>JAJJMC010014777.1:1499867-1782780 GCA_023531435.1 Papaver californicum | reverse complement strand
CCCACACACACACACCAAGAGTTTTGATCAAACCAAGTGTTGCATGATGTTTTTGGTGGAATTTGAGAGTGGGTAATGTTATTTTAACCGGAAATAATTCCAATTTTATCTCGTGTGGATATCCAACAGTACAAGGGAAATGATTCTAACCTTAGGATATGGGATGGTGTCTATGAATCCGACAATCCCTCTCACAATGATATAAGAACAAGGGGCTAACTGAGGCTATATCCCATCCTTTTTTTGGGCTTCACATATTTTTGCTATTAAAATAGGCAAATTTTTATTTTAGATCACCATTAGTTAGTGTGAATTCTAGTATATGTGGGCTTAGTCCATGCTATAAGAGTATTAAAATCAAAATCTTGCTTAAAATTCTTCCTCTTAACACATTTATTACAAATTTTTCTTATATAAATTATAAATTTATTTCTATAATCATTTTTTTCCTATTTGTTTGTTTTAATGTCTTTTTTTCTTTTTTCTATATAGTATTATACAGGATAATTATTGTTGTCCACTAGTTATATGATTTGTTTTAAAAAAACTGTCGCGGCCTTCGGCCGCCTTGTAAATTAGTGACATACTAGCCCTTTCCAAAGAAAAATCTTGTGTTCGTCCCTGCAAGGATAAATCTCAAAATAACTCTCGGCGTATTAATAATTTTTGTTTTCAAGGCAATTCATATGGCAGAAGAAAACATCCACGGATCCTCATATTTCTTATCAACTCTGATGGGTATAAACATTTCTTTTCCTTGGATATTCCAATGCATTTATGAGATATAAGTGGGGTCTACAATGAGACATAAGGAGGTTTAAATGGATTTCACATTAGTAAAAATCTCTACAAATCTTTGGTTTTGAATATTTTTGACATCCATGCCATAAGAATTACCCTTCAAATTGTTAGTTTCTCGTAAAATCTTTGTGTTCCATCTCTTATTAATTTACAACATAAATGAATTTTGATATCCTGACAAACTAAGTGCATTTTTCATGCTTTTATGTGGCAAAAAAAATGTTAACTACTATTGTTGCTTAGCAATTACGGAGAAAAAATAAAATAAAAAATTTAAGTGTGTTCAACCATTTTTGTTTAAATGCGGGTAAATTCTTCAACATTGTGGATCTAAAATATGTAAACTTTGTAACGTGTTCTTGTATCTTTTTATGACCATTATGAACGTGTGTAAGACGCAGAAAAAAAAATATAGTCCAAAAGAAAAATCTACAACAACCAATAAGCCTGGGGTTCCTATACCTACATATGAGGTGAAAATTCTAAGTGGCAAATAAGTTTTCATAATCCTAAGAAGGAAGCTCAAGACAAATAAGTTTTGGAAATCTTTAAAAAAGTCCAAGTGGAGTAGTGGACATCCCACTCATTGAAGCACTTTAGCAGGTTCATTAACAAGCACAAGTTAACCAGTAATGAAGTTATGAATGTGTGAGAGAATGCTTCATTATTTTTTAAAAGGAAATTGCCACCCAAATATAAAGATCCTGATAGCTTCATTGTACCGTGCAGAATTCGTAAAATGAGGTTTACATAAGCCTTGTTAGACATAGGAGCATCCATTAATGTTTTTCTTGTTTCAATTTATGATTCTCTAGATCTTGGTCCTCTCAAGGATTCCGTCTTAGTTAGTGAACTTGTCGATAGATCTAATGTTTACCTGATAGGGTTGTTGAAGATGTTTTGGGGCAGGTTTAGTGGATTTATACGTTCTAGACATGCATGATGGAAATTTATCTTTGTCTACATCGTTATTTTTAGGTAGACCATTTATGAGCACTGCTAGAACAACTATTGATCTCCACACAAGCACTTTGTCTATAGAGTTCGATGGAGAGCCCATGTGTTTCAATATTTTAGAGACGACGAGATACCCAAGTGATGTGCACTCAGGTTTTTATATTGATGTGATTAACGTTAGCTAAGGAGATCTAGGCGACTAGAAAGTAAGGATGGTGATATTAAACCAAGCATTAATAGGAAGCAACTCATCAATTTTGAATTTTTATCTCTTTTGTTTTTAGTTTTTATATTTTACATATCATTATTTACATTTTCATCTTAAGATTTACAAATCCCTAAAATCTATAAGGGAAAAAAAATCTCGTTGGAAAAATCTTGTTTATGGCACTTTTTGATATAGGGGCCCTACAGACTTAGTTAGAAGTCAGAATTTGATGTTTTACCCAAATATGGAAACTAGAAAGACTTATCTTTTGAATGCAGTTGAAAAATTATGAACAAAATTTTGGACTATATATTATTTATTTTCCTAGTGTTTCTCTTGCCTTTGCCACACTCATCTTTTTCAAACTTTATCACACACATTTCTTCTCACTCTGACTTACTTATTCCTCATATTTTAGTTTTTCTATCATCTTCTTCTACAGATATACTTCTAATTTTCATTATATGGTTACTAGATCCAAGAATAATACTCACAAGCCAAAAGTCATTTTCTTTACAAAGCACATGCTACCTGCAGCTTATGTTTCCTCTCTTACTCCTCCTACTCATACTTGTTATACTCAAGCCTCTATCATCTTCTTCTACATATGTACTTCTAGCTCTCATTCTATGGTTACTAGATCCAAGAATAAAACTCACAAGCCAAAAGTCATTTTCTTTACAAAGCACATGCTACCTGCAGCTTATGTTTCCTCTCTTACTCCTTCTACTCATACTTGTTATACTCAAGTCTCTAAGTCTTCATAGTGGAAAGTAGTTATGGATGCAAAGGATAATGTTTTAACGCTTGCTGAAACTTGGACTAAAGTCCCACCTGATCCTTCTCAAAATTTAGTCGGATGCAAGTGGGTATTTAAGGTTAAACACAATAAAGATGGCTCATTTAAGATATATAATGCTAGGTTAGTATCTAAGGGGTTTCACCAACTAAAGGGTATTGATTACACTGACATTTTTAATCTAGTGCAGTGGTAGACCCATAAGGAATCAACTAAAAGATTCGTAAAAACCCTTACCATCCACTGAGTTACACAATTTTTAGTCTAGTGCACTGACATTTCTATCCACTGAGTTACACAATTTTTCCAGATTCATAAAAACCCTTACCATCTAATATACTACAAGATACAAGAATTTTACAGATGTTCGGAACATGAACAATTTCTTCAATGTGAGAATTTTGCCAAAAAATGAGCTTCATCCCAACTTTGCCTTTTTCCGCAACCTGTGCTGCTGACGAGTTACCCATATAGAGCTTTTCTCCTTCCCCTATCTTCTGATAGGAGGTGAACACATCTTTGTTTCCGCGGACATGTTCGGTAGCATCAGAGTCTACCCACCAGTCTCTCACATTGGTTACCAATTTGACTTCAGAAACCGTACCAAAAAACTTGTTCTTTTGATTTTTCATAATAATTCAACATTATTTTATTTTATTTCTCTATAAATAAAATCCCTACGATTTCTATAAACTATTGCCTAATTATATTATGAACATGATTTATTTAAAATCAAATAATCAACACCCACGCATGCTTTACGTTAAATTATTTTAGTGCATGATAACTACATTTTATTATGCGTATAATAATTGTCTTGCATTAAATTTAGTGAATACATTTTAGTGCACAATTACGTTTCATCAAACGTGACCTACGGTTGTTAAATTAAGTGTATTAACCGTTTTAATGATTTCAAGACAGCATGCAAATGATTCGCATATTAAAAAATATATTATGATTATAATTAATAAATCATACCTGATTACCGTTGCTACCATCATTTGAGCGATAAAAGTTTCCCTTTTAGCCATGGACTTTCCATCAAATCCCTGTCGAAGAATGCAATTGGTCCAGTCCCATATCATCAGCTAGAATGCGCCCAAAACCACCAGAAGCAGATAACCCAGATTCACAATTAACCATGAATTGAACACCTTTTGTCCGACGAAGAAGAAGGAAACAAACGAGCCCGGATGACCACCTTTCTAGGACCTTAAACTCGAGTCCAACCCAAATTGAGTGCGCAAGTCCATTTAGTCATCCCATATAATTTTGTTCATCACAAATAGTAGAGATGACAGAAAACTCTACATAAGCATGTGTACCACATGTGTGTCATATGAAGGAGGGGCAAATGGTCTTTCACGGATTCTTCTATTAACCCTAGCAAATCACCTTCAACCGAGATTTTCTACTTCCTCTATTTCGTTCTTTTCTTTTTGCTGCCATTCTTACTCTCGTTTCTCTGTATGAAATGATCAGTGGAAGCCGAACCACGAGTCATCGTCTTCTTAAACTCATCAAACGAAACAAGACCATTATTGTTATCATCTAAAATGGTAAAAGCAAATTTAACATCTTTGTTACAAATTGATCCGTGTATTAAGCACCTGATCAGTTACAATTGTTGGATAAAATTCCTTCGGCAATCACAATGATCAGAGAAGAAGAGTCCTGAGATTTCACGCTATACGTTATATCCACCACAGATCCTGGGTTCAGATAATATATCCACTCCTTATGTGAATCATCTAGTACAGATGTGTTGTAACTTTGGGACCAATTTGTCTCTACATCAAGTGGAGGAGGATTGTAAAATCCATATACAACTGGACCTTGCTTTGAATCAGTTAAATCTTGTACCTTGATTTCACTAACAAACAACGAATTCGCCGTTAATAAAAGTGAGTAATTTGGACCAATTGGCCAATCCCTTTTACCATTAAATCCCACCACCACCATTAAAAATACAGCTAAGAACCAACAGATAAGGAGACTGATTATGCATTGCCAAACATCATCCATCAATTCTGGCGAAGATCAATCACTTATCATCGTAAAACTTACTCGAACAGAAGAAACATTTATGTTCTGCTGTTGCCGATTTTGTTCATCTTGCTCATGCTCTTGTTGATTCTCTACTTGTACTTCTGTTTCCTGGACTGGTATTTATGATGAAGTGGATGAGGAGGAAGACATTAAAGAATGTTGGAATAGTGACGTATCAGTCAATTTCTTTGAACTAAACATCTTCAATTCAATTTTTTAAGAATTGATCGTTGGACACCATTGCATGAGAAAGGACATCTTGCCAACACCCAAAAAATTATTTCTCGTTTTCATTGTTACAGAAAAACAAGTATCGAGTTAAGATTGTTGGAGAAAATTCATGTAACAGTGAACAAACCAAACAGAAATTTCAAATAGATTAAGCGTTAGAACAAAGCAACAGACTTCAGACAATCACACTCACAGGAAGATGGAGTCGCATATTCAACAGACTGCCCCTAGCTCGATCTTTGTCGGGTACAACTCTAGAAAGAGTACGTGTTGCTATACCCCTATGTGGACAAATTGAATCCAGGATAAAACCACCTGATACCAACCCAGCTAGCAAAAACTCGTTGGCCCGTTGCGAACTTAACAGCCGAATAAGATTTATAGAAAAATAAAACTACGTGCGCAAACAAAGCGAGAAGAGGGGAAAAGTCACCAGGATAGTAGCTGCGACTGAGGTAAGTTGAAAATGAAAATTTTCTTTTTCTTTTATAGGAAAATTTGAGAGAAGAGAATTAAATTGTATTTATGAAAAATCTTTTTATTTAATTCCCATAAATTCTCATAAATAATAAAACGGTTTTTAATATTTATTATAGGAATTCAAAATAAAAAACCATTAAGTCTTGATAGGCATACGCTGGCACACGCTGTGCACACGTCGAGCTCACGCCGGGCACTCGTCGGGCACATGCCAGCTCACGTAAAAGCACACGCAAGCTCCGCAAGTCAGCGGCCCGCGTGCTTGCACATGTGTGAGTTTGCCCACTAGCCCATTCCCTTAGTCAATATCCAATACACAAGTTCTTTCCCTTAGGTGCAACCTTTGTGGTAATATGGATAAACTTCATCCTTGGTTTGTCCCATATTGGACAAACCAAAGATTTCTCATTCACATAAAAGTTAAAAGTAGATTTGTTATTTCCACCCCCAATATAGACTAGTGACCCTTTGGTCCATCAAGATAAATTAAGTAACAAAATAATTTTTGGTAATAAATTATTTTTTAATTCTAACATCTACGACCACCAAAAATAAGCTGATAAGTTCTTGATGCAACATAAATATGCATATAAACATGTACAATTGAGATACAACACAAAAGTACGTCAAATAACTAAAGAACGACACAAAATAGTACAACGCATAAAATTTATGTGAACTTCCGTGGGCCAAAATACCTAAACCATAACAGGAGACTCAGTCTCCAAAACCCTTTTAGAGTTTCGTATACATTCCATCTCTGTCTCAGATCTTCTAAAAGGATATAAGCAATCTGTCCATTTCCTGTAACCATGGTCATGATTCCTCGTAATATGTCTCCTAGCGGCAGACCTCTTGATGGGTTAACAAAGCCATGGATTTCCTTGAGGTGCTGATGCTTGAGGTTGTGGAGGCAATGGTCTTTGTGGCACACCTAGAGTTGTTGTGCCTTGAGCAAGATCATTCGCAGATGTAGGTGTATTTGCTTCAGAGGGTTTTATTTTGAAGTATAACTGCAACTGCAAATTCAAACCACATGGCGGTAATTAAATTAATTTCATCGAGGTCCTGCGGATCCGACCCAATCTAAATACAGTTATAACGCCGGTGGACCAGACGAAGGAAGTAGTACCATCGATGTCAAATGTGATCTAAAAACAACAAACAACACTTGCATAGAAAGAAGTATAGCGTGTTGAAGATATTTTTGATACAAACCATGAGTAATTTGGAGTCTGCAAAGAGCTTATCAACAATTGCTTAAAAAAAGTACGAAGTTAAAAAGTTAACTGTGCATAAGAACGAATCATATATGATATATATGACAATACAAACCTAAAAAAGATGGATGTAAAACACTTACTGTAGTGTTTTTGTTTTTGTTTTTTTGAACGTAGAGCAAAAATCCTAAATTTGTATAGAAGTTTACACTTTACCGATCTTTATAGCGTACCAATCGAAGATGATTATAATTGATGTTTATAATTTAGGAACCTAAATAAAATTATAAAACCGCAACTTAAATATTACATCCAGAGAGAGACATTAATAGAAAGTGTATATAATTTAATACCTTAGAAAGAAAAAAGTTCAGAACCAACTTAATTTGATGTTATTCACCTCTTACGCATCTCAGAAATGCGTGTTTTTTTCTGCCAAAATCAAACGATGTGGAATAGAGTATAAAAGAAAAACTTGTGCTCGGATGATTATAGAATAAAAGTAGAAACTTGAGTTTGGTTGATATATAAGATAAAAAACCTGTGTTCAATTTAGACAATTGGAAATCAGTGTTGATATATAAGATGAAAAACTTTTGTTAAACTGAGAGAATTGTTAGGATTAGGAAATTTAATTATATTAAGAAACTTGAACATTGGTGAGGAACAAATCGATCGTCACCATGTTCAGAAAACTTAAACATTGGCTAAGGTTAGTTTTGGTCGGTCCGGATATATTCTTAGAAAACTTAAACGTTGGCTAAGGTTAGTTTTGGTCGGTCCGGATATATTCTTTGTCATCTATGTGTTTAAAGAATAAATATGAACATTCGGATTTATCCCAAAGATAAACACTTGAATCGGACGATCTCCGTCGTCCACGATTTATTTTTAAGGGTCGAATTTATCCCAAAGTAAGACATCACTTCTTTTTATATTATAAATTGTATAAGTGTTTTTTTTTTAAATTAAAATACTTTGCTAATATTAAGGCCCATCCGGCCCTGTCCGTCCAAGCCCAAATTATTAAATAGACTTGGACAGGTCATAGGCACTTTATTTTACTGTAAATCCCTGACCGTACGTATAATTTGATTTAATGAGCAAAAGATTATTCTGCCCGTCCCGGCCCAATTTATATCCCTACCTACGGATGGACTATCCTTTTTTTGGTCCACCTCTCATAAGTTCTATCTACCTATAAGATTTACTCTGTACTATTAAATCACTTTTGTTATCAATAACCTAAACTCTCCAATTCATCCCTCACTCCACGTTGAGAGTTGCACACACCTCCCCTTCCATTAGTCGGTCGACGAAACCCCGGCCTATGATTGGAAACAACTTATCCCCCTTACATTTCGTGGTCGTTCATTTTTTTTTAAATCAATTCGATCTGTTGCTCCGCATTAAGAGGTAGTGTTCACCTGCATCTGTGTTGGTGGGTCAGCGAAACCCTTGCTCCTGATTGGTTGATATTTTATAAAATAATCTTACACCACGTTTACATGGTTTTCATAAAATCCATGACGTCGGATTTGTATCAGCTGGATTACTAAAGATAGAATTTTAGAGTCGACAAATATATAAAAAAATAATAAAATAAACGGGAATGTTTGTTAACACGGCATGTATTTATTTTTTAGGTTACTTTAATGTTCCGTATGAAAACTGTCTTATAAAAATTCTAGGATCTGAATCTAAACATGGATTTTTATTTGCCTTGGCTTTTCCGTATTTAGGAACTGCTGAAATAAATATTCACCCTGTTATATTTAGATTAGTATTATGGAGAGTTTAGTATATTTTCAGAAACAAATATGAATTTGATATATTTTTCAGAAACAAATATGAGAATGGTTTATTAGATCTTAATCTAAAAATAAATTTTTTATTTATTTTTGTCTTTCTCGTCCAATATATTTTAGTTAGTGAATCTAGGAACTGCCGAAAGAATTAGTCACCTATTTATATTTAGATTGATACCTATATAATGTAGCTATCTAAAATTATAAAGGTTTCATAACTTTTGGGATGTTGTTTCTTAAAATAGAAATTTCCCCCTAAACCGAGTTTGTTTCTATTTAGAATTTCCGGGCTTGGATGATCTTTATATAAAGCATACGAGCAGAAGTAAAGCCTCATCGTTTCGTGCTGTTTTTTTTATTTGCTAGGATTTTGTTTTTTTTCCTCAATTCTTTAGCAACTCCTGATTTTATCACCTAAATTTTTGTGGTTAAATGTGATATTTGTTCTGCATTTACGTGGTACCTATTTTTAGATATTGGTGATAAATCCAGATGTGAGGGTGTCGTGTACGATGAGATGATAAACCTAATTTTTTTTGGGATACTGATGATAAATCCAAGTACAAGTGCTACTGGCACAGATTATTCTGGAACGTGTATCCCTTGCAGCGTCCAAGCACCCATAACTTTTTCCCATTATATTTAACTTTTGTCGTTTTAAATATATGTGGATAAGTAGGGACATGGCAGTCTCACATTATGAAAGAAGAGAGTGCCTAGCACAAAAATCAATAAAAACCTACCTTTAGATCTTGCTTCTGCGGTCACTGTAAATCCTTTGACTGCATTTACTTTTGTTGTATCTGTAACAATAAAAATACTAAAACAAAAGATGTTAACGTTAATAAAATCTCTGAATTTGATATGCACACAATGGACAGAGCCACCCGCTCAGCGAATTGTCCTTAACACAATAGTCTGCGGGTACTCCTCAAGAATGAGAGATGCTATACCCCAACAAAGGAGATGTATAGGATAGAACTGCCCGTTATGATTTGTATAAGCACAATACAAATCACCCTCAAATGAGCTCAACAACAATTTAGATTACAGAAGGGAAGTAAACAAGCAGTGCGCAAAACAAAACAAGAAGAGGGAAAACGAAGGCAGGATAGTAGCTGCTTCTGGTGTAAGTTGAAATGAAAACTTCGTTTTTCTTTTATAGGTAGAGATTGGGAGTGAAATTAGTGCGGTAATAAATTCTCTAATAAATCAAAAATTTATGTGCGAATTGAATTTTGAATGGTAAGAAAACGGTCAAGAATAATACTCGTCGGTCAGGCGCCTCCTATATTAAAAACAAAATTTAATTTAGTTTTAAATTCTTTAAGGAAACAATTAAATATATTTTGTCCAAAAAGATAAGTTTTAGTTGACCCACACCCACACCCACACACGAGCCCGACCCGGCGGGCCGGACGGACGGCGGCGGCATGCGTGCTTCGGTGCGAAGCACCGCACGTGTGTGAAATGTATGGTTGCACCAACTAGCCCATAGCCTTAGTCCTCTCCCATACACAAAAGAGTCTAAACCCCTAAGGGGCCTCCCTTAGATGTAAATTTCTAAGTAATATGGAGAGGTATCATCTTTAATTTCTCCAATGTGGGACTAAAGGTTCAAACACAAATAGTGAAAATTAGCTAGTTTTCCTTAGTGACCCCTTGGTCCTAAGCCCATTTTTCTTCAAAACTAAAAACATAAAAACTTAAGCCCATTTTCTCTAACAATCCCCCACATGAATGAAAACCCGATGAAAATCAGAAATCAGAAAGCAAGAAATACCACTATAGGCAATAGGTGTCCATAAGGTCTTGAACCTTTACTTAGTGAGAAATTACCAAAACTACTTGATGGACAGTGAACGCGATGTCTTGAACTGCCATCGTTTGGTGTAGTTCATCAATAATTTCCACGCGTGATATCACTCTAGGTGTTGTTAAGTTCGTGCCATCGTGTCCATTTTGGTCTTGGACGTATCCCGTTTCTCATAATGCTCTAGAGAATCATCTCAATTCTCATAGGAAGCAACCCACTTCCTCATTCAGATAGGTGAGTTCCATCAAGAGTGTTTATTGCTACACCCCACTTCAATCTTAAATTGAAACTATAAACTCATTAAGACTTAATAAAAAGTCATCCTTCACATGCAGTCACACTATCACGTCTACACCATAGGGAAGGGACAAAGAATGAAATTCTCTGATAGTGTTTCCTTTAACCCACCACAAATTAGTTGTCTCATTCAAAACCTTGATCTTGGGATCTCCAGTCAGCAAGGTTAAGTATCCTTCATGGCAAGTTTATTTAATGAGCTTAAGCCCCATCCCCATCGATGCACTACTAACTATCTCCTTGGACAAACCTTTTCTCAAAGGGTCCGCGATATTTTCCTTAGACCTCACAAAGTCCTCAGAAATAACACCAGTTGAGATTAGTTGTTTTAGGGAATTATGTCTTCTACGAATGTGTATAGACTTCCCATTATAGTTGTTGTTTTTAGCATTAGCTATTGCAGCTTGACTATCACAATGATTAGATATAGCTGACACAGGCCTATGCTAGAGAGGAATGTCTTCTAAAAAGTATTTTAGCTAAGCGGCTTCCTCTCCTGCTTTATCTGACGCAATAAACTCTGATTCCATAGTGGATCGAGCTATACATGTCTGTTTGGAACTCTTCCAAGATACAGATCCACATGCTAGAGTGAAAAAATATCCACTCGTAGACTTAGGCTCCCCTGAGTCAGATATCTAGTTTGAATCACAGAATCCTTCAAGTACTGTAGGGTATCTCTCATAATTTAAACAAAAGTTCAAAGTGTACTTCAAGTACCTTAGCACTCTAGTAAGTGCATCCTAATGCTCCTTCCCTGGATTACAGGTATACCTACTCAACCTACTCACAACATAAGCAATGTCCGGTCTCGTACAATTCATCAAATACATCAGACTTCCTATAACACGTGAGTATTCAAGTTGTGAAACTCCATTACCCTTATTCTTTTTGAGTCTACAACAAGGATCATACGGAGTACAAGCAGGTTTATAATCAAACTGATTATATTTTTTAAGCACAGATTTAACATAATAAGATTGAATAAGACTATATCCATTAGAATTTCTTCTAATCTTCATCCCTAAGATCACATCAGCGGGGCCTAAGTCTTTCATGTCAAAGTTCTCATTTAGCATGTTCTTTGTAGAATTAATTACATCCATGTTTGTACCAAGTATAAGCATATCATCAACATACAAGCATACAATCATACAGACATCATTCACAAGTTTAGCATAAACACAATTATCAGATTCAACTTCTAGTTTATACATCTTAAAGGCTTCTAAGGTGTCATCCTTACCTTTAAGTAAATATATGTGACAGTACCTCGCACAAGCATCTATAAAAGTGACAAACCATTTCTTACCACCTCTAGTTTGAACTGATTTCATGTCAACTAGGTCTGAATGAATTAATTCTAAGGGTTTAAAATTTCTCTGAATATTTTTTCTAAAAGACTTTTTAGCATATTTTGATTCTACACATACTTCACATTTATGTTCATTATCCAAACTAAATTTGGGTATGCAACCTATGCTACCCAGTTTATGCATTGACTTATAGTTTACATGTCCAAGTCTACCGTGCCAAACATGACACACAAACATAAGCAGAAGAATCAAGTTTATTCATTTCATCAGAGGTTACATTAAGTTTGTAGAGACCCTCAGTCTTATAACCATTTCCTATATAATCCTTACCCTTAGTGACAACAACTTTCCCATATTCAAAAACAAGTTTAAAACCCTTATCATCTAAAACACCACAAGAAACAAGATTTTTGCATATATCCGGAACATGAAGAACTTCATTTAATGTGAGAGTCTTTCCAGAAGTTAGCTTTAGCCCAACTTTGCCTTTTTCTGCAACCTGTGTTGCAGATGAGTTACCCATGTAGATTTTCTCCCCTTCCCCTACCTTCTGATAGGAGGTGAACATATCTCTGTTTCGACAGACATGCTTGGTAGCACCAGAGTCTACCCACCAGTCTCTCACATTGGTTACTAAATTAACTTCAGACACCGTACCAGAAAACTCGGTCTTGTTGTTTTCAACCAATTTAGCATTTTTTTTTCTTATTATTAAAGTCTTTTTGTTTTCTACAGTGTATTGCCATATGGCCAGGAGTTCCACAAACATAACAAGCACCTATAATTTTACCAATGCCAGATTTGGGTTTCTGAAATATACCTTTCTTGTGATGACCATGCTTAGGGTTGCGTTTGCTGATCTCGCCCTTTTCAGTATTAGAAGACTTGTGTTCAATTACATGAGCCCTGTTGGACATATCCCTTGTACAAGATACGTTCTTGTCTTTGGAGCACAATAATTCTTCCACTTGAATTTTCTTACACAAATCAACCATACTGACTTCACCAGTTTCATGTCTCAATCTACGTTTATATTCAGACTAGGAAGACGGTAATTTCTCATTCACAGCAGACACTTGAGAAGTTTCATCTATCATGATGCCTTCAGCAAGAATTTCATTGATAATACGCTGAAGTTCAAGGAATTGATCAACCACATATTTGTCATTCAACATTTTATATTCCAGGAACCTAGCTACCAAGAATTTCTTACTTCCAGCAGTTTCAGCTTGGTATTTTGCTTCTAAAGCAGCCCATAAATCAAAAGCAGAAAAGTTATCTTTTGCATTATAAAAATCATACTGCATCTTCTAAATAATTCATAATATGATATTTTGCCATATAATTCCGTCTAACCCAACTTTCCAACTCCCTTTCATTTCCAGCATCACCCGAGCCGACCGGACGGACGACGACGGCGTGCGTGTTTCGGTGTGAAGCACCGCGCATGTGTAGAATGTATGGTTGCACCAACTATCCCATAGCCTTAGTCCTCTCCCATACACAAATGAGTCTAAACCCCTAAGGAGCCTCCCTTAGATGCAAATTTTTAAGTAATATGGAGAGATGCCATCTTTAGTTTCTCCCGTGTGGGACTAAAGGTTCATTCACAAATATTGAAAATGAGTTAGTTTTCCTTAGTGACTCCTAGGTCCTAAGCCCATTTTTCTTCAAGACTAAAAAAACATAAGAACTTAAGCCCATTTTCTCTAAGAACTTTTGCTAGCCGACTTTGCTAACCTTAATTCAGGTATTGGCAAAACATCTTATTTTATTTATCAAGAGAATTCAGTTTGAATTCCATACATTTAGGTTTACTTGTTACATCTGATGAGGTCATACATAATTATACTATAGTGCAAAATGGTTCAACATGTATTATGGGCCAGTGCATCATTCATCTTGCCAAGCTTCGAGGAGTCCATAGCAAAAATTTTATCAGAGACAGGTGTAAATAGTTAAATTGGTTTTCTTACCATCATTTGTTTGTCTATGTTTAGTTGTAGCTTCATCATAAATATAGTTACAACATTAAGAAAATGCGTACCATATTGGTATCCGTACACCTGACATATCCGACACTCACAAACTAACTTACCATATACATCCTCTATCCATCTCCCTTTCATTCGCAGAGTTGTGTCAGATGATGTGAAAGAAAGACTTAAGAAATTTGGCGCAAATGAAGTGTATACAGAGAGTCAGTTATGATGTGGTTTTAATATAGTGGTAAAATAGATTCGATTCTCGGACTTGTGAAGATTTAATTTCTAGACCTAATTTTTAATTACTAAAAATAAATAAGATTAAACAGATTTGATTTTAAAAATAGATGGAAGAAAACTAGGGTTTAAGATTCCACCATTCACCAATACTTCTGTGATATGCCTAACAATTCTATGCTCAATTTAATCTAAATATGCCAAAAATAGGTTTTTAAACGAATAATTGTAAATCGTAAGCATGAGACATCAAAAGCAGTCAACCCAGCATGACTCATCAAAAGAGAACACAACTATTTAAGAAAAACCATATTTTCAATTTTAATCAAGCAATTAATAATAAAAGAATTGTAAAGAAAATATAGATAAAATAGACATACCACTTAATTATTGGAAAAATAGCTTCCTCCGTCGCCCCAGTAATGGTGATTAACTCATTGTAATGGAAACACACTCAAAATAATCTTTCATTGCTCAAAAATTTCTTACAATGATTAAAAAGAAGTAACACAGAAGTTTTGATACGCTTATAGGCGTTACAGTGAAGGGTTCAGAGTGTTACAACATAGAGAAAATGGAACAAGAGAAAAGATTGAACGTAAAGTATAGTAGAAGAACGACTGTTGAAGCAGCGACTGAACAGGGACAGAATGAACGACGGTCCGTTGGCGCCTTATGTTCTTCAGTTGTTCTTCCTCTTCGGATGCAGCAGAAAACTTGGTTTTCTCTCAACTTTTCGGCGATTCTCTGTGGCTTCTCGCCCCGATTTCTTGGCTTTTCTTTGATATATATAGGGTAAGCAAACCCTAAAGAGTCTTCTAAGTTGATCAGAACTCCTAAAACGCGTCCAACTCAATCCCAAATTTCTTATTATCCGAAACCTAGTGAAACTCCCATTTTCCGGTCAAATTCATTCCCGTGTCCAATCTTTTCGGTTAAAACACGTTTGTGACGTATGTTTAAGATATTCTAGTTGATTACTTCTCTTCGGGTGAATTTTAATTACCCAACTCTCCCGAAATCACGATACATGAGCATCCAGGAGCTTTCTTCCCGTAACAAAATGGTTTCCCGCCAAAATCAAGTTTTTGAAATTAAAAGGGGTTGCCCCCAATCCTAAACGTGGGTGCCTTTAACAACATTTTGAGCCGAATTTTCCACAAATATTTATTTCTCGAAAATACCTACAAAGACATAAAAAGACATAATAAGTACAAAAACGAACACTTTCAAAATAGATAATCGAGTGTAATTTAGACATAAAAATGTATCTATCAAATTACAAATGAAAAACGTCAAGGGTTTCCTGGTATCAACCAATTTCTTATTGATTTTTGGAATTTGGATTCTCAAGTGTTAAAGGATATTACAATCGTAAGTTATTCTAAACTTTGTGGCTCTATGTTAGGGTGCCTTACCTGAGCCTGCATTGGGATTCAACTGCTTTAGTGGCAATTCTGCTACATCAGTTCTCAAAATCTTAAGGTGAAGCATGCTTCCATTTATTTTATTTTGTTCCTCTTTAACTACATTTTCCGTAAGCATCAACTAAAAAACAATTCCAGGTTTCCTTGAGTGAGATGATAAGAGTCCAATTTTTGCAGGCAGGGAGGGGATATGGTAACTTATGGTGGTATGTCTAAAAAGCATGTTACTGTCTCGACTTCCGCTTTCATTTTTAAGGTAGTGATGCACTGACTAGAAGTCCCAGTGTTTACATTACAATTGGATGTGAGATCCATATTTACTGTCTTTTTCTATATGAATTTGGCCCAAATTGTTTGGTTCACTCTAATTTCAGGTTGCTACAACCAAGTCTTTTGCTGTAAAACTTCTTTTCCAAAATCCTGTTCCAAAGGCTGGTTGCCAAGTTAACTAAGTCTGAGACTAATAACACTTAAAGATATACTTCGATTCTATTTGCATTTTCAGCAATGATATCCACTTTAGACATGCCACAGCCACACTCATTCGAGCTACAAAAGTGATATCTAATGAAAACTTGAGTCTATATTGAACTGCTGTAATTTGAGTTTTTCATTTAGTAAATTTGTTATTAGGTTGCGTTATTTGCTTTAGATATCTAATGTTTTTTAAAACCCATGTGGACCTGTGCTTCTCACATCATGTTGAGCAGCATTTTTCCCTTCGTCTGAAAATCAAATAAATGGGTATCTTTGAGATAAACTTTATCTTTTCTTTAGATGGTAGGGTGCCTAAAAACGGAACAATTGAAAAGATATACATGACAATTGGTTACCTAGCATATCAAAAACAATTTCTCTTTTATCATTTATATTTTTCGCCAGTACTGAGTATAACAACATCGTAGACACCGTCTTACCTTGGCGAATCAACTGAGAGGACGACAGATTCGCAATCGATGGATTCTTTGGATTAGCACAATAGAAAGTCAGCTTTGGGAGAAGTATTTTTATTTGCACGATTGGGTTTAAAGCATTAGAAGAAAATATAAACACATGTAATAAAATATAGAGTGAAAGATTAATCTTCGCATCTACAGTTTTTTTTCCCCGTACATGTAATAACATCGACTAAATTGGATCTTTTATGAACTGAAATTCCAAACAACATTGTTTCCTTTTGTTGTTGTTCACCAGATAGAACCACCACTGCTTTTCAGGTGTTGTATTCTTAGAGTATATAATTGAGTTGAACCATTATCTGCAACTCAGGGATTTCTCATAACCATTGCAAAATATGTCCTAGAAAATTAGAACCAATATCGTGCTAGATCTTTGTATATATCAACAACCTAAATACTCTAATTCATCCCTCATTCCACGTTGAGAGTTGCACACACCTTCTCTTCCATTGGTCGGTCAACGAAACTCATGCTTTTTATTGGCTGAAAAACAACTTATCCACCTTATATTTTGCGGCCGTTGAATTTTGATGAAATCAATTCGATCTCTTGCTCCACGTTGGAAGGTGGTGTTCACCCTCCTTTTGTGATGGTTGGTCGACGGAACCCTTGCTCCTGATTGGTTGACATTTTCTTAAAATTCTTGTACCATGTTTATATGGTTTTCATAAAATCCAGACCGTCGGATTTGCATCAGCTGGACAATTTAAAATAGATTTTTAAAGTCCACAAATGTGAAGAAAAAAAATCAACAAACAAACTGAAATATTTTTTTATACGGAATGAATTTGTTTTTTTAGGTTATTTTGATACTTTATACGGAAAAGTCTTTCATTTTCAGAGTTTGTCTTTAATTTCTCTACAAACTTTTTTAAAACTAATGCAAATATTTGTATTGTGTTAACAGGAATGCGAACGACTGAAACAGAAATTAGCATAACGGTATCTTGAGCTTATTTATATGATTTTGGTTTCCATCGTCAAGGGGTATAAAGTAGACACATCTAGAATCGATATTCTATTATAGTTTAAGAATTTCTAACACAAAGTTCTTTAGTAGGTAACTTAAAATTTCGTTCATACTTTTACCATGTGCGAATATTTTAAAACTATACGTATAACATACTTTGATTACTAGAGGGTATCAAACTTTCATATACATTAAAAATAAACGGACTAATCAGGATTTTTTTAAGTTCTAATGCATATGGACAACGGATTCAGGGTAAAGCCCCGCCAAACCAAATCGACAATTCCTACAGGACCCGGTGCGTAGCACCATCTAAGAAAGACCTGGCAAACAAGAGAAAGAAAGAGAATATAAAGAGCAACGGTGATATGCCACCGTTGATCATGCTGGATGAACATGATAGTGAAGTGTACGGGGATTATAGAAAGGGATACTGTCATGCTACCGTTAGTCGGGATGGATAAAGATGGCAATGAAGTGTTAACTTTTGAATATATATTATAGCTAAAGAAAGTGTTTATCTTGAACTCATTACTTTTTAAACATATTATTATTTTCTGAAAAATTAGTGTCAAACTTTATATAACTAAAAACTAAGTCGTGGAAATTTTTAATTACAGAGGTTTCATTGTAATTGTTGATTTATTGGATAGCAATTTTGCAATTACCAATTGGAGCCCTCCCTTAGGACGGGTGCGAGGAAAATCTCCGTTTCAGTGTGCAGGTACCTAAGGTAAAAACATGTACACTCTGAGTAGTATTACAACATGTTTTTTGTTTCTCACGTCAATTTGGATCAAACCCAAACAATTTACAATAAATTATATATTTTGTAATTTTCATTCCTTAGCAGTTCGGTATGAGTGATGTCTTTATGAATAGGCAGGTGATTGATCATCTATCAACGTTTGAAAATCTTTTCCATCTTGACTACAGTTCGGACAAAATTTTGAATATAACGATATATAAAATTTGGATTATCAAAGAGTTTTAAATTTTAATGCTTTTAGTTGTCATTGTCAAAGGTGTACGGAGTAGACATATGCATCCATAATTGGTATTCCATGGTGGTTTAAGCATTTTTAAAATCTTTGGTAGGCAACTAAAAATTTTATTCATACTTTTGCGATATCCAAATCTTTTTAAACTATGCATATACAATAGTTGGATTATTAAAGGATATCAAATTTTCTTACTCATTAAAAATAATCATACTAATCAATTTTTTTTAAAGATGTCCTGATGCATCTGGACGACGGATATAAATACAATTGGAGAACAATCGGTATATCCATGCAAATCGCCAGGACAAGGTCTCTACAAAAACCAAATAATTGATGAAGTATCTGTTCCTGATGGAGAACAAGTCCATACACCTACTAAGAAGGACCTGGTAAACAAAAAAAAGTATGAAACCATAGAAAGCGACGATGATGTGCCAACATTGATCGAACTGGATGAACATGATGATGAAATGAAAGAGATTATAAAGAGGGATCCTGACATACCACCGTTGGTCGAGATAAATGAGGAAAGCAATGAAGTGTTTTACTTATTAATAGAGATTATAGATAGCATGGGTATTTATTTTTGGACACAATGCTTTTGAAACATATTACTATTCTTCGACACTATAATGTTAAATTTTTTTAAACCAAAAACCAATCGTGGTGATTTTGAACTAACACGGGTAACAAGTTACTCAAACTTTTATCATGGATTCAAATCTTATAATTAACAATGATACCATGACATTCTTTCTTAAAAACAAATCCCCATCTTGGATAAGGTCTAAACTATAGTAGTAAGTGGTGGTTTAAATGGTATAGAAGTACAAAAAGATAGTGAATTATGCCGGCCTATTTATCCGTATCATGGGACTAAAATAGATTACTGAAATGCCCATAGAAATTATAAAGTAGAGTTCAAACTTAATTAGTTAACGACTATTGATTAATAAACTTATCAAGTCAAAAACATAATGAAATTACATGTCATATCACAGATCTTATACATAACTCAGTGAGAT
Source organism: Papaver californicum (assembly GCA_023531435.1). Lineage (NCBI taxonomy): Eukaryota > Viridiplantae > Streptophyta > Magnoliopsida > Ranunculales > Papaveraceae > Papaver > Papaver californicum. Next base: position 1,763,188 of record JAJJMC010014777.1, on the reverse strand, counting down.
ATTCAGATATGAACGAAATAATATCTGTACATATAAGTTTAATTATTTTAAATCCAAAATTTAGAGAATCAACTTCTTTCTTCGAATCATTAGATGGTATCTGAGTTTCATATACCTTTCAAAAATCAAACTAATCAAAGACTATTACAAAAAAGATCTTATGCATTTAACCAGGGGTGCGGGACGAAGCACCACCACGCCTAATTAGTTGTTCCCATCATCCCCGGTGCGTAGCACAGGTTACATACAAGACTGCATGATAGATGGGAGAAGGCTTTATCCAGTGTAAGTTCTTGCTTCATGATTACTATTTTTATTAATATTTCAAGACCAGTTTAATAATTATTAATTAACCATATTTCTTCGGATTTTACAGACCGACATTTTACAGGATTTACAAGAAAAAAACAACAGAAGAGTTCAAATCTGTACCATATGTGGTTGCACTATTCAGTTCAATGTTGTGGATACATTATGCATTCATTAAATCTGATGCAATCTTTTTATCACCATTAACTCGGTTGGATATATCATCGAGACTATATACATGGCCATGTACATGGGTATGCAGCAAGGAAGGCAGGGGTACGGATAATTAGTTAACTTAAATATCCCTGGAAAAACAAATTATACGTTAAAGTAGTAAAGAACGTCTGAAGAGAGTACTTAATTATAAAGTAATGATGGATTGTTTGCAGATTCATACTGCTAAGCTTCTGCTGCTCTTGAATTTGGGTGGATTTTATTTGATTCTTCTTCTCAGTCTCTTACTAGTAAATGAACCAAACCGTGTCGTTGTCCTTGGATGGGTTTGTATCTCCTTCTCTGTATATGTATTTGCGGATCCTTTTAAGTATTTTCGTAAGTATTAAGAGATCCCATTAATATCTTCAATAGTTATCCATCAAGTATATATTCCTTTTAACCTAATGAGTTTTAATTTTTGACTAACACAAGTTGGACTCTATCATTGTTTATTCTTACAGATAAAATTTATAAAGAAAAAGAGTGTAGAACTTATGCCATTTTACTTATTGTTTTTCCTTACAATGAGCGTGATTGTGTAGTTTTCTGATGGTTTCCTACTCAAGGACATGTACATTGATGTAGCTGCAAGAGTTGTACATGCTGGAAAAAATATATAGACGGGTGGACAAATTCTTCATGTTTTCTTTACCGAGGATCTTAAGAAACGCAAGGTTGCGATGGAAGAAGATGACATAAGTGATGTTGGTGAAGAAGAGAAGGAGAAGTTAAATGATGTGGATTACTTGAATAAAAATCCATTTCCAAACGACATCCTGTTGTATGGTGTCACTTTTTGTTTTCCTTATAATGCAGTACAATCTTATAAGTATTGGGGTAAGATAATTCCAGGAACTGCAAAGAAAGGAAAATGTATACGAGTCTGTTAGTTCTGTTGTGTCAATGTTAAATAAACATGTACTTTACATAGGTAATCATACTTGAAAGCATACAGAGTTAGTATTTTTTTAGTAAGCTTATTTGTAGCTGGACATAAATTTATCACCGCATTCATGTTATAAAATATGGTAGATTTGTGGAGACCATATTCATGAACTTTAATGCTTCTATGGTTTGCCTTTTCTCCTTTTCAGCCGCTAAAAAAACAATAAGTTTCTTCAGGCACATGACTGAAGAAACAACCATGAAAAATAAACTCATGAAAATATGTTCAAATTCAGAATTACATGTTGCACTTCTTAGTAATGTTCAGGTTGCATCTGCAGAACTTGCCGAATTGAAGCAATAACAAAAGAATGGTTCAAACAAAGAGATGAGGCATGAGAAGAAATGTGGGTATATTGAAGGCACCAGCATGAGAGTTTTGTATGAGTTTATTAGATTCATCGAGAAAGAGAAGACAATTCGAAATAAGAAGAGGGAGAAGGAGAAGATGAAGTGCTATAAATGTTCAATGAGATCCGACTTTAGGCCTAATTAACAAGTTATGGAAGTAGAAGTCTGAACTATCCTGCCCCCGAGGTATTGAATGAACAATCAAAATCGTGGTATCTTTCATAGTTTAATGAGCCTGCAACATGATTTAAAATGCAATTTGGTCTAAATACCATATGATGGGCGTGCGGCAGACGTCTGGATCTGTGGTGTTATACTGTATGCCCTTCTATGTGGTATTCTCCCTTTTGATGATGGAAACATTCCTAACCTGTTTAAAAAAATAAAGGTAAAATCCTACTTAACTGATTTGTATTTGTAAACCAAGATATATACAGTATCAAAATCTTGATTTTGTAAAGGCGAAGCTATCATTTTTGATTTTACCTTGAACTTACTGTATCAGTCGTTGAGGTTGAATAATGTGTGTGTTATCCAGTTTTACTGTTCCCATATGAAATTAGGCCCCATTTATTGTTTCACCCAATTTATATTTTATTCATTTAGGTAAAGTGGTCATGTTTTTGACTTTGGAGCAGGTAAAGTTCAAACCTTTTGCTTCGTTGTAATATATATCAAGTTTCTGCTATGAACCTCCATTATAACATGGCTGTCATTAAAATTTAATTTATTTTCCTAACAACTTCCCTTTTTCTGCATGACCATAACAAGAGAAGCTTGGAAATTCGGAATATGGACCCTTCATAGGTTTCATGGGTCGCAGTCTCTTAGTCATTATTTGATGGGGTTTGCTTCAGCAACCCTTAAAAAATGTCTAATTAGGATTAATAACCCCTGCCCATGCTATAAATGTTATGTTCTCATTTTTTGCATTGATAAATGGGAACATCTGAATTTTTTGGATACTCTTATTTGTTTTTAGGGCTCATTTTGTTGTTCCTTCTTTCCATGATAACTGAATAATTTTCTTTTCATGGTCTGGTATAGAGAAGTTACTAATAGAAGCAAGATGTTTTTCCGCCAACAACATTGCTTCTTTAAAATCTTTTGGTATAGTCGGTTCATAACCACATACAAGACACGAGTGCAAACAACTCTTCTTTTTTCATTTTCCTAAATTCAGCTAGCATATAACTGGGCCTTTGCTTATCATATATTTTGTTACCTATGTTTTAGATAGTCTTATGGTGTTTATATGCCCACCTCTGATTTACAAGGGAGTACAATATCAATAGGTATGCTATTTCATTCTCGAAAAAATTAATGTTATAATGGAACAATATTAATTTAAATAATTGAATTACATACAATATTTACAAGTAGCAAAAAGCCAATTTACATTCACGGCATGTGGCAAAAAGGTGTTATTGATTTTCTGGAAGCATACCCCTTTTAACAAGCCTAAAATTTACAACAGTTAGTTGAAATTGATCAGATTTGATAATTTATTTCAACTTGCACACATGCTAATAAGAGAGGAAAGTGATATTCTAATATGTTAGTTGATTGTTTATTTTCCAGGAACACATGCTTAGTTAAGATAATAAGAGTTTAAGAAGAAAGGTGTTGTTTTCATACCGATTTGGTGATCTCCTATTACATCTTTTAATTGAAGATTCTCCCATATTTGAATAACCAATGGTGATGTCTTTGAATTTAGTAGGCCTACAAGTGGTATGTCGTTCGAAACACGGTGATGATTCGAACATAGAGGTGTTGATTATTGTTTCGAGTAGAGCTACACAAAGGTCTATTCGGCTCGGTTATTGGCAGAGCCGAGTACCTGTACCTCCCTATGGTCGGTTCTCTACCTGTGTACATGTACCCTGTATTACTCGGTTTGGTTCTGGAACCATACCCGTTTGTTCAGTTCGGTTCCGGTCCTGTACCTGTTCAAAGTTCCCTGTTTTTTTTTTCCTGTTTTTCCTGTACCTGTTTTTCCTGATTACAATCCACATAAAATTATAATCCACAAAACTGTAAACACATAACAATTAACAACAAGACTTTTGAACTAATTACAAATTTACAATCCACATATAAAATTATAATCCACAAGTTTGTTGAAAGTTCAACGTATATAAACACATAACAACAAGAAATGATTCAACAACAATCCATAAATCTGCAACAAGTTCCAATAAGAAATGATTCAAATAAACTTCAAGGATCAAAGGATTCTGGCACTGGCATATGACCCAATAACTCCGCAACATCCATCAAGAAATGAATATTATGTTAAATATTGAATTGATGACTAGTAAAGAAAATAAAAAAGAAGAAAAAAAAATCACACTACCTTCCTCAACGCTAGAGTTATCATCTGGTACATAATCACATAAAAGATCAAGAGCAATAGGTTTTAGTAACCAACTTTGTGTACAAAGCAATGCCTCAATTGTCCTAGTAGATAAGGAGATTCTCCATGGACTAAGCACTCGCTTTCCGGTGCTAAATGCTGATTCAGAGGCAACTGAAGTCACATGCATGGCTAATATATCCTTTGCCATATATGAGAGTATCTTATACCTTCTACTATTGGTATGCCACCAATCCAATATGTCAAATTTGGAATCAACTTCCTCGCCTTCACTATCAGACAGATCTATCACATCCATCAAATACCTGTCCAACTCTGTTGTAGTTTCAACACTAGATGGGTTCTTTTTATGCCTTTTCTTCCCTGATATAATCCTAGACACAAGACTTTGTTCTTGCATAGAAACTGTACTGTCAGCTACACAAAAAACACTACTACTGCTACTTGACCCCTCCTCACAGATTGAATGTATAGACTTATACTCTTCAAAGAATAACATAAAATATTATTTCACCTTTCTCATAACATAAGCAACCTTCGAAGTATCTTTCTCATACAAACATTCAAGATGGTACTCCAATCCCCTTTTTTTCTCTCTTGGATCCAACAATTGAGCAAAAAAGAATGCAGAATTCATCTTTTCACATTCCCCCCAATACTTATTGTACTTAGAAAACATCATACCAGCCACACATGAAATAAAACGATTTGATGTAACATAAAATATAAAATCAACTAATTGCTAATGGATTACTACTAATTCCCATAAGAAATTATGAGTTGTAGGTTGTGTAGTTGCACAAAATTTAACAGTAGCATCGAAGAATACCTTTAAGCACTTCACAAGACTTCTGGAATATTCCCAATCCTCTTCATACGGAGCATGTTGACGCGGCTTTCCCTTCTTCTTCTTCTTCTTCTTCTTCTTTGTCTTCTTCACAACCTCAACCTGCAGGTCCTTAGCCTCAAGCTCAAGCTCAACCTCATATTCGAAACCAGATTCAGAACTAGAGGAACACTCTTCAATATCATCAATATCATCAATACCCATATCATAATCATTAGGTAAAACATCAGACTTTACTTGTTGGAAAATGTATTTCTTCCCGTAGTCTCTATCATACTTTTCTAACCTTTTAAAAGCTTTTTCATACTTTGCTCATGTCCAACCAATCACACTTTTCTTCAAATAATCAATTGCTTTTTTATTAGCACTAGCATTATCAAGGGTTATGCCAAACAAATCCTCAAGCCCCCAATCTATCAAACACTTCTACAATAATTTACCAATTGCAGTACCTGTATGACCTTTAACTTGATAGAATATGAGCATTCTCTTTTGCAATTTCCATTTCTGATCAATAATAAACTTTCACACACATATAGTTAAAATTGTTTGGTGACGTCCATGTGTCAGTTGTCAAGGATACCCTCGTTTTTGATGCCTTAAAGTAATATTTCAAACTTTTCTTTTTTTTCTATATAAATTTCTAACAGATCTCTGTAGATGGTCATGTGACTTGGGACCTTGAATCTAGGCTCCGCCACAAGCATCAATTCCCTAAAACCTACACCTTCTACCATTCTAAATGGCATCTCATCTTTAATTATAAACTCAACTAGAGCTCTTCGTAACTTATTATAACTATAACAATAAGAAACTAATTTACCATCCTCACCTGGTCTTGGGGGTGGCAACATCAGAGTTGCCTTTCCATCCACCTTCTTCTTATTAGGATTCTGTGGGTATCGCTTCAAATGCTTCCTCAAGCCAGAAATATTATTTCTCTCAGTATTGGCTGCAACTTTGCGCTTACAATGATACATTCTGCTTCTTCTGGATTTAACCTTATAAAATCGTTCCATATAGCAGAGGTGAGTTTGGACTTCTTCTTGCCTTCATCAACAACATTTCTTATATCTTCATTTTGAGTAGGTGGAGGCCGTGGAGCTTCAAGTGTAGATGTAGATTCTGAAAGTTGATTAGAGGATCCAACTTGACTTTCCAGAGTTGTAGCTTGACTTGAATTTGATGCATCCATCTGAAATCAAATACCAAATAATGCTATGAGTCATAAGACAGAAAGAAAACTGCTGAAGAGAAAACAAAACAAAAAAAAAGGAGAAAAAAGAACAAATATTTTTATATAAGTCCCCTTCAACAACGACCTAAGTGAGACACCTTGATGCAAATTTACAGCTAAGTTTGATCTACAAACTGATTGATGACCATCACATGACCATCAGAACCAGCTGAAAATACTTTATTATTATTATGAGAAGGTGCCAAAGCATTGACATCACCCTTGTGGCAAACTGACAAGCATTTTCAAAACCATCCAAACTTGAACATATTCAGCAACAAAAAAACAACCAAAGATCTATGCTTAAACAGAATAAGGTTTTCCACCAATAAAATATAAGAAGCAACTTAGATTCCACCATTACTGATTCACTGTTCTTGGTTTTGATAAAATTTCAGAAAATGACAAGTGCCTACATAACAATTTTCAAAGACATGGATCAGTGAAGAACTAATCAAATAATGCTTTGATTCATGAGACAGAAAGAAAACTACTGATGAGAAAACAAAACAAAAAAAAAGAGGAGAAAAAAGAACAAAAACAGTGAGGTGGTTAAAATTCATAATCAGCTAAAGGCAGATATTGACATTGAGTCAGCAAAATTAACAATTGATAAAGAGTAATTCGTTTATGTGGTCACTTACTCATACCTTTATGTCACCACTATCGTCTGCAGCGGCAACAAAAGATGATTTCGATCTGCAAGTAATCTGAAAAGAAGAGTATCATGTTCAAAAGTTTCAGCATAATATTTTTTTTATTGAGTATTAATCAAGAAAAGGAAGTTAGTATGCCGAATATCATTTTAAATTTATAAGCTCATGTACTCAGCAGTCAGCATGCTAAATTTATGATTCACTTCTAATTACAAAGTTACTTCAAATTTGGTCTCAATACCATATTAGAGTAGGAACATAGTCCCACATCAGTACTGTAGAACCTCTGGAAAGCTTAATAACTATAGCTTCCATGAACTTGTGTTTCACAAGTTCTGTGATTTAATGTAGCTCTACAGACAAGTTCTGTGATTTAATGTAACTCTACAGAGAAGGAAAAAGGATATTTTCAAAATATAGTGGTGACATAAAGGAAATTTAATGTAACTCTACAGACAAGTTCTTGTGTTTCATAAGAACTCTATTTAGGATCTTTTCAAAATATAATCAAGAGATATAAAAAGTTAAGAATATTTAAATGAAATCATCTACTGGAGGAAAAAGGAAAAACCTCTAATGCCCTTCAAAAAACCACAGAATGTTCACCTGGTTTATCTTCTCTTTGTTATAGATGTAGCTTCCCAATTGCTTTCAGGAAGATGCCTCCAAGATAAAACAGAATGAATTGGTACAGAACAAAAATAATTAGCCTACAGACTAAAAGAAAAACATAATATGTGTATGTAAATCATGAATACTTCAATAATGACACTTATATAGAATGTAGGGATGCTCCAAATAGAGTATTAACCCAGATGGGAGAAAAATAAGTGGGAGAAAACCCTAGTAACAAATACTACTACTACTTGTTATAAAACCAAAACCCAATTTCAGGGAAATCAAATTGAAAAATAAATTGACACAAAGAGGAGGTTAGGAGAGAACATACCTTGATGCGAGACATAGATTGTTGCTGGGATGGATTTCCTGTGTAAGGATGGATGCAAGGGTTTTTGAAAAATAACTTGTAAGCAACCACACTGTTCACATAACAACAAACCACAACAAATGAGTCAAACCCACAGTATTTCCATAACAATAAAACCACAAGAACTTGTGCACAAACAAGTTAACTAATTAACTAAGTATCATATAAATCATCACTAAAAAGAGAAAGTAAATTAACACATGAATCATATCATCCCATACTCACCTGATGTGATTGCAAATTAATCTTTGGATTTATACCAACTGTTTCTTTTAACCTGAAAATAGAAATCAGGGCAAACATCAATTACAAAGGCAGAAGAATAGTAAAGGATCTGAATCATACAATTAGGGAAGAAGAAGAATTATAATTAGAAACCCTAACAATATTAATCTATAAAAACCCTAACAATAATTTTAATCTGCAATTAAACGAAATCCCAATTGTGTCGATAACTTATCTGACAAATTAGGGTAGAAGAAGTAACAAAATCTCAATATTTGAAGAAGAACATAAGAGAAAGAAGTAAATAAATAGAGAAAGGAGTAGTAGAAGAAATAATAACTAAAGAGTGAGACGAAGGTGTTACTGGTGGTGGTGGCTGTGATGAGAATCACGAAATACTGGTGGTGCTGCTGCTGTGGTGGGGGTATGAAGAAAAAGAAAAGAAGTGAACTAGATTCGAAGAAGAAGGGAATAAGTGAAGTCTTTCACTAACCTAGAAATGAACGTCTAAGATTAATTCTATAACTTACAGTCAACGGCCTTGAATAACAAATTTTTCTAGGTCGGTTCGGTTCGGTTCTACTCAAGAACCGATACTTGTACCTGGTCTGAGAAGGTTCTGACATTGAATACTTGTACTTGTCCCGAGCAGGCCGGTTCCTTCGGTTCCGGTCCGGTCATTCAGTTCCGGTCGATACCTGTGCAACCCTAGTTTCGAGTATATCGGGTTGGCTTCCTTAATGAACGACGCCTTTAAATGCCACCTTATAACTCATTATCACTCATGTATGAGATTAATCAATTTTAAAAATTCAACTACGATCAACGAATCAATGTTTAATAGTCATGAAGATTACTGATTTGTAGCATTTTGTGTTACGTAGGATGCATCTAAGCAGAAAATTCTCATGGGTGTTCACCGGATTGGAACAAAAAGTTGTTGTCATGAGAGGCACACACTGGATTGGGTGTGCAACTTTTTTCGACAAAAATACAAAAAGCCTTCTAATTTTTGTTGTTGTGATAAATTTCAATCTCTGTAATGATTGCATCGTATTAACTTTACCTAAACATAAAACCCAAACATCAAAAAAATAAAAACCAAAACGAAATCGCAAAAAAAAGAAGAAGATAACAGATGTTAAAATGTTATAGATCGAAGCAGAGATATCAATTTTCATATTTGTTCTTCTTGGGACGGGTGCAGGGTGAAGCCTTCTTGGGACGGGGTGCAGTGTGAAGCCCCACGTCAGTGAATGAGGACTTACGGTAAAAACCTATACACTCTGTGTATTATTTTAGCTTACCTTTTGTTTCTCATGTTGATTTAGACAAGATCCAAACAATTTACGAAAAAATAGGTGCTTTGTAATTCTCATGTTCAATATGAATGGTGCCTCGATGAATAGGTTTGTGATTGATCAGACATCTTGACTACAGTTCGAACAATATTTTGGCTATAACAATATACAGAGATCTGGTTGATGCTTTTAGTTACCATTATCAGGTGCATACGTCGTACGCATATATATCTATAATTGGTATTCCATTATGGTATAAGGATTTCTAACACAAAATTCTTTAGTAGATAACTTAAAATTTCATTTATACTTTTGTAACATGTAATCCTTTTAAACTCATTATATACCGTAGTTTGATTACCAAAGGGTATCAAACTTTTATATCTATTAAAAATAATCATACTAATCAAGATTTTCTGAAGATGCTCTAATGTATCTGGGCAACGGGTGCGGGGCGAAACCCCGCCACATCAAATGGAAAATTCTCATCGGACCTGATGCATGACACGTGGTATATCCATTAAAAATAATCATACTAATCAAGATTTTCTGAAGATGCTCTAATATATTTGGGCAACGGGTGCGGGGCGAAACCCCGCAACACCAAATGGAAAATTCTCATCGAAAGATGTTTCCACAGTCCACCAAAGCTATGAAAATATACATAAATTCTGATGTACCAAATGTAGAAGAATACAAGAAAATGTACGTTGCGAAAAACACGTATTTGAATTATAAAGTAGAGTTCAAACTTAATTAGCTAACGGCTATTGAGTTAATGAACTTATCAAGTCGAAAATATAATGAAATTACATGTTATATCACATATCTTATACATAACTCAGTGAGATATTCAGATATGAACGAAAAAATAGTTATACATATAAGTTTAATTAATTTAAATCCAAAATTTAGCGAATCAATTTTTTTTTTCAAATCATTAGATACAAATAGGGTATATAAATTTTATATACTTTTAAAATCAAACTAATTAAAAATAATCTTATACATTTAACCAGGGACGTGAGGTAAAGCACCACCACATGTAATTAGCTCTTTCCATCGTTCGGTGAATAGCATGGATTACATAATGGTCTAGGTTAAAACGGCTTAGGTAAAGTCAAATAGTTGTATTCCAACCACGTTAATTCCAGAGATTTAAAACCAATGATAATTCCCACGAAGTAAAACCATATCTGGGTATAACAATATCCCATCTGACTTTATTCTTCTTATAGTTCACTTACTCCACCACGATCCAAATGGCTGCACGTTCTTCCTAGTCATCTCACGATTCTCACCTACACTTACGGCTTATTTTAGCATTCGTTAGTTGACAAGGAAAACTGAGAGAAAAACAAAACAAGATTAAATTAAATTAAATCTATAGAGAGAAGAAGAAACAGAGAAAAACCAGACAGAGTTGGTTCAGAGAAGAGGGAGAAGAAAGAATAAGAAATAATGGGAGTTGATTACTACAATATGCTGAAAGTAAGTAGAAATGCAAGTGATGAGAATCTAAAAAAAGCATACAGAAGATTAGCGATGAGATGGCATCCAGATAAAAACCCTAATAATAAAAAAGAAGCTGAATCTAAATTTAAACAGATCTCACAAGCTTATGATGTTCTTAGTGATCCACAAAAACGTCAGATCTATGATTTATACGGTGCTGATGCTTTATTATCTGGTGATATTCCAGATAGTTACAATTCAACTCCTCCTCCTCCTCCTCCTCCTTCTAGTAGTTCTAATCGTTATTATCATCATTCACAACAACAACATCATCCGACGGCAAATGCTACTCCTCCTCCACCACCACCACCAGCTTCTTCTTCTTCGAATCGTCAGAATTCAACTTATCAACCTAGAGATCCTGATGAGATCTACAATGAGTTCTTTGGAGGGTCTGATGGTGGTGCTAAGAATAATAATACAAAGACTTCGAAGAAAGCTCCGGTGCTTGAGAATAAATTGCCCTGTAAATTGGAAGATCTTTATTTAGGAGCCAAAAGGAAAGTTAAGATTTCGAAATCTGTTCTGGATGAATCCGGGTACGTAATTTTGATTGACTTGAACTAATTTCTATGCATTGAACTTAAAATTGACAAATTAAACCATATGGATTTATAAGATTGTTGTCGTCGAATGAAGATTAGAGGTACAATGCATTTTACTATAAACTCTATTGTTTCGTTGTTTGATTCTTGATTGTTAATATTTGTTTCTGTAGGAAAAGATTGGTAAATGCTAGGTTTGATTCTGAATTTCTAGCTGAGAACAATTCAGGAAATTATTTAGACAGGACTAATTAGTAATATCTGGCTTTTTATTGCTGACACTTCCCTAATTTTGGAGTAAATTTTCACGCATCATATTAAGTATGAAGTTGGTGTACTTGTTGAGGTTAGTGCTTGGCGACATAGCACAAATAGGAGAAGAAAGGTTTATTTGATTTACAAAGGTTTTCTTATTGTGTGATTGGTTCTCAGATGCTTGTATACCATCTCCATCATAAGTTTTCTTTTTTGCCAAGTCAAAAATTTAACATCTCCATCATAAGATAGCACTAGCAATGGTGGGTATCTCCACCATAACTAAATCATGTAGTTGCCATTCATAGTTGGTCTTTATTTACCAGTTTTATCTATTTAGACATTAAAGATCCTGCTTATTGCGGGCTGAGGACCATAGGAGAAAGGGTGAAAGGATGCATAAACCAGGTTGGTAGAGTACTAGATTATTGTTGTTAGTATAACCATTTTTGACCCAGAAAACCAACTCAGACCTACCACTGTAGATGTAAATATCTTCACATGGATGAATTGCAAGGTCCAAGACTGTTCGTTAAACATTGATTCTAGAATCTATGTAAAATGTTTTAGCTGTTCTGTTTTTTGTTAAGCTGACTGATAAATGCAGTTAAGTGACTTTCTTAATAACCTTTTGAAGTTCAATTATTAAAATATAACTTTCTTTTCATGCAGCAAGCCAGTGACCAAGGAGGAGGTATTGACGATTGATATCACACCTGGTTGGAAGAAAGGGACGAAGATCACTTTCCCTGAGAAAGGTCATCAGGCATCTCGTGGTGTTGCTCCAGGAGATCTTACTTTCGTGATTGATGAGAGGCCGCATGCACTTTACAAGAGAGATGGGAACGATCTCTTAGTCAACCAACGGATATCATTAGTTGAAGCCCTCACTGGGAAGACCCTTAGCTTCACTAGCCTAGACGGAAGAAATCTACAATATCAAGTAACAGATATCGTTAAACCGGGCTACGAGATGGTGATCCCAAATGAAGGAATGCCAATTTCGAGGGAACCCGGGAAGAAAGGAAATCTAAGAGTGAAGTTTGATGTGAAGTTCCCAGCGATTCTCACACCAGAACAGAAATCCAGTCTGAAGAGAGTGTTGGCAGGATGATGATTGAAATTTTTGAATTTGTGGAGGGTAAGACTATCAAACCATACAGTTGGTAGATGACGCAGGTGATTGCAGATGTAAATAATGTTACATAAATCAACTAGTGCCTTTAAGTTTGTATTTTTTAGGGCACAAATGTGGTGCTCCAGTTCTCATTTTACACGAAAGAGAAAACCCTAGAGATAGTTTCACGAAAGCAGCAAAGGATGGAGTGATAATCTTAACCTAGAATAGTTATCAATCTAGTTCGCTTAGAATTCTTATTTATGGTGGGACTTGGAGTTAAGAGTCTAATTAGAGTTTGCCTAGAATTTTTAGACGTATGGTTTGTTTATCAGATTATTATATATCCCATACACAAGTCGTGTGATGAGTCATGAACTGAACATTCTTTCTTTGTAACGAAGACTTCAATTTTTTTTTTTTGGTAAATCATAGAGAACCATAATTACAAGATAAATACACAATAGAGAAACAAGAAAAGAGGCTATGTCACCCAAAAAACTTGCAACTATCTAAGTATGGAATAAGAAATAGCAGGCATTTTTAGACTACAAATGAAGTTCATCCTGCCAATAAAACTTATTCTTTCTCTTAGCTGCAAATTACAACCCATATTAGCTAAGGTATCAGCTGAAAAATTCACTTCCCTGTACGTATGTTCAAATCTGATAGCATCATAGTTGGCACAAGCTGCTATCCATCTTTGCCCCAAACACCAAGGTAAACTTTTGTTGCGACACGTTAAAATTGCACTAGTTGAATCTGACCGTACCTTTATACGATTGAATTTGAACCCAAACTTAAGAGCCCATTCAAGCCTGTAAATTATTGCTGACATCTCTGCCAAAAAAATTAGTTGTTGCACCCAAGCCAAAGCCTACAACACCCAAGCATTCATAGGCAAAATTTCTCACAATAGCACAAACACCAGCAGCATCAGGATTGTCTTTAGCAGCTCCATCACAGCATAAAAGCGATTCACCCTCATCCGGAGCAGTCCAAAAGCATTCAATGGGAGTCGAACGCTTAACCTTTCTAAACTCAACTCTGAAATAATTCAAAATCCTAAAGTTCTCTGCGGTATCAAACATAAAACCGTTGGACCTTTTTGAATTTTTATGAATTTTAACGAAGACTTCAACTTGCTAAATGTAGAACCCTATTATTGGGGCTGTAGCCCTTGGATTTTGAGGAGTAGTCTAATTATGTGCACACTCCTCTAAAGAGTGTATATTTGATATGTTCATTTGATTGGTTGATTAAATAGCCCAATTATCCTTCATGTTTAGAATCTCGACCCTCATTACATAACTCCCTAAATTAAATCAATGGTGGAGATTAAAATGTTTTGTGCACACTCGTTAAGGAGTGTGAAGCATAAAATCAGACTCGTTTTCTAGGGCTTATAAGATGACAAATTATGGCCATCAAGTATTTATCCAAAAACCCCTTATCCCACTAATTATGATAATGGCTAGACTACCCTTGCTTAATTAGTGCTAATGAAATTAATTAACTAAACTAATGAAGATTAGTGATTGATTAGATTATTGATATAAGTTAAATCTACGGTTTGAAAATCAACATCAAAATCAAATTAAATATACGACTAGAAACATATAAACTTCCAGTCGTAAAATAGAGTCATCGCTGGGTAATGTATAAAACCAAGCCATAAGTAGGTTTATACGGTTAGGTTTTATAGGCGTCGACCCAGCCGTAAGTTTGGTATAACCAGCTTACGGTCAGGATTCCTAACCATAAGACAAATAACTATGTCTTCTGTGGTTGACTTTGGCACTGAAGCCAACCATATCAATGATTTAAATTAGATAGTTCTAAACCTATGCTAGGAATCCTGACCAAAGATGTGACGGACAGGAAAATTCCGTCTTCCGGTAACTCCCAATACGCCGCTCTGATGACAGTAACCTGACCTTCAAGCTTAACTTTTCGCTGAGAAAATGCAGGTAGATTTTCCTTTCCAAACATGTTTTATAAGCATGATACTTGAAACGTAGTTTCCTTCGACATGCAACACCTACTTACCAGCGTTTTCCAAGCTTAAGTCATGCCTTGGACTAGCACCTAAGCCATTTAAGACCTAATTTCTTCTTTCCTTAACTCTGCTTCGACTATACGCTGAGTGCATGCACTGATATGGCTCTCGCCAAGGGTGCAACAACCAGGCATGTGTCAATCTCGTCGTACAGATTGATATGAAGTATGAACATCCAATACGTGGACTGCAAGTACCTCATCAAGTGTGGCGACAATCATCTCTTGCCTCGAACTGCCGTGCCAGATGATATGAGTTACCAAAGTATCACAATCACCACAAAATTAGATGATATGAGCGACAGGGTGCTGGACCACAAATGCATTACATTGCGGCTACGTAGTAACCAAATCGTACCTTGAAGGGATCAAGCATGACCATAGTTCAGGCGAAGGGTCATTTCGAATGGGACAAGCAACTTAAGCCTATTAAGGCAAAGCCAACATCGATGCTAATGACCAATCGTTTCGAAAAGATATGCTTAGTGATAGACACATTTTTATGTCTAAATTACGCTCAATTTTCTATTTTGATAGTGTTCGATTTTGTACTTATTATGGGTTTTTATGTCTTTGTAGGTATTTTTGAGAAATAAATAATTTGGGAAAAATTGGCTCCGAAAGTGATAAAGGCACCAGGAAAGATTACTAAAGGCACCCACGAGTTGGATTGGGTGCACCTCCTCTTTTGAATTTGAAACCGAAAATGGCGGGAAACCTATTTGTTATCGGGAGAAACTCCTGTGAGTTGAAGTGTACGTGTTTTTAGTGATTTGGGGTAATTCTAATTTACCCAAAGTGAAGTAAGCAACCAAAATAAGTTAAACACACGTCAACAATGAGTTTCAGCCGAAAAAATTGGACACGGGATTGAATCTGGACGGAAAACAGAGTTTGGGTCTGTTTTGGATATCACAAAATTTGACATGATTTGGACGTGTACTTTGAGTCCTTATCGGTTAAGAAGAGTCTCTAGGGTTTACTAACCCTATAAATACCCAAGAGAGTCGAGGAGGAAGTCATCTAGAGGTAGCCAGAGCACTGGAAAAAGTTGACAGAAAAATAGTTCCTGCTGCTGCGAAGAAGAAGAGGAAAAACATAAGTCGCTGAAGAACTGTCGCTGATACTGTCGCTAGCTCTGTCGCTAACGCAGCTGCTGAAGCAGTCTTATATCAACATCACATACAGTCCGTACTTTGTTTCAGAACACTTCTATGTAACGCTGATAAGCGTGTCTGTTCTGTTGTGTTACCTCGATTTCACCATTGTAAGAACTTTTGAGCTATGAAATATATTTTTGAGGGTGTTTCCTATACAATGAGCTAATCATCATCACTGAGGCGATGGAGGAAGCTATTTCTCCAATAATTAAGTGGTAACTTCTATTTTAACTATTATTTACAATTCTTTTATTATTAATTGCTTTGAATTAAATTGAAAAAAAAATATTTTTCTTAAATAATTTTGTTTTCTTTTGATGAGTCATGCTTAGTTTTAAACTTTTGATGTCTCATGCTTTCGGTTTACAATTATTCTTTCAAAAACCTAATTTTGGCAATAGTTAGAATAACTTGAATACAGGAACTGTAAGAATTTATCACTTGAAATATTGGTTAATGGTGGAATCTTATCCCTACTTCTTCCCATCAATTTTAAATCAACTTTTTTTTAATTTTCTTTATTTTTAGTCATTAAAAATTAGGTCTAGAAATCGAATCTTCACAAGTCTGAGAATCAAACCCTTTTTACCACTATTCTAAAATCATATCAATTTTTGGCGCCGCCGACGCGGACTTGTTCTTAGGTTTAGATTTTTAGATTTATTTTTAGGTTTTTATTTTTATTATTTATTTATTTTTATTTTGTTCTGTTTTACGTTTCTTTGGGTATTTCTCTTTTTACTACAGGTTTGGATCTTGGATTGAAAGGAATAAAGCCAAAGACTTTGGTGATTAAAGAATTGAAGTTAAAGTTAAGGACTTGGAGTTAAAAGTTAAAGCTTAAAGAACGGAGAAGAAGACAAAGACTTTTATTTTTAGATTTTATTTTTATTAACTAGATTTATTTTCTTTAGATTTTATTTAGAGAATTGTATTAGGAATTTTTACTATTTCTGTAAATTTTTTTTTATTTTTGGACACTTTTTGGACTTTATTTTGGACTTTGGACATTTTATTATTTTTAAACCCTAAGGAAAGGTAATTTAATATAAACTGCTACAAGGAAGGACGACAATTACGATATTGTCTCGTCCCCTTGGGTTCGTACACTGACACAGGAGTCGGTGGCCCGAGTCAACTACAACCGATTCATCCCCCGTCTGGTACGGGAGGTAAGACTCGATCAACCCACGAATCCTCTGTCAGTGGGTTTTCTGTATTACTTCGTAATGCATATATGTTGAGGACTTGAATACAAAATTTACTTTTCTAGTAAAAGGCAGAAACTGGCCATATAAGATAAGGGTTCAGATTTCATCACCGTATCCTTTCTGCCCGACTTAGGAACACGTTACCTACGCGAACCTAATCCTAAAATTTGACTAGAAAGAGACCTAAAGGGTATCGAGCTTACTGGAAAATTGTTCAAAAAGACTGTATCGGTTGCTTTGTTAGCCTAACTCGAAGTTCCGAAAGATTATTTTAAGTTGATTAGAGCCGCCTTGTAACCCAAGGAAAAGTGCCAAAGAGACAGGGTTATCAAATCTCCTTAGAGGTTATCCTGTTTCTCTTCGACTTAATCTAATTCGGATCGTTCTAAGAGGTTTGCTAAAACTGTAACTAGTTGCCTTTCGAAAGAATAGAAGCTGGTCTAGAAACAATCTAAGTGGAGTTATCATGCTTTTTGTTTGCTAGATTCAATAGGTTACATTTGGTTGAGTCGGCCTTGTTTGTGAATTTTTAGAACCTCCTTCATGTTAGGATTTATTTTCTTAGGTTTTTTTAATACATTGGGAATTTTTTAGAAAATGTCGAACTGGTATTATGAGGACCAATACAATGAATATCCAAACTGAATTTCAAAATTGACATTATCCATACTATCAACATTATGTGGATAGTAGTCGGGATCACCACCAACCTTTTGGAGGCTATTACTCATACCAGGGTGATCCCAATTACTATTCGTACATACACCCGTCTTATGAACATGAAAGTGAGAAAAATTCTAGTTCTTTGTCTTGGAGGGGATGACCTAAAACAAATGCAATCTAGTACTCCCCATGATGATTTGAGTTCTTTGTCTTAGAGGAATTCCCTAAAGCAGATGCAATCTAGTACTCCCCATGAACCTAGTATGCCTCTAGAAGAATCACATGAACAGTCGCAAACCAGTACCCCTTATGATCCATTTGATTTTCTAAAAGAATCCCCCAGGGAGTTGACTGAGAGTACAAAAAGGTTTGGATTAAGTGTGAATGAAATTTCTGCAAAGAATAATATTGCTCAAAATGATCTTAATTGCCAATATAATGCTACCCTTGATAATTATTCACCTAGTCAAGAGAACGAGGAAAAAATTGGTAACAATACTTATTTAGACGAGGTTCAAACATCTTCATGTTTTTATGATGATGAGGATAGTATTGATGAAGAACTTGAAATAAACAGACATAGTGATTAGGAAATTGTCACTCCAATTGTGCTTCATGATGATAGTGTTATTTCTGGTTAAAATCCAAATAATTTTAATGATTATTCACCTATTCAAAAGGAGGAGGATTTGTCTAGAGATACCATTATTCTAGACGATGTAGAACTTTCTTGTTTTGAAGCCGATAATTATTTAGAGGTACGGGTTTATCCTAAGAATACTGTTTCAGAGTCCAACGATTTAGAAATAATAGTCTTAGATAACCAAGATAGACCGTAGAGATTTTAAATATGAGTGAGGATGCACCACTTGATTATAACTTAGAAGAAGCAATTGACCATTTTTAAGGAATCAGATGATCTAGAAATTAAGGAAATTGTGACTAGTCTATCTAGAGACACCCAAAATTCTAAGTTTGAGGGTGATTATCATTCTCCTTGTGCTTTACCTTTGACTCTAATAGAAGTCCCTCACTTGGTACTTGATGTTTGTGCCTCCACCATATTAAGAAACTATCTTCAAGAACTGTTTCTCGAGCCTAATCATGTCCAGAAAGAAGCTCGGTTGTTAGAAACCCATCCTCTGGTCGATGTGGTTTAACTAGGCGATAATACCAAGATTGACTTTGTTTTCCCACCAAAATATTTTCTTCCATATGTGGGAACGTTAGAATTTCAAATGTGTCAGTTATTAAGTTTTAAGACCAAACCTAATTACTTTAGGGAATCGACACATTTTCTTATGAATGACCACCTTCATAGTAGTCAACTGTGTCGGTCAATTATGATTGACTTTGAGGATCCACAATTATTCAGGTTATTATTATGTGCTTCTAAGTTCTTAGTTGAGTTTTTCCAGACTTTACAACCTGATCCTGTTGATCCTGTCTATGAGGAAATCCAACCCATGAAAATATTTTATCTAGACGCTTTTGTAGACCCTGAACCTGAACCACAGCTAGAATTAGTTGTCTTAAACAGTTAACTAGATAAGGGTGTGCTCGGTTTGTTCATGTTCTTGGCTTATTGTAGTTTTCTTTTTGTGATAGCATTATTTTATTCAGATGACCCACAGTTGTTCCAACTATTGCTATATGATTTCATGAGGTGACTAATTCTTCCTTAGTTTGGCTGAAGACATTAAACTTAGCACTTCTTGGGAGGTAACCCATGCTCATGCGACACGGTAATATCTTTCCTTAACTCATTTCCCTCGATTGGTAACAGTTTCTCCTTGTTCATGCTTTTAATCATTCATCTTTAGAAACATTGAGGACACTGTTTGATTTAAGTTTGGGGGTAAGGGAAAAACTTTTTAGTGCAATAATAAAAACTCCAAAGTTTAGAAGCTTGTGAACAATTCAGGATGACACTAACCATTCTAGGTAGATGGAAACTTAGCTTTTTTTCTATAAGAATTGGTGTGCCCAGTGAAATGGTCTATTCATAAAAGGACAAAGTTCATGTGTTAGAAATAACATGATAGTTGTCACCATATCTTGGAGTCTATCTCAACCATATCACTTTCTGTTTTTATTTTTGTAATTTGTGTTTCTTTAAATGATTTGGTGAGGCCCAATATCGAATTGTTATCGCCGCCAGGATAAAATAGAGTGTTGAGATGAAGCCCCATTTTTAGTTCTATTCCTATAAAAAAAATAAAAAAATAAAAAAAATCGAGTATTGACACTTTGATAGCAATATGTGTGTGTTCTCCCTGTCTCCGTCGCCTAAGCAAGCGTGGAACGCAGGATCCATATGAACTATCATGTAAGATGCTGATAAGGATCATGCGCTTGGATTCAATTCAATCCAATCATGTTGTCAGTACATTTATAGGAGTTTTTATTTTCAATAAACCGATGGCTGGAACCCTTGTATATACCAGTTGAATAGATATTAGTATAATGATTAATACCAGTGGGAGCGTATCTCAATCCATTAGGATTCATCCTGGCACTGACCTTCAGACAGATGTGGGAAACACCGTTCACCTTAGTCAACACGCGCAAACTTCATTTTTTTCCACATCCATCTTCTAAATTTTTTTCATGTGATTGAACTTTGATAGATTCTGAGTCTTGTGGTTGAACGACTATCTGAGTAGAGCTCTGTTGTCTTATATATGAATTTTAGTATGCTTGAGTAAACACTTATGTACAACAATTGGACTCATATAGGGTAATGATTCCCATAGCCGAAGAATTGAGTAAGCCAACTAAATAGCTTGTTTAGTGTCTATCCTTAATCGTTCACGAGTTGCTAAAATTTGGAGTAAAGTTTTTGTGGGTATACCTCTTGTAAACCCTCACGAGACAAAACTCGTCCACTAGGGACACCTAGGGGTTTAAAGGCTTATTACATATGCTAAATGTAGTCGCGATTCCTGCGAAAGTGAGTTAGGATTTTATTTTATTAGATTTGCTCGAGGACTAGCAAATAGTAAGTTTGGGGATATTTGATAAACACATTTTTATGTCTAAATTACGCTCGATTTTCTATTTTGATAGTGTTTGATTTTGTACTTATTATGGGTTTTTATGTCTTTCTGGTATTTGTGAGAAATAAATAATTTGGGAAAATTGGCTCGAAAAGTGATAAAGGCAACCAGAAAGATTACTAAAGGCACCCACAAGTTGGATTGGGGGCACCCCCTCTTTTGAATTTGAAATCAAAAATGGCGGGAAACCTATTTGTTATCGGGAGAAACTCCTGTGAGTTGAAGTAAGCAACCAAAATAAGTTAAACACACGTCAACAATGAGTTTCAGTCGGGAAAATTGGACACGAGATTGAATCTGGACGGAAAACAGAGTTTGGGTCTGTTTCGGATATCACAAAATTTGAGATTGATTTGGACGTGTTCTTTGAGTCCTTATCGTTTAGAAAGAGTCTCTAGAATTTTACTAACCCTATAAATACCCAAGAGAGTCGAGGAGGAAGTCATCTAGAGGTAGCCAGAGCACTGGAAAAAGTTTGACAGAAAAATAGTTCATGCTGCTGCGAAGAAGAAGAGGAAGAACATAAGTCGCTGAAGAACTGTAGCTGATACTGTCGCTAGTTCTGTCGCTGATGCAGCTGCTGAAGCAGTCTTATATCAACAGCACATACAGTCCATACTTTGTTTATGTTTATTTACCTTCTTCTGTAACACAGAGAACACTTCTCTGTAATGCTTATAAGCGTGTCTGTTCTGCTGTGTTACCTCCATTTCACCATTGTAAGAACTTTTGAGCTATGAAATATATTTTTGAAGGTGTTTCCTATACAATGAGCTAATCATCATCACTGGGGCGATGGAGGAAACTATTTCTCCAATAATTAAGTGGTAACTTCTATTTTAACTATTATTTATAATTATTTTATTATTAATTGCTTTGAATTAAATTGAATTTTTTTTTGGTTTTATTAAATAATTGTGTTTTCTTTTGATGGGTCATGCTTAGTTTTAAATTTTTGATGTCTCATGCTTTCGATTTACAATTATTCTTTCAAAAACCTAATTTTGGCAATACTTAAAATAACTTGAATACAGGAACTGTAAGATTTTATCACTTGAAATATTGGTTAATGGTGGAATCTTAGCCCTAGTTCTTCCCATCAATTTTAAATCAACTTTTTTTTTTTAATTTTCTTTATTTTTAGTCATTAAAAATTAGGTCTAGAAATCGAATCTTCACAAGTCTAGAATCAAACCCTTTTTACCACTATTCTAAAATCACATCACTTAGGCATATACAATCCGCGTAACCAAAAATTTGCAACGTGCGTCACGCGACCAAAGACCAAGCAAAGCCTAGTCCTTACAGGCCAAGGGACTTTTGCAAGATATGCACAAGATTGTGCATAACCAATGCCACATAATATGGAAATATGCATTCTCGAGTAAGCAACACTAATGAATGATGCTTTCGCATCATTTAAGCTCCATCGGCTAAGCTACAAGCATATTGACGCTTTCGCATCAAATATGCACCAACGCATATGCCACATCGCATAAATGTGGATTACCTCTCATGCACATTCAACCAAGTCCCCTCCCTATATATATCTTAAACACATTTCCATATGTTTGGAAAAGAAAGGTAAGGGACATCCATCGACTGCCATATACCAAGTAAGCTTTATAGCGTCAGTGATGCGTCCATGAGTAAGCATCATGAATTTCCAACGAACACCTCCCCTATATATGTTTTACTAGCATTTCTACAAGTAAATAAAAGAAGGGGAGATGACATTCATCCACTGCCGGGCCATTTTAAACGCGATATTTGGACAGTGATGCATCCTTGAGTATGCATCACGGTATAATACTGCCTTACCACTATAATGCGCTCTCGAGTAAGTAACATTCGGGATGTGATGCTTTCTCTAGTAAGCACCATGGGGTGATAGTGCCTTAGCACTATAATGCTTTCTCTGGGTAAGCAACATTCGTTAATGTTGCATTTCTTTGTAAAAGCCAAGCATAATAATGTTGTAGCATCGTATAACTTCCACTAGTAAATAACATGATAAAATTTTGCATCTCTGAGCAAGGGACGAGCCTAGAATCATAATGCCAAGCTTATTTTTCCAACCAAGATGAGTGATGCACCCACACCTTGATGCATCCCTGAGTAAGCTTTATGAGCTTGAGATGAAGCTTCATCCCATGCAATGACATATCCTAGGGTAAGCGTCATGAGAAAAATGAGGGTTTTATAGTAAAAATCTCTTACGATTGGCTTTTATGGTAGATCCAGCCGTAAGTGACCTTGAATGTGTTTGATTTTCTCTAAAGTAATTGAGATTCAATATTAATACTCATTCATTGACGCTAAAAAGGAAATTTCTTAACATTTTTCATGGAAGGAAATGGCATTACAATAAGAGAAAATACATAAAGTAGAGGTTGATGGTGGATTTTTGACAAGGGATAGATTTACAAAATTACCCTCTTCCTTATAACAGAAATATAGAAATATCATCACATATTTCTGACTTTGTACCAAAATATGAAATAATGTATTTCTACATATATTCCACAAGAGAATTGAAAAAACAGTCTCTACAAATAACTACAGGCATTCTATATTGATCCCGTAGCCTCTCTAATATTTATGCTATATCGAACCAGTCTCAAGTCGCATAATTTCCATAACTGAATTCCTTGAACTTGTCTTGATTGTGCATCAATGTTCAAATAACATCTATATATTCTAGGAATATCTAATGCATGATCCCCGAAGGCGCATTCTAGCTTAATACCATGTTCGCAAAGAACACATCACAATTTGACTTCCTGTCCTCAAGAATACATGTTACTCTAGTATTGTTACTCAAGGACGCGTCACTGCTTATGCATCGTCTCTATTGGACATGACACAACCCTAGTATCATTCCCTGAGGACACATCATTTTTACCAGAACGTCCCTCAGGGACGCATCACCAATCTTTGGCGCTGGCCTAGTGCCGGCACCATCCCCTCTCGCGGTGCTAGCTCAGGCTAGCGCCAAACGTTCACCAGCTGACTGAAGAATTAGAGCGTAGTACCGTTTTCAGGGAAGACTTAAAGTCCCTTGGATTAGGGACTCTCTGCCCCGGCGGACGTGCCTTCCCCTCATCACATCAGGAGCTTCACCACTTGCGAGAAACCAGTAAATCAAAAAGCTAATCATCTAGTGGAGAATTTATGCTAACTCCTACGCTTCTCAAAGGTTCAATGCAGGGACGTATTTTATTTCCGGAACCTTGTCGCCACAGATACGCATATGATTCAACCCTCGATAAGAGCACCAGAAGCACCTGTGTCGTCTCATCCTTCTGTGAAAAACGTTACATTCACTGAAGAAGACATGATTGCTGAGGAAGTATATAATCGAGCCTTGTAGGTAACTGCTTATCTTAAAGACTTAAATTCCGGAGAGCTCTTGTTGATACAGGTGGTGCAGCCAATATTATTACTCTCAAGACACTCAAGACTGCTACGGTCCATCCGAGCAAAATCGTACAATGTCCTATTGTGATGAAATATTTTGAAGGGAAACACACCTGCACCTGCGGACATGTCTACTTAGGGCTCAAAGTAGTACTTATTTGATCGCAAGTGAAATTTAATGTCATTAAAAAAGAGCCTTAATGCCACATGATATTGGGAAGACAGTGACTTCATGAAAATAAGGTCCCCACTTCAACTTATCATCAATGCATGAAGAATGTACTGAAAGAAGAGATTATTCGAATCCCGACATCATCATCTCCTTATGCTCCAGTCTGTGGTACCGAATTCTTCGAACAAAGGAATGATGTGTTCGACTCTCCTTACAAGATTTACAGTACGCCGCTACCCAGCTAGACATCCTTCGAAGAATCTGAAAGGATGTTGTCTATGGCTAAAGAGAGAGATAAAATTTCAAAAATGAATCTCTCTACTGATTTTAATGAAAAATCTCCCTTGAATACCAACATCCCAAACCACGCCCATGGCAAGAGGAAACATAATTTCGTAACGAGTTACGATACTGAAGGAAGGATTGTTTACCTTCACCCCCGTTGTTAGCAATTACAATGGGAGACTAGTGGAAAGTATCCCTCCTAGAATATAATCATAACATAGAGCCGAGCAAAGAAGAAATTCAAGATGCTCCATGACAATTACAAGATGGCATTGATGCTCTTGAGACCATCAATATTGAAACAAAAGAAGTTCCAAGGCCTGTCTCCATCAGCTCGACCCTATCATTGGAAGAGCGAACATAGCTTGTGAACTTTCTTAAGATCATCCTGACATGTTCACCTGGACCTATGAAGAAATGCCGGTTTTTAACGACAAATTGGACACTCATTATTTGCATATCCCTCCTGGATCCAAACCTGTCAAGCAACAACCGAGACAATTCATACATGAGGTTGAGGAGAAGAACAAGATCGAAGTCCAGAAGTTACTCACCGCAGGCTTCATCAAACCCATTCATCACCCTACATGTCTGGCTAGTATAGTACCTGTTAGGAAGAATAATGGTCAAATCAGATGTTGTGTCGACTTCAGAAATATAAAAAAATATTGTCCTAAGGATGATTTTCCACTCCCCAACATAGACATGCTGGTGGATGCAACTAGCGGTCATTGAATGTTCTCATTTATGGAGGATTACTATGGCTACAATCAAATAAATATGTACGAACATGAAGCTAGCAAAACCGCATTCCGGACTCTCATTGGAAATTTCTATTATACCGTGATGCCTTTCGGATTGAAGAATGTCGGAGCTACCTACCGAAGAGCCATGACAACAATCTTCCATGACATTATGCACAAGCAAGTGGAAGACTATATCGGCGACGTGGTCGTCAAATCCAAGACGCAAGCATCCTATCTGGAAGTTCTACGACAAGTCTTTGAAAGATGTCACGGATACAAACTGCAGATTAATCCCTTGAAATGCACCTTTGGTGTTTCGTATGGAAAATTTCTAGGATTCCAAGTAACAACAGAATGAATTACGAAGTCAACGGCGAAAGAACGAGGTCATTCTGACTTCGTATGAGAAAGTTATAAGAAAAACGAGAACTTAGGTCAAAAAGGTCATTTCCAGGGCAGCTGTTATTGTCAACCTATCATACGTTAAGGGGCATCGAATATTAATAGTAATGGATGGTTTATCTTGAAGCAAACTCGTTTATAAAGACACCAATTCAATTGCTCAGGGCTGCCATTTTTCAAATATTACTAAGAGCAACACTTTTTTCTCTCGGGGCACCTTTATCTTCCTATTTGGGTTCCGACTAAAAGTTTAGTTTGTCACGACCGAGCTTGGTACTTCCATTAATGGTGAATTAGGGTTAGGAGAGTGGCTGCTGGCTAAGAAGATGGTTGGATTCGAGAACACAGTTTGGTTGGCAGTGAAACTTTGTTGGTTGGTTCACGACAATGTAATGGTGGATGGTGAATCGATCTGTGATGATCATGATAGTGATGATCATGCCGTTAAATGATGACATTTTTTTATGAGAAACATCGATGGGTCTGTTATGAGAGTTCGAGTTGGCAGTGATGGAAGATGTGGTAACTGCTACTCGCGATGATTGGCTTATAAGAATGGAGGAACAAAGTTTGAATGGTGATGGATTAAGTTATGGCATTGAAGATAAAACAGAGTTTAATGGAGCTGTGTTTATTGTTTCTGCCGAATTTCTCATGGGCAAAAAACAACTAAAAAGGATAATAAAAGATCGACGAAAATGAAATTATCACAAAGGATTTAACGTGGTTCGGCCATGATTAGCCTACATCCACGGGTAATGAAGTTGGAGTTTTTATTCATCTCTGGGTTACAGTTGAGAATGAAGCAGAGGAAGCCTCCATCGGGCTAAAAAAGTCCCCTTCTTCTTCTCTCTAAAATTGTATTTATAGGGATAAAATAGATGATAATTATTAAAAAGCCCTTCGCCACATGTCATCAAAGTTCGCCACGTGTCGATGAAGATTCTTCTAAGCTCGCCATGTGTCGTAGAGGATTCACCACGTTTCGCCATGTGTCAACGGGATCCGCCACGTGTTCTTGACTTGATGCATCGGGATTGATGACGTCATTATGGGAAAATGATGACGTCGCTTCGGTCCAAATTGGGGTTCGGTCCAAGTTGGGCATCGGACTTGATGACGTCGCTTCGCGAAAATGATGACGTCACTTCGGGATCGGGACGTGATGACATCGCTTCGGGATCGGGAAGTGATGACGTCACTTCGGGATCGGGACGTGATGACGTCGCTTCGGGACGTGATGACGTCGCTTTGGGATCGGGACGTGATGACGTCGCTTCGGGATCGGGACGTGATGATGACGTCGCTTTGGGACCGGAACGTAATTGATGACGTCGGTTGGGGACGTGATGACGTCATTTCGGGCAAACATCATTTTGTCCCCAACATTTATGATGAGATTTCTCGGTGATTGATGGAAATCGAGGCTGACAGGTTGGAGTTGTGCTCTTTATTGCTTGAACAACAAGAAGAAAAAAAAGATGGCATAAAGAAAGAATTAATGGTGGTTGGGTTTGAGTCTGTGGTAGTTGATAGGTTTGAAGATGAGGTTTCTATTGCAGCAGTGATGGCTCTGATGGGTTGAGTTGAAACAGAGAGGGTTATGGAATGAGAGCGAGAAGGAAAAAGTGGCCGTTGAAGATGGAGCTCGCGGTTAGAACTGTTGGAAAGAGTTTGAGAAATATTGGGAACCTGTTTCCTTATCTAAATCTGAAAGAACATAGAGAATTATTCGCACGCGGGGAATGTAAATTGGGTATTCGGTGCAAATGAGAGCATCGAGTTGGATGTACGAACAAGTCCCAAGAAGACATATTAGCATACAAAATCCCCACTGAAATATAAGCCAATCAGGAGCTGTGTACACGGTTTTAAGATACTACGCATCATTCCATAAGATCTTCTCTTAATTTCTCAAGAGCCGAAACTCTTCTCAACCGACTAAGAGTCTTTATCAATCCAAGATTTTCTGTGGGCAAGATTTAGTTCTTTGGCTATATATAGCCTTGAGCTACCACACAGAAAAAAAGAAAATACACAGAAAAAGGCAGAAAAGGAAGTAGAGAAAGCAGTTGGGGACTTCACATATTTTCTGACGTCGAGAAGCCGTGAACAGTAAAAAAAGGGTTTATTTTTCGTTTTCGATTTTAATTATTATTTTCTTAATCAATTTTCAACGGCTTTTAAGAAAGCCATGTCTATCTAAATTTTTTTGTTAGAGTAAAAGGATGAACTTGTAGAGATGAATTTTCTTGTGTTTTAAAACTAGGTTTTCAACTATAAAAGTTTAATGTCAATTTTTTGTCTCTCTCTCAACGTTTTACTTTGTCAATGATTTTTCATGTTCAATGTCATGCATATTCCATTGTTTGATTAGTAGAAGAACTCGTTGACCCTTTCGCGATAATTGTTATATGAATATTCTTTGATTATTTATGCCACGTATATTTAGTACTTCGAAATTCTACCTTAGGTTGAGAACAAACAATTCTTTTTGACATGAAATTTACTTGAATTAATTAGTATAAGTAATACACACTCCTCGTGGGAACGAACCGTATTTGCTCTAGTCTACATCTTTCAACATTGTACGCTTGTGGTAAAACAAAATTGGTTTTCCGACGCATCACCTCCACCAAAGACTGTGAAAGAACTTAAAGGCTTCATGGGAAAGGTGTCATACATTAGACGCTTCATCCCAGGGCTAGCTCAATTCGTCGCCTCCTTCACACTATTACTAAAGAAAGTAACAAGATATGTCTGATCCTCTACTCAACAAAAGAATTTCCCCAAAATTCGACAATTATTGTTATCGTCAACTATCATGAGATCTCTGGTGCATGAACGACCTTTACTTATGTATATGACTTCCAGTGAAGTCGCTCCAGGGGATTTCCTTGCTCAGGAAGATGAAGAAGGAGTTGAATATCCGATCCACTACATCGTCCGATCACTAAGAGACGGAGAACTCAGATATCCTAAAGCATAGAGGGCGTGCCTATCACTGGTACACGCTATTGATAAATTTAGGCACTATTTTCTCTTAAACAAGGTGGTGCTGATCGCTAAAGCTGGCCCTATCAGATTCTTATTGTCAAATCCAACCCTGATAGAAAGACCCGCTAAGTGGTTATTTCAGATGTCAGAGTTCGACATAGCATGCGTCTCCCTGAAAGCAATCAAAAGCCAAGCAGTGGTATATTTTATATAAGCTTTTCCATGCGAAGATATGACTGTATTACATAAAGACATATCTAGGGAATTTTTCGAAATTTCTATCATCAAAAAAGAGGCGTGGTTGTGTCCTCAGCTGGGGAAGTCTTTTCATACTCGTTCAAACTTGATTTCAAATGCACCAACAACTCGGAAGAGTGTGAAGCTTTCTTGTTAGGTTTTTCGCTGGCAAAGAAAGCAAGCGCAACACACTTGGAAATAAGGGGCGATTCAAAGTTACTAGTCAATCAGATGAATGAAGTTTACTCTTTTAAAAAGGTAACACTAGCTCCTCATAGGGCAGAAGCTCAGAGATTACTAACCCATTTTACCAAAGTTGTAGTAGCCCATGTTGGCTGACGCAATAATACGCACGTTGACTTCCTGGTGACTTTAGCTTCCAAACTTTAATTTGAAGGATCAGAGAAAAATGTAATGATAAACACGATTCATCAAGAAGCTCAACAGCTCATTCTCTCAGAGGAAAGTTAGTTTCAAGGACCTGAAGAAATTTTTTCTGCTCCACGGGGAATAATACTACAGAAATCCAGTTGGATCCCTTTCAAGATGTCTCGGAGATGAAGAAAAGCAACTACATCTCAATCGTGTTCATGGAGAGGTGTGTGGAAAAATATTGGTTGTGACTCTTTACCATCGCCTTTAATGCCTAGGATATTACCATCCTACAATGGAAACTCAATTTCGAGAACTACACGGGTTTTGTTCCAACTTCCAATCACAACCGCACCAATTGGAGGCTCTGATGATCCACCATGCTGGGGACTAGAGATAACCCTTTATCAAGTACATTTAAGACAATCCCCTTCTATCAGAAAAACAAGAAGCGACCAGACTAAAGCAAAAAAAAAAGAGGTTCATTTTTAATGAAGGAATCTTGTATCGCAAAAGCTTTGGAGGAAATTTGCTGCAAGGCCTAGCAGGACCCGGAGCCCCAACAATATTAAAAAAAAATCATAAAGGAGAGCATCAAGGAAAGATGAAACTGTTCCTTCATATCCATGAGAGATATTATTGGATAACCATGAAGGGTGATGTAGCCGCGTTTGTTCAAAGTGTTATCAGTGTCAGATCCACGAGAATCAAATTTACACGTCGTGTCTCCTTCTACATTCATTAAGCAGTCCTTGGCCTTTCTCTAGCTGGGGATTGGATCTTATCGGAAAAATCAATCCAGCCTCATCAAAGCATCATGGACACATCATCAGAGCTGCTGAATATTTCACCAAGTGGTTGAAGCCATCTCTCTCAGAAGTACGACATGAATAACCATAGTATCCTTTATCAAGGAATACATCATATGCAGGTTTGGTGTCCCTAAACATATTGTCACATATAATGGTACTTCTTTAGCTAACTATCACGTGACCGAACTACTCGAAGAGTATGGTATCAAGCAAGTATTTTCTACTCCATACTATCCGCAAGGAAATGGGAAGGCAGAAAGCACCAACAAGACATTGATTTGAATCCGTAGTCGTATGGTATATGATAACCCCAGATCATGGCATGAAAAATTTCCTATGACTCTTTGGGATTATAGAACTGCACCAAAGTTCTCCCTCAAATGGGAAGGCCCCTTCATGATCTTTAAAGCAGTAACAAATGGATATTATAAGATTGTAGACATGAAAGGGGCAACAGTGGGAACAATGATCAATGGAAAATGTCATAAGGCATATTATGCCTAAAAATATTTCCTTTTAATTTCAAAGAGTGTTAAAAAAAAAAAAAAAAATCCAGAACCTATTACATAAAAAAAAAATCCTTAGAGTTCGTTCTTCATTCTATTATTAGTGAACCCTAGAAACCCTAGAGAACCGATAAGGACTCCAAAACAACTCCCAATCAAACTCAAATTACGTGTAAATCCTAAACAGGCTCAAATTCCTTTTTCCGGCTTGATTCACTTCTGCAGCCATTTTTTCCGGGTGAAACACGTTTTGTGACGTGTATTGATCCTGTTTTGGTTGTTTACTTCCCTTGGGTAACTCATATTCACTTCCAAGTCCCTTAGAATTCGATTCCAAACAACTCAGGAAGATTCTCACGTGAAACCCAAACTTCCCGCCATTTTCGTGATTTCAAATTTAAAGGGAAGGGGTGCCCCTATCCAACAGTGGGGTGCCTTTAATAATTTGTCATGGGTGCCTTTAGTAATTTTTCCGTTTGCCTTTATCAACTTTTTGAGCCGATTTTTCCGCAATTATTTATTTCTCGAAAATACCTACAAAAACATAAAAAGCCATAATAAGTACAAAGTCGAACACTATCAAAATAGATAATCGAGCGCAATTTAGACACAAAAATGTGTCTATCAAATACCCTCAAACTTACTATTTGCTAGTCCTTGAGAAAATCTAATAAAATAAAATCCTAACTCACTTTCACAGGAATCACGACTACATTTAGCATATGTAATAAGCCTTAAAACCCCTAGGTGTCCCTAGTAGACGAGTTTTGTCTCGTGAGGGTTTACAAGAGGTATACCCACAAAAACTTTACTCCAAATTTTAGCGACTCGTGAACGATTAAGGATAGACACTAAACAAGCTATTTAGTTGGCTTACTCAATTCTTCGGCTATGGGAATCATTACCCTATATGAGTCCAATTGATGTACACGAGTGTTTACTCAAGCATACTAAAATTCATATATAAGACAACAGAGCTCTACTCAGATAGTCGTTCAACCACAAGACTCAGAATCTATCAAAGTTCAATCACATGAAAAAAATTTAGAAGATGGATGTGGAAAAAAATGAAGTTTGCGCGTGTTGACTAAGGTGAACGGTGTTTCCCACATCTTTCTGAAGGTCAGTGCCAGGATGAATCCTAATGGATTGAGATACGGTCCCACTGGTATTAATCATTATACTAATATATATTCAACTGGTATATACAAGGGTTCCAGTGATCGATTTAATGAAAATAAAAACTCCTATAAATGTACTGACAACATGATTGGATCGAATTGAATCCAAGCGCATGGTACTTATCAGCATCTTACATGATAGTTCCCATGGATCCTGCGTTCCATGCTTGCTTAGGCGACGGAGACAGGGAGAATACACACATATTGCTATCAAAGTGTCAATACTCGATTTTTTTTTTGGAATAGAATTAAAATTCGATATTGGGCCCCACCAAGTCATTTAGAGAAACAAAAATTGCAAAAATAAAAACAGAAGGTGATATGGTTGAGATAGACTCCGAGATATGGTGACAACTATCATGTTATTTCTAACACCTGAACTCTGTCCTTTTATGAATAGACCATTTAACTGGGCACACCAATTCATATAGAAAAAGAGCTAATTTTCTATCTACCTAGAATGGTTAGTGTCATCCTGAATTGTTCAAAAGCTTCTAGACTTTGGAGTTTTATATTTCATTAAAAGTTTCTCCTTTACCCCCAAACTTAAATCTAACATTGTCCTCAATGTTCTAAAGATGAATGATTAAAAGCATGAACAAGGAGAAACTGTTACCGATCGAAGGAACGGAGTTAAGGAAAGATATTAACGTGTCGCATGAGCATGGGTTACCTCCCAAGAAGTGCTAAGTTTAAATTCTTCATCCAGACTTAGAAAGAATTAGTCACCTCATAAAATCATATAGCAATAGTCGGAACAACTATGGGTCATCTGAATCAAATAGCGCTATCACAAATAAGAGGAAACTGCAACAAGCCAAGAAAATGAACAAATCGAGCACACCCTTATCTAGTTTTCTGTTTAAGACAACTACTTCTAGATGAGTTTCAGATTCGGTCTCTATAAAAGGGTCTAAATAAAATATTTTCATGGGATGGATTTCATCGTAAGAAGAATCAACAGGATCAGGTTGTAGAGACTGGAGTAACTCAACTAAGAATTTAGAAGCACATAATAATAACCTGAATAATTGTGGATCCTCAAAGGCAATCAGATTTGACTCACATAATTGACTATTATGAAGGTGGTCATTCCTAAACAAATGTGTCGATTCTGATTCCCTAAAGTAATTAGGCTTAGTCTCAAAACTTAATAACTGACACATTTGAAATTCTTACATTCCCACATATGGAAGAAAATATTTTGGTGGGAAAACAAAGTCAATCTTGGTATTATTTCCTAGGTAAACCACATCGACCAGATGATGGGTTTTTAACAACTGAACTTCTTTCTGTACATCAACATGCTCAGGAAATCTAGTGTGAAGATGATCTTATAAAATGGTAGAGGTGCAAAATGTCAAGTCCCAAGTTAGGGACCTTTCTAAGAGTTAAAGGTAAAGCAAAGGTATAATGATAGTCACCCCCAAACTTAGAGTTTTCAGTGTCTTTATATAGATTAGTCACAACTTCCTTAATTTCTAGATCGTCAGATTCCCGAAAATGGTCAATTGCTTCTTCAAGGTTATAATCAGGTGGTGCATCCTCACTCATATTTAAAATCTCTACGAGTCTATCTTTGTTATCTAAGACTATGTTTCTCAATCGTTGGACTCTAAAAGAGTATTCTCAGGATAAACCCGTTCCTTTAAACCATTATCGACTTCAAAATAAGAAAATTCTACATCGTCTAAAACAATGGTATCTCTAGTCAAATCCTCTTCCTTTTGAATAAGTGAATAATCATTAAAATTATTTAGATTTGAACCAGAAAGAACACTATCATCATGAAACACAATTGGAGTGACAACTTCTTGATCACTATGCCTGTATATTTCAAGTTCTTCACCAATACTATCCTCATCATCATAATAATATGAAGATGTTTGAACCTCGTCTAAATAAGTAGTGTTACCAATTCTATCCTCGTCCTCTTGACTAGGTGAATAACTATCAAGGGTAGCACTATAATGGAAATTAAGATTATTTTGAGCAATATTATTCTTTGCAAGACTTTCGTTTACACTTAATGCAAATCAATTTGTATCCTCAGCCAACTGCTTTAGGGATTCGTCTAGAGAAAGAGTTGGACTAATAATTGTTCCCCCCCAACGTAATACGAACCTATTTGTATTCTCAGCTAACTGCTTGAGGGATTCTTCTAGAGAAACAGATGGATCATAAGGAGTACTAGATAGCAACTGCTCGTGTGATTCCTCTAGAGGCATAATAGGTTCATTATAAGGACTACTAGGTTGCATCTTCTTTAGGGCATCCCTCCAATACAAAGAACTTGAATCATCATAGGGAGTACTAGATTGCCTCTTCTTTAGGGTATCCCTCCAAGATAAAGAACTAGATATTTGCTCATTTTCATGTTCATATGACGGGTGTGTATATGAATAATAATTGGGATCACCCTGGTATGAGCAATAACCTCCAAAAGGTTGATGGTGGTCCCGACTACTATCCATACCATGTTGATAATACAAATAATGTCTATTTTGAAATTCAGTCGGATATTCATTGTATTGGTCCTCATAATACCAGTTCGACATTTTCTAAAAACTTCCTAATATATTTACAAAAAAAAAAAAAATCTAAGAAAATAAATCGTAACAGGAAAGGGTTCTAAACATATCACAAGCAAGGCTGACTCGACCAAATCAAACCTATTAAATCTAGCAAACAAAAAGCATGATGGTTCCACTTAGATTGTTTCTAGACCAACTTCTATTCTTTCGAAAGGCAACTAGTTACAATTTTAGAACGATCCGAATTAGATTAAGTCGAAGAGAAACAGGATAAGCTCTAAGGAGCTTTGATAAACCTGTCTCTTTGGCACTTTTCCCTAGGTTACAAGACGGCTCTAATAAACTTAAAATAATCTTCCTGAACTTTGAGTTAGGCTAATAAAGTAACCAGTACAGTCCTTTTAAACGAGTTTCCTATAAGCTCGTTACCCTATCAGTCTCTTTCTAGTCAAATTTTAAGGTTTAGGATCACGTTTTAACGTTTCCTAAAGCGAGCAAGAAGGAAACGGTGATGAAATCCGAGTCCTTATCTTATATGGCCAATCCTTGCCCTTTACTAGAAAAGTAAGTCCGTTTTCAGTTCCTCAACATATATGCATACGAAGGAATGCAGTAAACCCACTTGCAGGGGATTCTTGGGTTGATCAAGTCTTACCTCCCATACCAGACGTGGGATGAATCGGTTGTAGTCGACTCGGGCCAGCGACTCCTGTGTCAGTGTACGAACCCGAGGGGCTGAGACAATATCGTAATTGTCGTCCTTCCCTGCAGCAGTTTATATTTAATTACCCTTCCGTAGGGTTTAAAAATAA
Organism: Papaver californicum; assembly: GCA_023531435.1. Taxonomy (NCBI): domain Eukaryota; kingdom Viridiplantae; phylum Streptophyta; class Magnoliopsida; order Ranunculales; family Papaveraceae; genus Papaver; species Papaver californicum. Next base: position 1,727,674 of record JAJJMC010014777.1, on the reverse strand, counting down.
TAAAATGTCCAAAATCCAAAATAAAGTCCAAAAAGTGTTCAAAAATAAAAGAAAAATTACAGAAATAATAAAAATTCCTAATACAATTTTCTAAACAAATAAAATCTAAAGAAAAATAAAATCTAAAAATAAAAGTCTTTGTCTTCCTCTCTGTTTTTTAAGCTTTAACTTTTAACTCCAAGTCCTTAACTTTAACTTTAAGTCTTTAATCACCAAAGTCTTTGGCTTTATTTCCTTTCAATCCAAGATCCAACCTGTAGCAAAAAGAGAAATACCCAAAGAAACGTAAAATAGAACAAGATAAAAAATAATACTAAAAATAAAAACAAAAACCTAAAAATAAATCTAAAACTCTAAACCTAAAAATAAGTCTGCGTCGGCGGCGCCAAAAATTGATGTGATTTTAATATAGTGGTAAAAAGGGTTTGATTCTCAGACTTGTGAAGATTCGATTTCTAGACCTAATTTTTAATGACTAAAAATAAAGAAGATTAAAACAAAGTTAGGTTTTTAAAAGAATAATTGTAAATTGAAAGCATGAGACATCAAAAGTTTAAAACTAAGCATGACCTATCAAAAGAAAACACAATTATTTGAGAAAAATAAATTTTTTTTCAATTTAATTCAAAGCAATTAATAAATAAAGAATTGTAAATAATAAATAAAATAGAAGTTACCACTTATTTATTGGAGAAATAGCTTCCTCCGTCGCCCCAGTGATGATGATTAGATTATTGTATTGGGAACACCCTCAAAAATATATTTCATAGCTCAAAAAGTGCTTACAATGGTGAAATAATAGTAACACATGAGAACAAAGATGCTTATAAGCGTTACAGAGAAGTGTTCACTGCGTTACAGAAGAAGGAAAAGGAAAAAGGAATAAAGAACGGACTTCAAGTGCTTCATAAATATGACTGCTTGAGGGACTGTGTTAGCGACAGTATCAGCGACAGTTCCCTGAAGACTTATGTTCTTCACCTTCTTCTTCACCAGCAGCAGAAGTATTTTCTCCTGGAATTTTTTCGGTGGCTCTGGCTGGTTTGTTTCTCATTTCTCTTGGCTATTTTTAGTATTAGTGAACCCTAGAAACCCTAGAGAAAAAATAAGGACTCGAAAACAACTCCCAATCAAACTCAAATTATGTGTAAATCCTAAACAGGGTTAAATTCCTTTTTCCGGCTTGATTCACTTTTGCAGCCATTTTTTCCGGGTGAAATACGTTTTGTGACGTGTATTGATCCTGTTGTGGTTGTTTACTTCCCTTGGGTAACTCATATTCACTTCCAAATTCCTTAGAATTCGATTCTCAAGTGAAACCCAAACTTCCAACCATTTTAGTGATTTTAAATTCAAAGGAAAGGGGTGCCCCTATCCAACAGTGGGGTGCCTTTAACAATTTGTCTTGGGTGCCTTTAGTATTTTTTCGAGCAGATTTTTCACCAATTATTTATTTCTCGAAAATACCTACAAAGAAATAAAAAGCCATAATAAGTACAAAGTCGAACACTATCAAAATAGATAATTGAGCGCAATTTAGACATACAAATGTGTCTATCAGTAGTCGGGACCACCACCAACCTTTTGGAGGTTATTGCTCATACCAAGGTGATCCCAATTACTATTCGTACATATACCCGTCTTATGAACATGAAAAATGGACAAAATTCGAGTTCTTTGTCTTGGAGGGATGCTATAAAGCAAGATGCGACCTAGTACTCCCTATGGTAACCCAAATCCTTCTCTAGAAGAATCACACGAGCAGTTGCAATCTAGTACTCCTTATGATCCATTTGTTTCTCTAGAATAATCCCTCAAGAAGTTAACTGAGAATACAAATAGGTTCGTATTAAGTATGGGGGGAACAATTAATAGTCCAACTCTTTCTCTAGAAGAATCCCTCAAGCAGTTAACTGAGAACACAAATAGGTTCGTATTAAGTGTGAATGAAAGTCTTGCAAAGAATAATATTGTAAAAAAATGATCTTAATTAACAATATAGTGCTACCCTTGATAATTATTCACCTAGTCAAGAGGACGAGGAAAGAACTTGAAATATACAAGCAGGGTGATCAGGAAATTATCACTCCAATTGTGCTTCATGATGATGGTGTTATTTCTGGTTCAAATCTAAATAATTTTAATGATTATTCACCTATTCAAAAGGAAAAGTATTTGACTAGAGATACCACTGTTTTAGACGATGTAGAATTTTCTTGTTTTGAAGCCGATAATGGTTTGGAGGAACGGGTTTATCCTAAGAATATTGTTTTAAAGTCCAACGATTCGAAGAAAATAGTCTTTGACGAAGATGATAGACTCATAGAGAATTTTAATGTGATAGAGGATGATTTGATTTAGGTTGATAGAATAGTTTCCCCATTAGATTTTGTTGTCCTAGACACCCAACCTTTTCAGGTCTCATAGGCTCAAATACGACTGATCTTAGGTCTTCCCTTTTTTAGCTACATACAATGTCGTCATCAATTACGGAAATAGAATAATTAATTTTTCTTTTGGTAACATGACTATTGAACTAAATCTATTTAGTATGAGTAGACAACCTTCTTGTGAGATCTATGATTTAGAAGAAGTGAACATAACTAGTACTTTAGTTCAGAAATCTTTGCCAAACACTTTGTCAGAAGATCCATTAGAGAAATGCCTAGCCCACTTTGGGTTTGATGTTGACGATGATAGTGTTATTAATGATGTGAATACTTTTGTTAGATTCTGGACCTTTGATGGACACTTATAATATATGGAAAGCTAAGTTTGGACCTCTACCAGTTTACAAGTCTACCTTATTTCCTTCTATAAAGGAAGCTGAGTGTAGTTCTGACCTTAAGGACCCTAGAATCCAACCAATAGTTTTTAGTCCATTTGAGAGTAATATCCACCCTAAGTTTGGGGGTACCGATGATGCTTGTGATTTTCAAGTATCCCTGCTTAAAGTCCCTCACTTGGGGCTTGATATTTGCACCTCTACCATTTTTCAAGATCATCTTCAAACTAGATTCTCTGAGCCTGTTGATGTCCAGAAATAAGTTCAATTGTTAGAGACCCATCCTCTGGTTGATGTGGTCTACCCAGGTGATAATACCAAGATTGACTTTGTTTTCCCACCAAAAAAATTTCTTCCAATTGTGCGAACGTTTGAATTTCGAATGTGTCAGTTATTAAGTTTTGAGACTAAGACGAATTACTTTAGGAAATTACAATCGACACATTTGCTTAAAAATGACCACCATTTTCATAATAGTCAACTGTGTGAGTCCAATCTGATTAACTTTGAGGATCTATAATTATTCAGGTTATTATTATGTGCTTCTAAGTTTTTAGTTGAGTTCTTCCAGACTCTACAACCTGACTCTCCGGATCCTGCCAATGAGGAAATCCAACCTATGAAAATATTTTATCTAGACCCTTTAATAGAGCCTGAACCTGAACCACAACTAGATGTAGTTGTCTTAAACAGAAAACTAGATAAGGATGTGCTCGGTTTGTTCACTTTCTTGGCCTGCTGCCGTTTTCTTCTATTTTGGATAACACTATTTGATTTAGATGACCCACAGTTGTTCTGGCTATTTTTATATGACTAGACCCAGTAACATTTGAAGAGGTACTACCCTTCCTGATGGTCTAAACCCTCAACATATATGGAATTTTCTTAACATGGAATTCCTAAAAGATAAACAAAGAATCACCACAATTATAAGTCGAGTATTCATAAGTGATGAGAAGTATGCAAATAAAGAAGAACTCTCTTACCGGACTAGGCATCCATGATCTATGTTTGAAAAGAAGACGATCCTGATCTGAACCGATGTTACCAAACATGGTGTTGTACGAGGCAGTTGAATCTTATGGGAACTGAGAACGATGAAACCAGTAAGAGGAAGAAAGCAACAATGATCTATTTACATAAATAGATGAAAGATAAAATCCTAAATTTCGAATTTTGAGAGTTCAACAAAAACTTCTTTGGAAGAGGCATGATCTGAGCATAGTCAACAATCAGGACTCTAGAGCCGATCTTTAGAACTTCTGAGATGATGGCGGAGCTAGAAATTTTATCTCACTAAGGGAGACACTAGTAACAACCCCGTAAATCTATACTTGACATCCTCAGTCTCACGACGTGAATACTGGCACCTCTTAACCACAACTAGGGTTAACGCTAAGGGCATACATCTCAGTATCAGGAAATAGAAGCTAAGTACATCTTCTTCTATTCTTAACTTTCTGACTATATATAATTATTAAAGAGTATATTGTCACCATCTAGTGCTTACTGCGTAAAATTACTGTTCCTCACTAAGCAAGGGACTTAATATTGATGGTGGATTTTTGACAAAGGCTAGAATTATAAAATTTCCCTATGACTAGCAGCAAAAACATAGAAATATACGTGCATATTTCTAACTTTCTAACAAAATTTGAAATATTGTATTTATACTTATATTCCGCAAGTGAATTAAGAATACTTTCTCTACAAATAACTACATGTGTTCTATATTGATCCCGTAGCCTCTCTAATATTTACAATATGTATGCCATATCGGACCAGTCTCACGTCGCATAATTTCCATAGCTGAATTCCTTGAACTTGTCTTGAATGTGCATCAATGTTCAAATAACATCTATCTTTCGGGTGGGAATAGCTAATGCCTGATCCTCGAAGGAGTATTCTAGCTTAATGTCTTGTTTGCAAAGAACACATCACAATTTGACGTCATGTCCTCAATAATACATGTTACTCTAGAATTGTTACTCAAGGACGTGTCTCCGCTTATGCATCGCCTCTCCTGGACGCAACACAACCCTAGTACCGTTTGCTGAGGAAGCGTCATTTTTTCCACAACGTCCCTCAGGGATGCATCGTGGCACTGGCCTAGTGCCAGCGATATCCCCTCTTGTGGCGCTAGCTCAGGCTAGCGCCAAACCATCCCAAGACGTGTCCTTAGGGATGCATCACCACCATTGGTGCTGGCCTAGTTCCAGCGCCAACCCCTCTCTCGGCGCTAGCTAAGACTAGCGCCAAGCACCTCAAGACGTGTCCCTAGGAACGTGTAGTGGCGCTGACCTAGTCAGCGCCATCCCTAGCACGACATTAGCAAAAATATAGCGTCATTCCATTATGTCCTTGAGGACGCGTCCTTCTCTCAGCGTTGTTCCTCAGGGACGCGTCATTGCTTATGACGCTGGCGTTATCCAGCGCCATCTCTATATGGCTCTTCATCAAGCGTCTTCGCTCGGTCCTTGAGTGCGCCACGACTGGTCCTAGGGAACTATCGCGTAATCTTGGCTTCGAACATTCCCTAATTTATGCCATGTTACTTCTAAGTTACCATTAAAAGACTCAACACTGATTAGTCTACTTAAACAACTTAGTGAACCGAAGAACTTGCCTCATTAATTTAACAAGTTATTGACTTGACTTAATCAAAATAGTAATAGTCCATGACTCCACTATTTTCTATGAGATATCAAATACAACATATGGGGGGGATTCTCATTGGGGTATTGGTTTGGAAGTCTACGGCATCATGCGTTGTGGCAACACATCCACGACAAGAAGATAACAAATAATGGGATGGTTAAGAGAAGTTGAGAGGATGAAGAGTAGTGGTCATACAAGTCCTCATGATTTACAGGACATGACTCTACTAAAATCTCCACAATCATCACTTTTCCATCTCTTCATAGCTTTTACCACTTACGAGAAATCAGTCTGTTCAGTACAAGACTATAAATAGATGGCTTCATCTATTCGATAAACATACAAAACAGAGATCTATCCCAGAGATAATCCAGTCTTAAACTACATACTACCATTTTTATCACAAAGTGATTTCTCAACCTTCTTGCTTCCCTCCCCTAAGATCAACCCATTATCTCCACCTTTGTGACCGAAGCAGGACGTGAACGACCATATCTTGGTTTAGGCTCATCCTTTGATCTTTTGAACCTACTGAAAGTACTCTTTTACGGTACATATTTTACCCTAAAATAAAAGATTAAAGCAGATAAGAAATATCCTTGGATAATCTCAATAAGAGATAAGGATTGATTAATGTATAGCCTGATTATACTTTTAATTATAAATATAAAATCGATACAATGCGAAATATAAAAGTAAAACAAGATGCCAAGAATTTTGGTAAAAAAGAAAAATGCAAATGAGAAAAACCCCGGGGCCTCGTCCAGCTTGAACACACATATTATATTAAGATGCTATAAACACTAGCCTACTATATGTCTTTTTTATGGAATCTGGTTGACAGAATAAACCCTCCAAGCTACTTTGCTGCAGCGGTGCACTTACTTATCATGATTCTTACAAGAACCTACGCACTTGATTACCTTATCTGATATCGTTTACAACTCTTAGAGTTGCTCCATAATCCGTCGTAAAAACTAGCGCTACCCTGCCTCCAACAAGATGCTGGTGATTTCTTTTCTGATTCAATATTAAGGAGATATAAATTGATTTTCAAGTATAGACGAATCTGAATCAACAAGACTATGGTTTATTTTCTTTAGAAGTTATAGAGATACCTAATTTTCTATCTACACAAGAATATCAATCTATAGTTATGTCTAAGATGAATTCTTGTGGTAAACTTACAAACATGATTTCAATAAATAAAAATTATACTCAATCGTGTTTGAAGTTTTCTATCAAATATGGATTTGATCAGTAATTCTTGAATGGCCTTATGTTAGAAAAGAAAGACCTTAAAGTAGAAAATAATTACAAACAAATACAAATACAGGTTAAGAAACTACCTTTCCCAAGTGAAGTATTTCAAAGTCGTACCTTATTAGATCTCAAAGATCCTTAGGTGTTTGGAGGACAAACTTTAAAACAAGATACACAAGCGTGTAAGGATTTAGTTTTCAGTGTTGCCGATGTCTCCAATTTATAGTAACTGATCAAGACTGGGTTGCTTAGGATGTAATCAATAAATTTCTTGCAACTAAAGTAAATTCTCTATTGCTAGATCTATGTCGTTTCCTAAGATACATAAATCTATTTCTTAAGTTAAAGTTGGACTTGCAATGAGGTTCTTTCCATAGTTTTGACGTTGTAGACAACTGTAGTTCAAATAAATTCTATAAAAATAATTACTACCAAAGGTAACTTCAAACTTTCTATTGAGAAGAACTATAGACTTTCCAACCAAATAAATTATCTAAGAAATACCAATTTGTAAGCGTGTGAAAATTTCGCCTTGAAAATTAAAGCAGGAAAGTGTATAGACCCAGATATGTAATTTTGGTCGATACCACCTTTTAGGTTCGTGAAATAAATACGGTAGGTTCAAAAACTCAAACAAGTATTGTGTTCAGTAACTTGGTACTTTATTGAGTTCACGAACTCAAATAAAAAAAAGTGTCCAAAAACTTTTAACTCCCATGGGTTCGCAAACTGAAATGAGTTTGAAGTTCATTAACCTCCGATTCTTACGGGTTCGTGAACTCAAATGAGTTTGGAGTTCAGTAATCTCAATGATAGACACATATTTGTGTCTTTATTTGTCCCAAAAATATATATTGTTAGTATTTATTTTGTACTAATTTGTGTATTTAATATGTGTAGGTGTTTTTGAAAAAACAAAGTTGGCTCAAAAAAGTGTTAAAAGCACCCAGAAGAAGTGTTAAAGGCACCCTCATTTTGGATAAGGTCACCCCCAAGATTTTTATAAAGACACCCACAAGTTTATGAAGACACCCATATCAAATTCAAAAGAATTCTGTGGCGGGAAACTTAAAAATGAATCTGCATGAATTTGTGTAGTGAGTTGGAGGGCTTTAAGACAGTATATCTTCTTGCTATTTGTGTAAGAATTTGTACAAGTTAGGAAATTTAGAAGACTAAAGAAATCTCACAAGTTGTCTGCGCTAAACAGGGAAGAAAAATTCTCTCGGCTTGTCTGTGAGAATAATTGGGTTAAATAAGGTTAGGATATATATATATATATTCGAGCTTTGATAAGGCAAGAGAATCTTCTTCTCGAGTTATACTGAAGTAAACATCAAAGAAAATCATGTCCGAAGCAATAAAAAGGTATCTTCATTAACTGACGAGATTTGATCTTTAATTTGAGAAGATTCTGGGCTAGTAGGTTGTTCTGCTATAAATAGAGAAGCTAAAGAAGACATTCCGACCCGGGGGGGGGGGGGTATGGAGAGGCCAGAGCGCAAAAATCAAAAATTCCAGAAAAATTTGTTCATGATCATGATGAAGAAGATGAAGAAAACGTTTCCATAGAGTTGAAGGTTCCGTGGCGAAAAGGTTGAAGATTCTGTTGCTAAAGATTTTAACTTTGCAACGGATATCTTCATTTGCAACGTTTATCTTCAGGAAACAATTATCCCTCTATAACAGTGAGTCTGTAACATTTATAAACGTTGCAAACTCCATGTTTTCATTATTTTCACTCCTTTTCACCATTTTTGAACACCATTTTGAGCAATGAATGGGTATTTGGAGAGTGTTTTCAACATGAGGAGCTAAACCCCATCACTGGGCGACGAAGGAAGCTATTTTTTCTAAAATTTATGTGGTAATATTTATTTAATTAATTTGTGCAATTCTTTTATGATTATTTACCTTGGTTAAAAATTGATTTAATGATTTTTGTTAAGCAATTGTGATTTCGTTAGATGGTACATGCTTGACCTAGGTTTTAGATGTTCCATGCTTTTTTTATACAATTGTTATTTTAAAAATATACTTGTTGCAATATTTTAGAATCAAATTAAACGTAAGAATTGCATAATTATAACTATTGAATTAAATCACTTTAAAATTTGGAAAATAGTAGAATATGAGTCCCAGTCCCTTGTAATTTTGTCAATATCTTTTATTTGATATTTTTAGTCTTAGAAATTAGGTTTAAAAACAAATCTTCACAAGTCTTGAACGAACTTTATTTACCACTATTATGAAACACATCACTCAGGCATTGTGTGGTCCGCGAACTCAGATGCCTAAAGTTCATATGAACATACTCATTTAGTTCGTTGTTTAGAAAAAGCTTCTAATTCAAGACTCGGATTCAAAACATCACTAGATATAAACCTTTTGACTTATCTGTAATATGATCCTTCTTTGCATATGATCATTTACTAAAGTCCTCGAGTTTTTCTACGATATATAGATAAATAGAAGAGAAAAAAAATTTGTAAGGAAAAACCAGTCTTCGTTACTAACCTTGATGGAGTTCTTCAAATTGTTGTCTTCGTGTGATATTCGATTCTAAATTTTCCGTGAGTAAAATAGAAAATCCTAAGAGTCTTTTACCTAATTTATTCTCAACCGAAACTAAATTTTATATGTTAATCAAGAAATTGTTTTGGCATCTAAATTTGACAACATACTTGACATACCAAGGTAAGCAGGTTCTACGGGGAATTCTCTCTAAAAATTTCCCCCTTTATCAATTTTAGTAAAAAACTTTAAAATACATATGGACTTTTACAATATACGACTTGCAATATTTAGAATATCACAACATAGTGTTATTCCTCTGGGGATCCAGCCTGCTAAAGGATAAGTAACATTGCTCCCAAAAGGATGGTCAGAGGTTCAATCCCTTCCATTAACCCCGAATTATGTAAATTGTGTGGCCTAAGTACAATACTCGTTTTTTCATGCTACTCACTCATTATTATTGATGTACTGAGATTTCCCTGGCAGGCTTCTATAGGAGTTGTGTTTCTGTTGCCTATCTTCCCAATTTGCTAAATGCTAAAACTAATATGCTATTATTCAGAATAAGAAAAATGTATACAACCCTCGTGAATATATATAGTACCATAATTCGATCATCATCAAAAAGGCTCATACTGGTGTCAATAACCTCACTTATTTGAGATTTGGGTACAATTCACCTGATATTGCTGCCCCTTAATCGTACTCCCTTTGTTTCAAAATGATAGGCAAGGTTACTATATTTGGGTATGTCAAAAAGAGAGGCTTGTTTCCATTTTTATTTCCTATTTTTATTATTCAAATATAAGGAGTTCACTTATTTAAGATTACTTCTCTTTCCTATTTTTCTTTCCTATTTTTATTATTTAAATATAAGGAGATCACTTCTCTCCAAGGACAAATAAAGAAAAATATTGAAATGTAGTTTAAATGATTGATTTTTTTTGTGCTAAACCAAACAAGCATGTTGTATATATAATTTCAGAACAATTTAAAGAGCTGTGGTTGAAAGTTGTACAAAACTCAAATTTTAGAGTTTCCGTCCCCACTTGAGAAAATATAGACCAATATGATTCATGAGTTTTGAAATCTTTTCAGTGTGTTTTGGTGCACATGAAATAGGGCAGGTGATGAGTACCTTCCAAAAGATCATATAAAAACCTAATCTAATCTTCACTCGAGCCTTTCCACCTCCATACTCTCCTTACTCTTTTTTTCTCCCATGAAACCTACACAGAAAAAAAAATCCTTATTTTCCTGTTTTCTTACAGAAAGGGAGATGTGATATGATGATTGGATGTGTGTACGAAACTGTGTCGATAAAGGGAGAAACAAGTTAAGACTACTCATGCTGACGATGTTGTGTTTGGATTACCAAAAGTTCAAGTATGATTATCTTGACAGGGGTTGATTTAATTGTTTTAATCGGTCACTTGGATTGATAGCCGATAATGATGAGATATCCTTCTTCCCACGAGTTCGTATTTTATTATCGTTCATTACCCTGATTTGTTTGTTGTTCTGGGTATTTTTTCTTAAGATTATTGAGACTCTTGGATCAGCGATACACGGGTTTTGCTCATGGAGTTGGTCAAGAAAATTTTTTGGGTCGAATTCATGTTGCACTTATAAAGGTGAGCATAATAATGTGGGTTCTGATTGAATTCTTCAATTGTCATTTTATTTTTTGTTTTTGGAGACAATAACAAGTAATTTTATATATGCTTAAAAAAAGTAATTTTATCTGGGTTAATTTGAATTTACAGTAAAATGTAGATCAAGATGTATAGAAGTTAAAATATATAAGAATTGAGGTGTTAAGGGTTGTTTGCGATGCATCAAATTCTCAACATAAGAAAAATCTCATAGAAAAAACTCTTCAGGTATATATTCAATTTTAGTTTTGTTAGGATCTTAATTTAGCATCTTTGGTTGTTTTTTTTGGTCATTAGTATGTTCAACAATGTTCATTCGGATGAAATGGTATGTTTCTATAAAAGCTTTTCTTTTATGTAGGCAGATTTTTCATGTACCTAAATGATTGGGTTGAGTTATTTCTCTAATCAACTTCACTTATTTATACCTTTCCTAATGGAGTTATTTCTTCACATAAATTTTAGCAATATCAATTTAGGTTTTAGATGTAGTTATTTTTGGGGGGGTTTAAGGTACAAATCAAATGATGAGGAAAAAAACTACGAAATATTTTTGTTCGATCAGTTAAAACTAATATTTTACAATAGACTTATGGGAATTGATAGGGACAAAAACTAGAGTCACACACCTCATAAAAAAAATCAAGGTGGGCATATCTCTGTAAAGTCACAAACTAAAATGTGTTAGGGACAAAAAAAAGTCACTATTAGATGTCTTTATATAACTTTTGGAACCAAGTGAACATTGTGACTATCTTTAATGTTCTAACCAATTTTGTTGCATGTTTGGGATTTGAGAAGAATGATCTATGTGAAAGAGATTGGGTACATCAAGTTATCCAGGTAAACAAATTTTAATCATGAAATCTTTCCCATATTATGTTACAGAACAATATGAATATGATGATTTAGTGTTGTATGTCTAACTTGGTACAGATTATTGACATCAAGAAATAGAAGTCTCCGCCAAATTATTGTAGTTGGAGCAGGCAATACTATCTAATTGAATGGAGCAATTGTACTTGGTATGAAAAAGCTATTTCATGAACAATGTACTGGTATTGGAAATTCCGCGGGTACATATAATTTTTTTAGGAAAACAAATAGTGATGTACTGTTAACCAAATATACATCGATTTTTTTTATTGTGCATGATCAAAATATTTTTTCTTATAAGAGATTTATTGTGCTTCTTTTAACATGTACTTTTTCAATTTTTAGGATTACCAAGAAGTCCGAATACCCCTGTTCAATTCCTGAACTATTGGAGTTTTTGTTCTTTTTTTTTTTACCTTTTATAGTGCAGAATTGTTTTTTATTACATTTAATAAAACTGAATATTTTTTTATGTTTTATCTACGAGGAATTTGCACGACACCTTCCTGGACTGCTCATGGTGCTGTTTAGAGTGAGCTTGAGTCCCGGCTCAAAGGTGAAGCTTTACCTGCAGAGGTATGAGTTTACCATAATACATTGGATTTCTCAGTTGTTTTTATGAACATAATTTGGATTTTGATATATGGTATAACTGTACAAACCTTATTATAACTTAATACAAGGGTGAGGAATAAGGGGAGTTTGGTCCACCAATACGGTAAATATTTCTTTTGAAAGCAATTGAAAGAAAACTTGAAGAATCAAAAATTGGTTCTGACAGAAAGAGATAATGCTAAACTAAAATTAAAGAAACATCTCTGACCAACATTACCATGATACTCATTGATGGCATACATACGTTCACCAAAGTGATTGTAAATTTCGTTGCTCACTATCAACACTTCATTATGGTAATGATTGTTGCAGCTCTGTCAAACTAAAGGAGGTAGAAATCAAATCAAATTATGTGGTATCAAAGTATGTACACCATAGTATTATCAAGAGTATGTCGAAGATCTGTATAGAGGAAGTCATGTGAATGCCATTTTTTATGAAATACCTTACCTACTCTTTCTTTTTAATTACTACGAAAAATATGCAATGATAGGAGTTAAGTACATTAACAACTGGATTTGGTTTTGTAACTTCTATCTCACTCTTGCTACTAACATTAATGTTTTTGATTGTAAGATATCTAATGTCCTATTTTTTAGTTAACTAGCTACTATTTGTCTTGGTATTATTGGAGATGAAAGAGCATATTTGGAATCTTTATCAAGTGTTGAGTTTTTTTGGATGTTATACATTTTATAATGATGATTACTATGGAAAAAAACTTTCCTTCTAAAATTGATAACCTCATTATTTTATTTTATTTTATTTTGTTTGATTGATAGTAACCTCATTTTACAAATTTTATAAAGAGAGTTGATCTACTTGATGAGATTTTCACATTAGGAATGTGGTAAACTTTTAAAAATTGACAAAGCTAATATTACTCTTGATAGTTTAGATATAGCTACTTCTATACATTTATTTTGAATTACTGCAGAATAAGAGAAACACCCAACTATATAATTTGCTTTATAAACTGTCAATCACGTATTCCTTTAATAAAATTTCAATTGTTAATGTATGTTATTGTTACGAGTACAATGAGAAAGCTGTAAATTATACACTTTCTTATTCAAACTATTTTCATAGGATGCTAGGACTACACTTTATTTACCCAGATCTAATACAAATTGACCAATATTTTGCTTGAAAAAATCACCAACTTATAGGTGATACAATGATCCATTCGTATAGCGATGAACTAATCTGTTACTTAAACATAATTTTCCTTATATCCCAGACTCTGAAAATAGTTTCCCTTAAAATCATTTTTTAAGTTCTCTTAAATTGTTTATCATATAAGCGAATATACCACCCACCCTATACTATATTATATAGTAACCATATGCTTTAAAACATCATTTTCTAGCATTTGGACGCTAAACGTCCAAGTGATGTTGTTGTGCATAATTTCTGTACCAGAATTTTTAAAGTATAGTCGACAATTTGTGATAACAATATTAAGTTTAGTGTGTTATATTGCATAGATTTATGATAACCAATCTGAGCCCATACAACGCACGTACGCACTATTGGTCATTTTAAAACAGAGGAAGTATATATTTAACGCATTCAAGTCTTCAATACTTCTAACCGACCACACCAGTGGATGTGTTACAATAAGGAAATAATTTATTTTCTAATGTCCATCGATGGATGGTAGTACCGTAGTATCAATTGCTTCACCCGCACAATGATCTTCATGATTCTCTGAATTTTATTGCTTTTATCGACAATATATACTCTGAAACAGGTAAGGGAAACATCTTTGTGTTTCAGATGTGCATGGAGCTCAATTAAACCAGCATGGTCGTAATAGCACGGCACTCTCTGTATTTTCAGACCGTTCATCAATGTCGGACATGAGTTCCAAATCCAATTGAGATTCTTGTAAACATCGTGAAATTGAGGTGATATCGTGAATCGAAGTCAGTAATTTGGGACGTGTATGTCCGTATGCATATATACATTCTATTGATTTTTTATTAGAGGGGAGCAAAAAGTGATTCGAGGAGAGAAAAAATCGTTGTCGACTCGCTAACTAGAACCTATCCATTAAAATTTTCAAACTCAGACCAAATTACCCATACTAAATACACACTAATCGCATAAAACTTACCTATTTCCCGGACGGGATACCCTTAAGACTCCACCACCACCACCGATTCCATAAAATTATGAAATTATAACCTCAATTACCTATTCAAGACCATAAATGCATATCAAATCCCGATTTCTCACAATCAACTCCTCTTCAATAGATAATAGGAAAAATTGGAAAAATGCCCCAAAATCGAGTATAACCTTGGAAAAATACCTCAAAACGTTACTTTTTCCATCCAGCTAGGTTAGTGCACACGAGTGAGTTCGCACGCGTGCAAAAAGACACAATTACCCTTCACTTCATAAACACATCTCTGGGTGACACGTGGAGTTTCATTTGAAGGTCTAGGAGGGTCACATGTTCACATCTGACGTATGAATTTCACAGATGTTGATGAGTGGTCTAAGATGTGCCACGTGTTTACTCCAGACGTTCAAAAATCATACGTGTCAACTAACTCTTATCCATTCGTCTTTTTCATTTCAGATCCATTCAGAGAGAAAAATCGAGAGAGATATCAGTATTGGTGTTGCTGAGAATAGAAAGACGACGAGATGTCATGGACCTCATGGTTTTTCTCTTATTTGTTGTAGTTAGTTAGGTTTTTTTTTGGCTGGTTAGTCGTGAAGATATATGAAGACAATTAGAGGCGACGGAATAAAAAATAATCTGCAGATCTTTCTTCTAACAAACACGATCTAATCAAAGTATCGATTGGAGATCCTTTAAGTATATTCCCCAGTTCTTTACAGGTCCATAAAATTAATCCTCCTTTAGTACATATCAGTAATTTTTCTACCATTTTCGGTTGTCCAAAACCTTATCCTACAATCAATAAATCAATAATAATTTCAGATTTAAAAGTAAACAAAAGGTATATATTTATAACATCGAGATTAAACCCTAAATCTAATTGAATTAGAAAAGTTGTAAACGGTAACGAAAACTCAATTTTTGATATCAAATCAGAAATTCAAAATTGATCCGAACTAATAAATAAATTGAATAGAGAGAGAAGAGAGGTACCTCGGAATTGCATGGTGAGTATATGTGTTAGTGGTGGTGGAGGTGGTGGGTGGAGGAAGGAAGGGATGGCAGGGGATGCAAACATAAAATGGAATGGAGGACAGAAAAACACGGGTCATCAGATGTGAACACATGTTCCTTCCTTTTAGACCATCTGATGAAACTCCATGTGTCACCCAGAGATGTGTTTCTCAAGTGAAGGGCAACTGTGTCTTTTTTACGCGTGTGCGAACTCAATTGTGTGCACTAACCTGGATGGATGGAAAAATTATGTTTTAGGACATTTTTCCAAGTCGTCCAGGTTGGGGCATTTTTCCAAGGTTACACTCGATTTTGGGGCATTTTTCCAATTTTTCCATACTAAATAATAATTCTCTTCGTTTCTTTCTCTTTTTTTTTTTTTTTTCCATTATGCTTATGTGAATGGTTATAGAAAAAAAAACATCTAATTAAAGGTTTGAAAGTAATGAAAAAAAAAGGAAAAATAATAGCATGTATTGAGGAAAGTGGATAAGTTTCTTTTATCACTCATCATAACGACTCTAACCCACCATCACAAATTTAATGAAAAGTCGGCATGGTTTTTTCCAATATACCATGACGACACAAGGTGCAAACTTTTTGATTCATGACTTTGACGACTTTGGTTGGGAATTTGTTGGTTCCGGATTGTGTAATTGCAATTTCATTAAAAGGAAAAGAAAAGGCATACATAGATCATAAAGGAAATGCATACATAAATCATAAAGAAAATACATACATATAATAGAAACATTGGATTAAATTGAACTTAGATCATCGAAATACACCAAATTTTCAGCCAACACTGCATAGCATGCATCTTGCCGGAATCTTTTGCCACAGTCCGTCTTATATTGTTCAAATGCATGTTTTTCCTAAAAAAGAAAATCAATAATAAGTTAGTATTACAATCAAATAGGATTTGATTAACATCTAATTGATATTTACTTACTTTTTCCAAGGGTGGGAGTTGAGGATAATGTGCGATCATGTCAACCAAATTCTTCCTAAAAAACAACATCAATCGTAGATCAATTCGAATCTTTTATTCACGTTTGTAATTGATCTTGATTTTTGATTGTCTTCTAAAGCAACAAAACCCCAGGAAATATGGTTCCAAAGAGACAACAAGGGCCTATCCATGTTGAGCTTGAGTTGTTCGTCATATTTCATAACTGACACCCACGCTCTAACTGCCGCAATATCTTCTCTATGAGTGAATTTAGCAACCATAATGAAGAAGTTAGAAAAAACTCTAAAGGATTAGAAAGATGAGAAATAATAAGTGTTTGATATACATTCTTTTATAGAAATCAAAGATCCAACGACCATTTTATTTTAAAAATTGAGCCAACTAGCCGTTACGTATAGGTTCATAGCTGCTAGGTTGTGTAAAGTCGTCATGGTATATACCTACGAACTCTGACGATTCTAGATGGCAAGGATATTCGTTATGGTCGATGCCTATATACCATGACGACTTAAGCTTCCAAATTTTTGGGTTTTCCTGGATGTTTTGGTGTGATAGGGTCGCATCGGTTTGTACCATATACCATGGCGACTCAAACTGACCATTACCAATTAAACATGCAGTCGTCATTGTCAATAATCATAATCTTGACGAATCCGTTTGAGAATTTTTTGGCTTTTTGCATTCATAAAACTATTTTTGTGAAACGAAGGGAATAAATTAATTAAAACGAAAATGAATGTAATTAAAACGAAAATGAATACATCTTTAATAGTATAACATTGAAGGAAATAACATTCATAACATTCCCTTTAAACACTTAATAGTATAGGGTGAAATCGTAGATATTGTTTTCCAAGATGCGATAACAATCATCATGCTCAATATTTTTGCCTTGGGTAACCTCATATCCTGCACGAGCCATTTTCCACTGAAGGAAACAAATCGATTTAAGTTAGTATTACTCAAAACTATATTTTAATGAAATCAATATTGTCATACTTGCTCTTATCGCACCCGGTAATGTGGGATTGGATTCCTTTATGGCTTTAATTTCCTCTTTAAAAGCTTCACATTATCTGAAGACTTCTTGGAATCTATTCTTAATGTTGTTGAGTTTTCTTGAACTGTGATTTCCGTCTAACGCCACAAAAACTATGAATACACGGTTCCACCATAAATCGTAGTTTAGATCCAAGATTTGGTCGGCGGGTATAAGCTCAATTTCCTTAAGCTCTTCTTCATAGGTTGTCCAAGTCACCCACGCTCTAGATATCCCTATATCTTCACTGTCAGTGTACGCCATGGTTCTTTATATTTTTTTGGATGAGAAAGAGAGTAGAATGAATTTAGAAGTTTAGATCTATGCTAGGGGTGAGGATTAGATAAAAATTTGGTCTTTTTATAGATCTTAAGGACCCAATGACTATTTTTTGTAAAAAAAATTAGCCGTTGAGAGACCCAAACTTATTAGTTATAATTTTAAAAATAAAATAAATGCTTCTAAGGTCGTCATGATCGTAATATAAAACCATGACGACATGTGTTGCCAGGTAAGTAATATCGTCAACCTGCTAAAATAGACAATGAAGACCCTAAAACATGGAGAAAACATAAATATGATATACCAATGTGGTCGTCATGGTCAATATTTTGAGACCATGACGACCCTATCTAGATATTTTCGGGTTTTTCCTGGATGTTATGTTTCAAGAGTTGCATCGGTTCATTGATATGATAATGACGATGGATAACTTCCATTATTTTCGAGGGATGGAGTCGGCACACCAATACACCATGCCGACCCCTATGAAAAATACGTTGATTCAGGATTTTGACGAGTTTGTTTGAGAATTTGTAATTGCAATTTCATTAAAAAAAAAGGCATATGTAGATCATATCATAGCATTACAATGAATTTAATTAATTCCATATATCATTGAAATACGCAATATTTTTGGGCAACACTTCATAGCATGCATCATGCCTGAATCTTTTGACACAGTCCGTCTTATATTGTTCATTAGCAAGAGTTTTCTGAAAAAGGAAATCAATAATAAGAATTGGTATTATAATCAAATAAATTCGTATTTGGTTACACCTAAATATTGATATGTACTTACTTGTTCCCAAATTTCGAGTTAGGGATACATCTCGATCATGTCCACCAAATTAGTACTAAAGAAACAACATCGATCGTAGATCAATTCGAATATTTCCTTCATGTTTGTTATTGATCTTGATTTTTGATTGTCGTCTAATGCAACAAAACCCCAGAAAATACGGTTCTAAAAAGTTGACAAGGGCCCATTTATGTTGATCTTGAGTTGTTCGTCAGGTTTTGTGACCGACATCCACGCTCTAATAGCCGTAACATCTTCTCTGAGAGTGAATTTAGTAACAATGTTTGTGTATTTTTGTATGATGAAGAAATTAGAAAGAAATGAGAAAGATGAGAGATAATGAGTAGTTTGGGAATATTATATGTTGACAAGAAACTTCCTTTTATAGAAATGAAGGACCCAACGGATATTTAAAAAAGAAAAACGATCCATTAGTCGTTACGTATAGGTTTATAGCTACTAGGTGTGGTAGAGTCGTCATGGTGTATACCTATAAATATTTACGACCCTATATATCATAGGAAGTCGTTATGGTCGATACTTATAGACTATGACGACCCAACATGCCACATTTTGGGTTTTTCTGTATGTTTTTATGTGCAAGGGTTGCATTGGTTTATATCACTATTCCATAACGACTCATAACACTAATTCATAAAAATGAAACACTAAGTCATAACATTTATCTATGAAGGAAACAACAGTACAATAAAGGAACCGATCAACATAGATCAACACATTACACTTGAACATTTAGTATATATTGAAATAGTCGTCGAATTTTTTCAAGACTTCATAGGATTCATCGTGTCCAAATTCTATTCCATAGCATGCTTAAATTCTTTAAGAGAAAAAGTTCTCTGAAAAATGAAATCACTAATAAGAAGTTAATTTTATTCAAATAGGATAAGACTTTTCATCTAATTAAGATACTTACTTTTTCCCCACTGTCAAGTTGAGGATAAGATTTCTTAATGTCGAACAATTCAATTCTAAAACTATTATATCGTTTGTAGATTATATCTAGCTAGTCTTTCTTTCATTATTTTCATCGTTCTTGATTTTTGATTGTCGTCTAAGGCTACAAAAACCCAAAATACACGGTTCCAAAAAGAATTGGGAAAAGTAATCCTGTTATGATGTAAGTTAGGGTTTATAGAAGTGTCATGCTCTTTGGTTGACAAAAACGCGCGAACAATTGCAAAATCTTCTTTGGTGGTGAAATTAGTAGCCATGTTTTTTGTTTGTTTGGATGAGAAATAATTTAAAAGATGAGAAATGATTAGTGTTTGTGAGGCATTATGTGTTGAGAAGTGTTGATGGTGGATTTTTGATAAGAGATAAAATTGTAATATTGCTTTTCGTAAAACTGCGGAAGCACAAAATAAATATGCATAATTTCCTGACATAACATCAGAATTATGAATATTATTCTTATCCAACATTCTGCAAGAAAATCGAGAAGGGATATTCAACTCCTGGATAAATTATCCATGTAGCTGTTTTGCGTATATATGCACCATATAAATTTCAGAGCTATACTCAACTAAATTCTCGTTATTTCATGTGCATCTGTGCGAACTATTTGTATAAAACAGAATATACTGATTATACAAAGTTGCAAATATTCAGAATAGAAGTTATGCCATATCTGAGTAAAAACGCAAAGTAGATGCATATCATCTAATTACAGAGTCGCATCAAGCATTGTCTCAAGTTGCAAACTTCCACAGCTGAATCTCTTCAAAATATTATGTATGCACTGCACAAAAGTTAAGCATAAATGCTAACAATTAAATCTCACAAAACTGATAAACCCTAAATAGGCCATAGTTATGACCACGACATTAATGAATGATAAAGTTAGCGGCGCATAGGCAATAAACGTAGCACTAGCAAGTGATAGCCTCAGCCACACTCCCAACACCAATGAGTAGCACACATATATGCCAAAAAGCCAGAAAAGAGACAAAAGCCAAAAAGTAAGCAAAGCCAACATGCTCACGCGCCATACAAGACCTAGCGCTAGCACAAGTGCTAGCGCCTTTAGCCACAATACTAGAGTTATTTTTCCCCTCTGCCTATTTTCGTGTATCTTTTTTTTACCTTAGCATCATCCTGACAAGCTCAATGATAATACTATCTTACTCATTTTTTTTGAGTCCATGACTCCACCAATTCCTACGAGAAATCAAATCATATTACATGGGGGGATTATTCATGGCTTTTTATTCTGACGGTTACAATAACATGCGGCATGGAAACACCCTATGATATGGAAGTTACAAAGTAGTGGTAAAGCTGGAGCAGTTAATGGAGTAATAGAGTAATGGTTTCCCAAAGATTCCAAGGCGGTTATACCATTATCCCCACGACTTCCAGTTCTCCATCTCTTCACCACCTCCACTACTTTACAAGGAAACGTGTGAATTCCCAACTATTATAAATAGACTTCTTAGCCCATTCAGAAAACACAACAAGCTTAGCATTCTCATAAGTTTCGTGATTTTCTCTAATATTTTTACAACTCTACACATAATTCAACACATATTTTCTTCAACTTTCTTTGCTTCCTTCTCCTAAGATCAACCCATTTTCTCTCCTTGTGACCAAAGCAGGGTAGAACAGCTACTACCGTGGTTTAGGGTTTCCCTGTACGATTTTGGTTCCGAATCTAAAAAAAAAAAACTTCTACAGTACTTTTTTTTTTCCTAGAATCAATTTTAGGTACTAACAATCGGCAACCATATTGGGAGATCAATATCTCGGCCACAAATCCAATTCTTCAACCAGCTGAAAAACCAATTCTCCAATCATCCAAAAATGGTGGATCTTAGGTCAGGTTCAACAACCAATCCCAATTCAGATTCAAAAGCCACTACTAACCCCGGCAACAACAGTGGCGGAACTCCATATATCATTCTTCAAAACACCACCGCAGAAAACACAAACACTCCTTTCTGTACCACTGAAAGTGCCAAACACAAAGAGCAAGCATCACCAACCATAGCTGATTTGATGAAGCACTAAGAAACCTTGGTCGAAGCTCAACTAACTATGGCTACTACCCAGCATGAAGTTCTTACCTTTCTCAATACTTTAACAGACCTGTTAACGACGGAGCAGCGTCATCGTCAAATTGAGCAAGCTAAGAATACAACTAGCACGTCAAGAGCCAACGCCCAAAAAGATAATAAAGTACATGTTATCACTGACCATGTACCAGAGAGGATTCAACAACAAAAAAACTTTATCACTCGTGAAGATTTGGAAAGGCTCCTACGAAACCGTGGAAAGGAAAATTCATCTTCATTCCATCAACATCAAGACTCTTACCCAGAGATTTCAGAAGATCGCACTGCAAAGCAGATATTCGTCACCTCTATTCTCGTTGTACGATGGCATCGAGAATGCTCAAGAACATGTCTCTCGATTCTTGGAATCGTTAGGAGTGCATGAATATAACCAAGTATTGCGGCTCAAGGAATTCTCCAAATCTCTTACGGGAAGAGCTTATACCTGGTATAAGAATCTGGACCCCAACAAACATCTCTAGTTGGTCTCAGATGGTCAATGCCAGTGTTTTTAGACTCGTACGATTCACAAGTCGTACGAGTCGTGTTATTTAATTATAAATTGATTCGAACGCATGTATGAATCGTTTTACCCAAGACTCGGATTAGTCAACGGTGATCTACGAGTATTGAATGAAGTCCAACTAAATCTTGTGTATCCTTAAACATTTTTTCCAAAAAGGTCTACCTAGGATTCGAACTTGTGACCTTCTAGTTGTGATACAACAGTCGAACCACTGAGCCATTTCTTAATATGTGACTAATAATACATATGTAATATATTTATTATAAATATATTGTATAATGATCTTTCTATCAATCAATTATGAATCTCCGACTCGCGAGTCTGCTTATGATTCAATACTTCAAAATGAAAAAAGAGTCACTTCGCGATTCACGATTTAAAAACATTGGTCAATGCTTTTTACAAAAAGTATTTCTTTGTTTCTGAGGAAATCACTCTCTCGGACCTGGGAAGAATGTTCCATAGGAACAACGAACACCCCAACAAATATATAAAGAGGTTTAGAACACAAGCTCTCGACTGCCATGACCAAACGTAACTGAGCACCAATTGGTAGAGCTTTGCACTAATAGTATGATTCCTGTTTATCATGCCTTATTAGAAAACTTACGATTTCAAACCTTCTCTGAGCTACATGAGGACGCCAAAAGAACAGCAACAACCGCTCCAGCCTTTTTGGAAAGAACGAGGCCCGCCAGAGAAGAAAGCCACTGAGACACCCGTGGAAGTAGACGTCTGGTGAACAAACATCATTCTAACCAACATTCTATATGTGTTGTTACTAAAGAAAGGGGCAAGATAAAGGAAGCTTCTCAATCAATATTGCAGATTAAGCACGCCGCGTTGACTTTAGCAACATCCCCCGCATCAACTCAAGGACAAGGCTCGACCGAGACTCCGCGTCAGTCACGAAAAAACAAGACGGATCTGACAATCCCAGATTTCCCCTTTCCCATGGAGGGGGTCCTCGAACTACTAGAATTATGGGTACAAAATGGGGATATCAAGCTACCACCTGTGCAATATCCACCTACCGAAGAAGACATGTCAAATTCAAATATTGTCACTTCCAAAGATTTGTCAATCATCCCACCAGCGAGTGCAATGGTTTAAGGCGTATCTTCTGAGAAAAGATCGACTCAGGAGAACTATGCCTGGGGACTGAAGACGTCCACAAAGATCCTCTCCCAGTCATGAGCTTCACTCTCTCTGGGGAATCAGTCAACAAAACTGTCCAATCCATGATGAAGCGCATATGTAAACTTCTTTGCTTGTCAAAGGCGCAACGAAAAAATATTTTTACCCCCATCAATCGTGTTGTGTCGGGTAAGCGTCTACTCTTTGTCGAAGGTGATATTGCATATCCCAAGTCTGATTCAGATGTGGTCATCCAACACAATGAGAAGCCTAGCTGGGGACTTCTCACTACTGCTTTCCTCAGAGATACTGAATACGAGCAAACATTAATCGATGCAGGCACCGACGTCAACATCATCACTATCAAGACTCTGAGAGCTGCGGGAATTTCCAGGCATGAAACTACACACTCGCCGACTGCAATCAAGAATTTTGAAGGGTAGTCTAGGAGCGCTTACGGCTACATCACTCTTGAGGTGAAAACAGGTGATACCCGAACATATGTCAACTTTCACATTTTCAAAGAGGATTCAAGTTATGAGATGATCCTGGGAAACCCGTGGGTCTGTAGCAACAAGATGGATGCAAGTGTATCTCCTTTACCGACGCCAATATCTCCAAGACTCTCAAACAAGCTGGAAAATCCTGAAGATTCCCTATCATATGAGTTTCACCACACAATAAATTTGGATGTGAAGCAGTTTCCAGAAGAGGACACGATGACATATGTTCGAAGGTTTTGCACACAAGTAAGTCACATCCAACCAACTCTTTTGAAACCAGCAATCCCACGTCCCATCAAAGCTTGGGGACTTAACCCGGATATCAACCCTACTCTGACTTGGCGATGTGAAATGGGAAGCTGATCCTTTTCAAAATTTTATCAAATGGGTATGGATTGTCTATACTGGAGATAAGAAAATTGGTAATCTGGTTATTCAGAAGACATGTCATGAATTTGAAGGACTTGAACCCAATGCCTTCCATGTTGGAGATATGGTGAAGAAGATAACAACCTCTCCTGAAGAAGAGCCGTATCTCATCCCTGAAACCTTAATTAGCGGTTACTACAAGCTTTTTAATACTGACAAGTCAGAAGGGATGGTCATACATGGCAAATTGATGACAGATCACAACGCTTAAAGCATTTCACCATTATCACACTTTATTTCCATGTTTTATGCAATATTTGTAATTCCTTCAAAATATTTGCAATATCTTGTATTCCTACTTAGGATTTCAATTCATTAAATCAAGCAAATTATTGTTTCTTTAAAAATCCTTGCAAACTATTCAGAAATCTCTACCTATCCAGAAATCCCAAAATAAAACCACAAAAAGCCATATGTCTCAAAACCTATAAAAAGTTAGGAAAACCAAGAAAAATTCCTTGAAAACTGGCTCAGCACCTTCAGCGTATGCCTTTTCTATTTTCTCAAGAGCCTCGGTCGCAAGCTTCAACTCCCGAGAAAGCCTATCAACTCCACATTTAGCCTTGGAAACCGTCTCCAATCTATAAGATACACCTTTCTCCTCCAAATATTTTTCAATAGCTTCTAAATGACGATGATGCCAGAAAATCCTTCCAATCTAGAAGCACCATCAAGACATTAAACTCACCTCTTTCGGCCTCATCAAGAGAATCCTTTCAATCTAGAAGCACCATCTCAGAAATTTCTCTACGGGGAAGAGAAACCATCTCATTCACAGTTGGCAGCAACATAGACACATTTTTATCTAGAGTACGGTATTTCTTGGGATTACCTATGAAGAAATGGACAAACTTCTTACATGTTTTGGCATACAACTCAGCATAGGAAGACGGGACAGTGAAACCTCCAATACATACATAGTCAAGTAGAGTCTTATCAAACCTGAAATCAAAGCTAACTCTATCATTCGGATGCTCGAGCGGAGTACTCTCTATCACATCAGCATTTTGTACAACAATACCACTCGGAATGCTTTTTTTAACAATCACATTGGGAAGAACTTGCTCAGGATTCTGGCTTGGAAAAGACACATCACCAAGAACATATTTCATGAGACATTTCAAGTATAACAAATTCAAATCGCTAAATTTTTCCATGAAATCATGTATGGCGCTAGATATTTGATGGTCTAAGAGCTATAGCCATGTCATTACTATTCTAAAAAAATGGAGTAAACTTACTTGGAGATGTGACAAGTCATCGGAAGCATAAAGCATCTCATGATGTGATTCGCCATAAAGTTCTTTGTGTTCAGCTTTGGATTCTTCAATTTCTTCAGTTTGAAACGATTCTTCAGGTCCATTGTCATCTCGGTCTTCTTTCTCAGTACTTCCAACCACAAAGGTACTTCCGGATACTAGAGTATCCGTTCTTCTATTCATCTATGATTGAAAATTATTCATAAGAATCAGAATTCATTAAGTTCGGCAAGACAAAAAATTCTACAACTCAAGAATTTTCAAAAGAAGTTCCACTTACAGCATAGGGTGTTGAGGATCCAATAAAAGATGGGATTCCAAACTCGAAAGGTTGAATACTCGAGTCACCTTGACGAGTTATGCTCCCAGAATATACAAAGATAGTTGTCAAGAGAAGATACAGATTTATTTCATACAGAAAGGAAGAGTAAGAGGAAACAAAAGACGTTTACCTTCTTCCAAGGACGGTCTCCACTTCCAGGCATTACTACCCGTGGTCTTCATAAGACCAAGTTGGTCTACATGTCATTGTCCTACTTTAATATTGCTTTCACCTTATAATGTACTACTAGCAAACCCAATTTTAAATATAATTATCTTATTAATCTAAGTATATACCCATATACCATGACGACTCCGAAGGTTAACCTCCAAACTATTTTCTAATTAGTTTTTTCAGCATCGTCACGGTTTATAGTGTAGGACCATGACGACCAAAAATTTAAATTGAAAATTATATAACCATTGGGTTTTTTTCTATATAATACAACCCCCTTCCCTAGGAAAAACTGCCCCGGACCTTCTATTTTCGTTATTTCTACAGCTTACATGTGTTTTTTCTTTTTATTTGAAAGTGAGATATCAATGTCTATGGAAGAATGAGAACTGGATGAAGATATGATCTCGTTAAATATTTCACAAAGTGTTCCATGAACGTCCAGATAAAATTTATTAAATGTTTTGGAAGAGAGTGAAAGAGTTATATTATGAGCGCACTGGGAATCCCAAAAACCGAAAATGAAGAAAATTAGTGTTTCGATTCGTCAACATCAAAAGTTCAATTCGATAATTCATTAAAGTTAGAAAAATGGTAAACGACCATCATTCTCAAGCTCCTCTTACCGAAAAAGTGAGTAACATCCTAAAACTTAATACTTTGTGTACCTTTCTCATAATTTTATGTTTGCAATTAAACATTTTATTCATTTTATTTTAGCTGGAATGATTTAATGGTCTATGGCTAATAAGAAATGATGAAAGAAAGTTCATTCACGCATAGTGCTACGGGGTATTGTACAATCGTTCTCGGAGGTTCATTGACGTAGTTTTACTGTGCAACATACATCGTCATCCATACTGAATATTATGTAATGCGAGGTTGATGTAATGTTATTGTTTTAATGAAATCAATGTGTTTTTTTATCTTTCCAATAGTGACGACTAATGTCTGCCATTCCCAAATATGGGATCGTCAAGGTCGATACCAATAGACAATGACGACCCTAGATGCCAAAGGTTGAGTTTTTCCTGGACGTTTAAGTGAAGTAGGGTCGCATTGGTTCATATCAAAAACACTGACGGCACATATCAGCCATTTTTTTTTGTGAGATAGAGTCGTCAGGGTCGATACCAATAGTCCATGACGACCCTGGACACCAAATATTAGTTTTCCTGGACGTTTTTTTTGCTAGGGTCGCATAGGTGCATAACATAATCCATGACGACTATAATATGTCGTTTTTTGAAAGAGCTAGAGTCATCATGGTCGATAAAATATACCATAACGACACTAGAGAGACTTGTTAGATGCTACAAGTATCGAGTTAGATTTGTCAACCTGCAACAGTTGACCATGACGACTCCAAGTCTGGGAAATAATTTACCAAATTGTGAGAACAGAGGCTATCAATCTGTTATTTTATTTTATGACGACTCTTAATCTGGGAAAACAAGGTCATCATGGTCGATACATAAAGACCATGAACAATTCAAATTCTCCAAAATAACAATGTCTTAACAATCAATTCAAACCAATGTTACACATCTACTATAAGATTGTCTCCAATATAATATTGTCTTACAGCAAATTAAGTTATACTATAGAAATGTAAATAAACATGATTTCAAGTAACGTTAAATTAAGTCGGGATAAAAACCATAAATAAACATGAGTTCAAGTTAGAAATGTCTTTAAAAAAACATCATCTCAACTACGACCACGACCCTGACTAGCTGATCTTCGGCTTTAGAGCAGGTCCTTTACTTCCACGAGCTTGTCCAATATCTCCTTGGCTCCGTTCATCTTGTTCAGAACCTTCACCTATTTCATTATCGTCTTGGACCTCTTCGTCTTGGTT
This sequence comes from Papaver californicum, assembly GCA_023531435.1. NCBI lineage: Eukaryota > Viridiplantae > Streptophyta > Magnoliopsida > Ranunculales > Papaveraceae > Papaver > Papaver californicum. Next base: position 1,699,776 of record JAJJMC010014777.1, on the reverse strand, counting down.
ATCAAAACCTTCTTGGATTACTTGGGTAGACGGTTTCCGAGACCTCTTACTTGCACGAGCCAGATCAGCACATATTTTGGTTGCAGCGAGGTTTTCAACGTGTATCAAGTAGTCAATGTACTCACCTTGTTGGTCAGGCGTCAACGGTTCTCCCTTGCCCTTCAAGCAACACAGTCCCTTGATCACAATCTTTATTTGATCCCTTTATTCGCATTCGAATTGCAATAGAATTTAACATACTTATAAGTGTATATATTTGATAAAAAGAGAACAAGAAATACAAAAATACTTATGACAAGCTTTAGAATGCTAGAGTCAGTTTTGGTGTCGGGTGCCGGAGTAGAAGCTTTATTGTTTTTGCACCCGCGGGGATCTATCTGTATCACATAGCCATGGAAAAACTTTTGGTACCATTCCAAGTAACCAACATTTGCCTCATAACCTTCATTCACATTCTCCCAAAAAGAGTAGTCTACCTTGGTAGCATGCCTATCATCCCAATGACGGGTCCCTGGTAGAGGATCATAAACCACTTCAACGCTGGAAGCGTCAAACTGCATTCATCAAGGTTGAGTCGTAATTTTGGTATATAATCCTCCTCACGTGGATCTTGAATACACCCAAGTACTCTCGATAGATCATACATTGAGAATCCGGCAGGATGAAAAGAAAGGAACATAGTAAAAAGAGACATCCTGCATTCTATTAGGGATATCTACCAAATACGGATCAAAGACTACATCTTTGGTTGTCATGTTGTCTTTCCCATATAGCTAACAACATGGACTTATGATCCTTCTCCTGACCCCCAGTGAACGTATATTTCGTCCCTCTTGGTTGATCACTGGTCCATTCCTCGTTCACATTGACGTGTTCCTTGTCTTTGAACAATGAGGTAAATTCCTGTAAATCTACACTTATACAATTATCAAAACAATAAAACAAGTATTTGTCAAACAAGATATTTAAAAAGAATAATAATTGAATCGACAAATAAATATAATCACTTCAATTACCTGAAGTAGACTTGTATTCCTGTTGATTTGAGAAGTTCGTTCCCTAAATGCTTTTGTTAGCTCCTCATTCATGTGTGCTACGATGGAAGTCCCCCACAAGTATTTATTCACATTTTCCAAAGGATGCAAGAGTTGTAGAAAGTTGGCGCTGACCATGTTTCCTGTGATATCGGGAAACATCACAAACCCTAGCACGTACAATAGATAACCGACAGTTGATAGACACATTTTTGTGTCTAAATTGTGCTCGATTATCTATTTTAATAGTGTTCAATTTTGTACTTATTATGGGTTTTTATGTCTTTGTAGGTATTTTTAAGAAATAAATATTTGTGGAAAAATCGACTCAAAAAGTGAAAAAGGCACCCAGGAAAATTACTAAAGGCACCCTGAAAAATATTTAAAGGCACCCACCAATTGGATTAGGGGCACCCCTTCTTTAAATTTTAAAACTTAAAATTGGCGGGAAAGTTTGATTTACGTGAGAATTCTTCTGATTTTGGGTTGGAACGTGTTTTAAGGGATATGGAAGTGACTCTGAGTTACCCAAGTGAAGAAACAATTAATATATGATCATACACGTCACTACAGAGTGATTCACGCCGAAAATTCTGCTGGAAAAGTCGATTCACAGCCGGAAAAGGAAATTGTCCCTGCATCGGATCAACAAAGGATTTGAGTTGGTTTTAGATGAAGATTTGCATCCTAATCGGTTGAGAATGATGGATTAAGGTTCCCCAAACCTATAAATAGCAAAGAAAACAAAGAAAAATAAATCCACAGACGTGCGAAAAATTTCAGAGAAAACAGAAAATTTCTGCTGGTGAAGAGAATACGAAGAACATAAGGCTCCAGAGAACCGTTTTAATACCCGTTGCTTATTCTTTTAAAGTTCTGAAGCTGCCAAAGTCCGTTTTTTTCTTTCTGTTTTATTTTCTTTCTTCGGCCATACAGAGAACATCTTCTGTAACGCTTATAAGCGTATCAAATTCTTTGTGTTACTTTTGTTTCATCATTGTAAACACTTTTTGAGCTATGAACAATTATTTTAAGAGTGTTTCCAACATGATGAGCTAATCACCATCACTGGGGCGTCGGAGAAATCTATTTTTCCAATAATAGAATGGTAATTCTTATTTTATTTATTATTTGCAATTCTTTTACTATTATTTGCTTTGAATTAAAATTGGAAAAAATGGTTTTTATCAATTAGTTGTGTTTTCTTTTGATGGTTCATGCTTAGTTTTAGAGCTTTTGATGTCTCATGCTTTCGATTTACAACTATTATTTTGAAAACCTAACTTTGGCAATATTTTGGATAAACTGAATAAACGAGTTGCAAGATTTTTATCACTTGAAAAATTGGCTAATGGTGGAATCCTTAGTCCCAGTCCTTCCCATAATTTGAACTCGATTTTACTTTAATCTGTTTTATTTTTAGTTATTAAAAATTAGGTTTAAAATCGAATATTTACAAGTCTGAGTATCGAACCTTTTTACCACTATTTAAAAATTACATCAATTTTTTGCGCCGCCGACGGGGACTTGTTTTTAGGTTTAGAGTTTTAGATTTATTTTTAATTTTTAATTTTTATTTTTAGTATTATTTTTACTTTGTTCTATTTTACGTTTCTTTGGGTATGTCTCTTTTTGCTACAGGTTTTAGATTTTGGATTGAAAGGAAATAGAGCCAAAGACTTTGGTGACTAAAGACTTGGAGTTAAAGTTAAAGATTAAAGAACGGAAAAGAAGACAAAGAATTCTATTTTTAATTAGATTTTATTTTTTAGATTTTATTTGTGTAGAAAATTGTATTAGGAAATTTTTATTATTTTTGTATTTTTTCTATTATTTTTGGACACTTTTTGGACTTTGGACATTATTATTATTTTAAACCCTATGGAAGGGTAATTTAAATATAAACTGCAACAGGGAAGGACAATAATTACGATATTGTCTCGGCCCCTCGGGTTCTTACATTGACACAGGAGTCGGTGGCCCGAGTCGACTACAACCGATTCATCCCTTGTCTGGTACGGGAGGTAAGACTCGATCAACCCATAAATTCCCTGCAAGTGGGTTTACTGTATTCCTTCGTGTGCATATATGATGAGGACCTGAATACGGATTTACTTTTCTAGTAATTGGCAAGAACTGGCCGTATAAGATAAGGACTCGGATTTCATCACCGTTTCCTTCTTGCCCTCTTTAGGAACATGTTACCAAACGTGAACCTGAACCTTAAAATTTTGACTAGAAAAAGACCGATAGGGTAACAAGCTTATAGGAAACTCGTTCAAAAGGACTATATTGGTTACTTTGTTAGCCTAACTCGAAGTTCAGGAAGATTAGTTTAAGTTGATTAGAGCCGCCTTGTAACCCTGGGAAACGTTGCCAAAGAGACAGGGTTATCAAAGCTCCTTAGAGCTTATCCTATTTCTCTTCGACTTAATATAATTCGGATTGTTCTAATAGGTTTTCTAAAATTGTAACTAGTTTCCTTTCGAAAGAATAAAAGATGGTCTAGAAACAATCTAATTGGAGCAATCATGCTTTTTGTTTGCTAGGTTCAATAGGTTTGATTTGGTTGAGTCATCCTTGCTTGTGATTTTTAGAATTCCCTTCCAATTAGGATTTATTTTTTTTAGTTTTTTTAGTGTATGCCAAGACCGCAAAAAGTCATCACTGAGCGAGATTGGAAAAGAGACACTCTAGGTCGTTTGATTAGTGACGAAGTTACTTCTAGTCCTTTGATAGCGCCAGCAATGGCAACTTTAAAAGCTTTGTTGAACCCGGCTAGGATTTCTCGTCCATTATGTATCAAGTTAGCTGAAACTGAAGCAAACCATGATTTGAAACCTAGGACCATACAGATGCTCCCAATCTTCTTAGGGAAAGAAAATGAAAACCCATATTTCCATGTTAGGGATTTTGAGGAAATATGTAGTACCATCAGGATTAAGGACCCAGATGATGAAGGATTGAAACTTAGACTGTTTCCTTTTTCACTAAGAGACAAAGCCAAATCTTGGCTATGTAGTTTGACATCCGAGTCAATTGAAACCTATGAACAACTTACATCTTCCTTTTTCCAGAAGTTTTTCCCTAGGCACAAAACATCATCTATTAGGCAGCAGGTTTGCACATTTGCTCAACAAGAGGGAGAATCTTTATATAAGTATTTGGAAAGGTTCAATGACTTATTATCACAATGTCCTCATCATGGTTTAGAAAAAATAAGGCTAGTTCGGATCCTCTACGAGGGTTTAGATTATTCGACAACAACTATGGTTGAGTCTTTATCCACAGGTGGGTTCGAAAATCAAACTGTCAATGGTGCGATGACATTTTTGAATAAAATCGCCAAAAAAAACCCAGCAATGGGAAAACAATAGGGAGCCCCGAAAAACAATTCTTCTAAGTAGAGGAAATGTCAATAGGATAGAAGGATCTTTTGAATCATATGCTAAAATAGCAGCTATATCGAAAAGTTAGAAACTTTAGAATTGAGTCAATCTATTTGTGGAATTGATCCCAAGCCATTTTGAGAAGGACAGACTGTTGAAGAGCAAGCCCATGCCCTTTATAATAACAATAGATTTGATAATCATCAGAAATTTGACCCTTATTCAGAAACTTATAACCCTAGTTGGAGAAACCATCCTAACCTTTCTTGGTCTAAGAATCCTTCGGGACCGGCACAAGTTCAGAATCCGATAGATAAGGCGATCATGAGTTTAGCAGAGTCTGTCGCCTCATTGACTCAGCACTTTATAGAGTTTCATCAATCGGTTAAACAAGATTTAGAAGACAATAAAAATATAATCCAGGCTAACTCTCAGGCTATTAATGATTTACGAACCCAGATTGGTCAAATCGTTGAGTCTTTGAGAGAAAGAGAAAAAGGAAGGTTTCCTAGTCAGACCAAACCCAATCCTAGAGGAATTCATGAAGTATCTTCTTGTGAGAAATCATCAAATTATATGAAAGAAATTAGAACCCTTAGGAACGGTAAAGTGGTAGACAACATGGTAACTATGCCTGATAGTGAACATACTGTAGTTCACCCTTCTGAGCCAGTAGCTGTTGAGACTGATGAAGTCTCTAAAGAGCCTGATGTAGTTCATCATAAGCCAGATTTTATGCCTAGAGCCCCGTTCCCACAACTGTTAGCACCAACAAAGAAGGAATCGAACTTTAACGACATATTGAAGGTTTTTAAGCAAGTCACGATCAACCTTTCATTATTAGATGCAATTAGGCAGATTCCTGCTTATGCCAAGTTCCTTAAGGATATTTGTACGCGAAAGCGAAATCTTAGTGTACCAAAGAAATCCTTTTTAGTTAGTCATGTGAGTTCAATTATCCAGAACAATACAGCTCCTAAATACAAAGACCCAGGTTCCCCGACCATTTCTTGCACAATAGGTAACTACCGTGTCGACAAAGCGTTACTTGACTTGGGAGCCAGTGTGAACTTACTACCGTACCATGTGTACCTCCAGCTAGGACTTGGTGATTTGAAACCTACTCAGATAACACTATAATTAGCTGATAGGTCTGTGAAAATTCCTCGTGGTGTCATAGAGGATGTTCTTATTGAGATCGATAAGTTTATTTATAAGTAGATTTTGTTGTCCTTGATACCCAACATGTCCCTGACCCAGAGAATCAGATACCTGTGATATTCGGTCGCCCGTTTTTAGCTACATCGAAGGCGATCATTAATTGTTGAAATGGTATTATGAACTTATCTTTTGGTAATATGACTATTGAGCTAAATATTTTCAATATTAGTAACCAACCACCTGAGCTAGATGGCACGTGCATTGAAGAGGTGAACATGATAGGAACATTAGTTCAGGAGTCATTAGCAAACACTATGTTAGAAGATCCATTAGAGAAATTCCTAGCCCACTTTGGGTTTGATCGTCATGATGATAGTGTTATTTCTGGTTCTGATCCAAATAATTTTAATGATTATTCACCTATTCAAAAGGAAGAGGACTTGACTAAAGATATGACTGTTTTTGACGAGGTAGAACTTTCCTGTTTTGAAGCAGATAATGGTTTAAAGGAACAGGTTAACCTGAGAATACTGTTTTAGAGTCCAGTGATTTAGAATTAATAGTCTTAGATAACAAAGATAAACTCGTAGAGATTTTAAATATGAGTGAGGATGCACCACTTGATTATAACTCAGAAGAAGCAATTAACTATTTTCGGGAATCTGACGATCTAGAAATTAGGAAAATTGTGACTAGTCTATCTAAAGACACTGAAAACTCTAAGTTTTGGGGTGACTATCATTCTCCTTGTGCTTTACCTTTAACTCTTAGAAAGGTCCCTAACTTGGGACTTGACATATGCACCTCTACCATTTTACAAGATCATCTTTAAACTATATTTCCTGAGCCTGTTGATGTCCATAAAGAAGTTCAACTGTTAGAAACCCATCCTCTGGTCGATGTGGTTACCTAGGCGATAATACCAAGATTGACTTTATTTTCCCACCAAAATATTTTCTTCCATATGTGGGAACGTATAAATTTCAAATGTGTCAGTTATTAAGTTTTGAGACTAAACCTAATTACTTTAGGAAATTAGAATCGACACATTTGTTTAAGAATGACCACCTTCATAGTAGTCAATTGTGTGAGTCAAATATGATTGACTTTGAGGATTGATGTAATTTTAGAAAGTGGTAAATAAAGATTCGATTCTCGAACTTGTGAAGGTGATGATTTTAGAAAATAATGATTTAAACTAACTCTAGAAAATTCCAGGAGTAAGAAAAAGACTAAATAACCTAACTATGATTTTTAAATAATTTTAAACGTACCAGGAATCAGGAATCAGGTAATACTAACAACCTATGTGATTAATCAGATAATTCTTTTTAATTTAATTGAAGCCCAAATAATTACCAAAATTGGTTTTGTTATGCTAACAAACAGAGTTAAATCACAAGCATGGATTATCAAAATTAATTAACTAAGCATAATCCATCAAGCAAAAGCACAACTGTTGAAAGAAAACCGTTTTTACTATTCGAAACTATGCAATTTTAATGATAAAAGAATTATAAATAATTATTAGAAAATAATTAAATCACATAAAATTGAGAAAATTACCTTATCCATCATCCCAGTAAATAGACTTAGCTCATGGTGAAGAAAACTTGCTCAAAAGTTGATTTCATTGCTCAAAATATTGATTACAAGGTTGAATAACGCTGTAACAGCTGATTTGATACGCTTATAAGCGTTACAGAAGAGGGTTCAGCTGTTACAGAAAAGTTTAAGCAACAAATGGTTTGAAGCAATAGACGACAGGAAAATTCAAATCAGCAACACATATAAATGTTACTGAGTCTTCTTCTCCGGCAGTGATGGATGAAGAACACGCCGGCCGGTGCAGCAGCAGCTCGTCGGCGGTGAAGGAATATTGACCGGAAATCTCTAAACTCTTCTCTAAGCTTTTGTGTTCGATTCTCTTGGCTTCTCTTGGTATTTATAGATAGTAGAAACCCTAGAGAGAGTTCTAAACCTAATAGAACTCTCTAGAACAGCCCACAAATCCCATTCCTAATCGAAATCAAATTCCGGCCATGTTCATGATTTTTCAACTGATTTCACGGGATCTTTTTGCTGTTTCTCGATTGTTCTAACTTGTGTGGGTTATCTACTATCATTTGGAACAATCTGGAAGCAAAAGAAACCAAATTTTACTTTGGATTTGTGCTGCCAGTGAAACAGACGAGTCCGATGAGTCGACCCGTGACTCGGCCCGATCCAGCTCGCTGGGCTGACCCGCTGGGTTGACCCGATGGGTTGACCCGATCCAGGGGTGCCCCAATCCAAAGTGTGGGTGCCTTGATCCATTTTCCCAGGTGCTTTGAACACTTTTTGAGCCAATTTTTCCACAAATCTTTATTCTTCTAATGTACCTACAAAAGCAATAAAACACGTAATAGACACAAAATCGAATACTAACTCACTAGAAATTAAGGTGCAAATTAGACACTAAAATGTGTCTATCAAGGATCCACAATTATTCAGGTTATTATTATATGCTTATAAGTTCTTAGTTGAGTTACTCCAGACTCTACAACCTGATCCTGTTTATCCTACCTATGAGAAAATCCAGCCCTTGAAAATATTTTATTTAGATGCTTTAATAGAGCCCAAACCTGAACCTCAGCTAGAAGTAGTTGTCTTAAACAGAAAACTAGATAAGGGTGTGCTCGGTTTGTTCATTTTCTTGGCATGTTGCAGTTTCCTTTTTGTGATAGCATTATTTTATTTAGATGACCCACAATTTTTTCGGCTATTGCTATATGATTCTATGAGGTGACTAATTCTTTCTAGTCTGGCTGAAGACTTTAAACTTAGCAGTTCTTGGGAGGTAACCCATGCTCATGTGACACAGTAATATTTTTCCTTAACTCATTTCCTTCGATTGGTAACAGTTTCTCCTTGTTCATGTTTTTAATCATTCATCTTTAGAACATTGAGGACAATGTTAAATTTAAGTTTGTGGGTAAGGGAGAAACTTTTAATGAAATATTAAACTCCAAAGTCTAGAAACTTGTGAACAATTCAGGATGACACTAATCATTCTAGGTAGATGAAAACTTAGCTCTTTTTCTATAGGAATTGGTGTGCCCATTTAAATGGTTTATTCATAAAAGGACAAAGTTCAGGTGTTAGAAATAACATAATAGTTGTCACTGTATTTAGGAGTCTATCTCGACCATATCACCTTCTGTTTTTATTTTTACAATTTTGTGTTTCTCTAAGTGATTAGGTGGGGCACCAGTATCGAATTGTTATCACCGCCAGGATGAAATAGAGTGTTTGAGATCAAGCCACATTTTTTTATATTTTACATTATTCAAAAAAAAATCGAGTATTGATACTTTGATAGAAATATGTGTGTGTTTTCCCTGTATCCGTCGCCTAAGCAAGCATGGGACGCAGGATCCATGGGAATTATCATGTAAGATGCTGATAAGGACCATGCGCTTGGATTCAATTTGATCCAATCATGTTGTCAGTACATTTATAATTGTTTTATTTTCAATAAATCGATCGTTGGGACCCTTGTATATACCAGTTGAATCGATATTAGTATTACGATTAAGACCATGTATCTCAATCCATTAGGATTCATCCTGGTACTGACCTTCAGACAGATATGGGAAACACCGTTCACCTTAGTCAACACGCGCAAACTTCATTTTGTCCACATCCATCTTCTAAATCTTTTCATGTGATTGAACTTTGATAGATTCTGAATATTATGGTAGAACGACTATCTAAGTAGAGCTTTTTTTTTTGCTTATATATGAATTCTAGTATGCTTGAGTAAAAACTCGTGTACAACAATTGGACTCATATAGGGTAATGCTTCCCATAGCCTAAGAATTTAGTACGCCAATTAAATAGCTTGTTTAGTGTTTATCCTCAATCATTCAATAGTAGTTAAAATTTGGAGTAAAGGTTTTGTGGGTATACCTATTGTAAACCCTCACGACAAAACTCGTCCACTAGGGACACCTAGGGGTTTAACGGCTTATTACATATGCTAAATGTAGTCGCGATTCTTGCGAAAGTGAGTTAGGATTTTATTTTATTTCTAGATTAGATTTTCTCGAGGACTAGCAAATAGTAAGTTTGTGGGTATTTGATAGACACATTTTTGTGTCTAAATTGTGCTCGATTATCTATTTTAATAGTGTTCGGTTTTGTACTTATTATGGGTTTTTATGTCTTTGTAAGTATTTTTGAGAAATAAATATTTGTGGAAAAATTGGCTCAAAAAGTGAAAAAGGCACCCAGGAAAATTACTAAAGGCACGCAACAAAATTGTTACAGGAACCCACCAGTTGGATTAGGGGCACCCCCTTCTTTAAATTCAAAAAATTGAAATTGGCGGTAAAGTGTGTTTTACGTGAGAATTCTTCTGAGTTTGGGTTGGAACGTGTTTTAAGGGACTTGGAAGTGACTTTGAGTTACCTAAGTTAAGAAACAATCAACATATGATCATACACGTCACTACAGAGTGATTCACGTCGAAAATTCTGCTGGAAAAGTCGATTCACAGCCGGAAAAGGAAATTGTCCCTGAATCGGATTAACAAAGGATTTGAGTTGGTTTTAGATGAGGATTTGCATTCTAATCGGTTAAGAATGATGATTAAGGTTCCCCAAACCTATAAATAGCAATGAAACTAAAGAAAAATGAAGCCATAGACGTGCGAAAAATTTCAGAGAAAACTGAAATTTTCTGCTGGTGAAGAGAATACGAAGAACATAAGGCTCCAGAGAACCGTCGTAATACCCGTTGCTTATTATTTTAAAGTTCTGAAGCTGCCAAAGTCCGTTCTTTTCTTTCTTCGGCCACACAGATAACATCTTTTGTAATGCTTATAAGCGTATCAAATTCTCTGTCTTACTTTTGTTTCATCATTGTAAACACTTTTTGAGCTATGAACAATTATTGTAAGAGTGTTTCCAATATGATGATCTAATCACCATCACTGGGGCGTTGAAGAAAGCTATTTTTCCAATAATAAAGTGGTAATTCTTATTTTATTTATTATTTGCAATTCGTTTACTATCATTTGCTTTGAATTAAAATCGGAAAAAATGGTTTTTATCAATTAGTTGTGTTTTCTTTTGATGGTTCATGATGAGTTTTAGAGCTTTTGATGTCTCATGCTTTCGATTTACAACTATTATTTTGAAAACCTAACTTTGGCAATATTTTGGATAAATTGAATATACGAGTTGCAAGATTTTTATCACTTGCAAAATTGGCTAATGGTGGAATCCTTAGTCCTAGTCCTTCCCATAATTTGAAATCGATTTTACTTTAACCTTTTTTATTTTTAGTTATTAAAAATTAGGTTTAAAATCGAATCTTTACAAGTATGAGTATCGCACCTTTTTACCACTATTTAAAAATTACATCAGCAGCCGCAGCACGAACTTCAACCACAGAGAGGAGACCATGATATCTTTTTTTTTAGAGTGTTCAAGAATATCTTTGCCTCAACTCCACAAGATTGAACTCTATCCTCCTATACTTTGGCCCCTTGACGAACATGTCATTGGTCGCCTCTTTATCCCAGCCGAACAACTTCTTGGCCAATTCATAAATTGTAGGCCAAAGAAGTTTTTTCTTGTAGTTTAACATGGTGGATTTTCCTTCGACGTGGAGCCCTAAAATCTTTTCTGCATCGTGAGGAGTTAAATCCATCTCGCCAAAAGGGAATTAGAAGCAATCGACTTCAGGGTAAAACCTCTCACAGAAGCAAGAAACCGCGACCCTGTCAAACGCCATGACGGAGTTTTGTATAGCAGGATACAAACCGGAATTCTCGATTAATGTTCTAACTCTTGCACATTTTTCTTCTAGGGGGGGCAGTACTCCATTTCTACGTACAAGACTGGCGTCTGAAAATACGTGTTGCATTCGTATGATCATATAAAATAAGAAGAAAAAACACAATAAGAAAACAATCAATAACAACAACAAAATTAATTGAAAAGAAAATGTCAAATTCTTACGATGATTACATAGATGGTACGAGCCCACAAATCGGGATATGCAAATAGAACTTTTCCTCTATCTAAGGGTAAGCATCTAGCTTTTCCATTGCATTGAGGCTCTAGCAACAAGTGGGGTTTGGGAACGTCCCTCGCCGGTGGGGCTTTTGCCTTTCCCTTTTCCTTCGCTTGCACCTCTTTCTCCTCCTCATCATTACCACCATCATCACTGATAGGGTTTTAACCTATAGCCGCAATCGCACGACAACTACAAAGTAGAAGCTGCAAACACTGGTTTGTCCATGGAGATTAATTATAATATTTCTAATTAATTACCTAATTAAGTGCTAAGACAAGAATTTGTTTTTGTTGATTTTAAGAATTAAATTTAAAGACAAATACTAAACAAGTTGATTGATTGAAAAATATAAGAAAATTCTAGGGTTTCAGATTCCACTACTTTTAAAGTTTGTAAACTAATTATTCACTATTTCAACTATTACTCTCAAATTACTCGAAACCTTATTGAACCCAATCTCATGTGTCAGAAGATTAATCGTTTCAAAACTTAATATTACAACTTTCGTTGTTATGCCAAAACTCTAATTTTCCTTCGCTTATTAAATATCAATAGTTGAAAACTATCCAAAACAATTATTATGAAGTTTATAAAGAAGAGAAAATTATTTAATTATTTAATAGCTCAATATTGGAGTAAATATATTAAAGAGATTTAAATTATTAATTACTACACATCAATAGATAGCTTCCTCCTACACCCTAAAGAGAAAATTAGCTACTCATGGAGAAAAGAACAGGAGAAAATTGAATAAACATTTGATTTAATTAATATGGAAGAACTTACAATTTTCTTTTGATTTTTTGTCGAGTTAACGACTGATTCCAAGTATTTAGAATAAAGCACAGATCTTGAGTATAGCTAAGAAAGGCTGTTTTCTGGCGCTTTAAAAGAACGACTGCTTCTAGAAGTATAACTTTTAAAACTGTTGTAGTTACTATTCACTGTACCGTCGCGAAAGGTGTTGATTTAGAAAGTATTGGTAACGGAAAAGAACAGTTCTAATATGTGATTTTAGTCTTCTTCTTCCTCTCTTGATCTGAGTTGCAGAGAATGTTTCTGAACTTCTTTTTTTTCTCAATCTGTGGCTCTCTCTATTTTTCCGTAACTTTGTAACTTCACCCAATCTCCCTATTTATACTACACGACCATCCAATTCCTCCCAATCCTGAAAGTATCTTGTATTTAATGAAATCAATCTCGGCAATTAATTATCTTTGAACAAAAGATATTATGCGTGATCTGCTTTGCCTCTTTGTTTCTCTAATTCTCTTATAGGATCTTGATTGTTATAGAAACAAGTTTAAGCAAAACAGGGAAGAAATCCCTTGTCTCGGGCAATTAGTTCTCTCCCTGTTATTCTTTCCGAGAAAGAGAATAAGATATGATCTTTACGAAAGACTTTCCAACTCATGTAAACATATTTTAATAAGGAAAGAGTTTAACCTTCCTTAAAACTCCTCTAAAACTGCCAAAAAAAAAATCTTACAGGCGAAAGTGTGTTTCCCGCCAATTTCAATTTGAAAGGAAGGAAGGTGGATGCCTTTATCAATTCATGGTGGGTGTCTTTAGTAATTTTTTGGGTTCCTTTAACACCTTTTTTTCGCCAACTTTTCCACAATTGTTTATTATTCAAAAAATACCTACAAAAGACCAATATTAGTACAAAAATTGAGAAAAAAAATTATAAATATGAGACCAATTACGACACAAAAACGTATATATCAATCACCACCACCAAACCCACCATCACCACCACCCCCACCACATCTATTTGTCTCATCAACATCATCTTCAGTATGTTCGTTGTCATGGTCCAAAGTCGCAGATGGAATAAGGGAGGCAGAAGAAGAAGGGGAATCCTCTGGTTCGTTACCTTGTTGTGCATGTTCACGGATAATAAAATGTATCTCTTTCGGTTGTTTTCCACGATAAGGACCAGCCCCCATGAATTTCTCGTTGCGGGAAGGTTTTGTAGGAGGAGTGAGTACATGTTATCCTTTTCCTTTCTTGACCTTTTTTAGCATGCTACAATTGAAAACACACAAAAAATAAAAAAACGGAACCGACATTCATAGGCTCAGTATAGGGTCGTCATGGTCTAAATTGTCGACCATAACGACCCTAGGTTAAACATGACGACCGTATGATTACACACTGACGACCCTTGGTTTCAAAAAACTAATATCGTCATGGTTAATAGTATAAACCGATGGGACCCTAAAAGACTTTGTCTTCAGTAAAAATAAAAAACATAGGTCGTCATTGTTTTAGGTAAAAACCAATGGGACCCTAAACAGAGTCAATGAAAATAAACAATTAGGGTCGTCAAGGTTTAAAGTATAAACCGATGCGACCATAATGACCCTTCGTCTTCAGTAAAAAAAACTAGTAGGGGTCGTCATGGTCGAAAATCAAAGACGATGACGATTTTTCATAAATTCAACATGCATATGAAAAGTTGTCATGGTCTTTGATTTGGGACCATGACGACCCTCATTCTGAAACTGCAATTGTGCGGTTTCAGACCTAATTTTATACTAAAATCACATATACAAACAATCACAACAAGTATAGTAATGGGTTTTATTTTACTTACTTTCTAATTGGGTCATTTATTCTTCCAATTCTTCACGGGTTGAATTCTTCGGTGCTTCTCAAATTCAAATTTTCTTTTAGTTTCTCTACGATTCTAGGTGCGCTTACTTTTCTTTGATAATGCTTTGAACGAACCACGTTTGTAGAAGAAGTTAATCGTCGATTAAAGTTTTTGAATCGGCGATTACGGCGATGAATTGATTTCGTTAAAAAAATAGGAAGGAAGAGGGTCGTTTGGTTTAGAGGAGAGGAAGAGGTGTGGAGTTGATTTTCTGATTTTTTGTTTTGAATAGAATAAGGGCTTATAGATTAAGTATAACAGGGTTTTTGGATAAGTTATCAGGGAAGGTTACATTAGTATTATCACCACCTTTTGGCATCCCCCTATAATTTATGGAGTGTGATAAGATTTTCAAAAAAAAACTATCATTTTTTGAAGCTCCCAATTAAACCAGGTTCTTTTTATTTTCTTTTTTAAACTCCATGTGTTTTTTTAATTTCCAAGAGTTTGGAACATCGTTGGTATCATTACCCAACAACTTTATCAATGTACTATATTGATATATGCGTCAAAAAAAAAAAAAAAAAACCGGATAACAGATTCTTGTACTTCAATCTTCATCCGTTGTTTGCTCTAGCCGTTCGAAAACCTCATGTTGCAGGGGGTTTTAAGAACCCTTCCTTCCTTTCTATAATGTTTCTTTCTTCTTTTTTTTTTTTTTTTTTTTTTTTTTGCTGTCGTGAATCGTGATGATTTAATAAAGAACTCTTTCCATAATAATGTCAATGAATTGAGAAGACTTCACGAATGTGAGAATAATTAACTGGAACCCAACTGAAACCAGGGTCTTTAACAGTTCTAGTTCTGATGTTTCATCAATAAGAACCAGTAACAATTCCAATTCTTGTTTTAGAACAGTGAGATTTGACGAAAAGTCAAATATCAGGTTCTCCCAGACACCGTCATAGCGTTTCCCGCCGTAGCATTTGAATGCGGGAGATTACCCATATAGCAACCACCCATTTCATGCTTGCTAGTCAGTTGTTTACAAATTCTAAACATAGAAACGAACAAAAACAAAGTCATGAAACACCATTCACACTATTTCAGTAACTACACAGCAAAGGAGGTGGTAACAATTGACTCACTGTTCGATATGCATGTCGGCAATTTTTCTTACAAGAACTCACCTCCTATGAGATTAGCAATTTGCAAGACTATACGCATTTAATCGTATCATTACTTCCCTTAAGATCTCCAAAAGATTGAAGGGTAGCCTTGTATGTTGTTAGCATATACTTGTACCTTCAGTTTCAGTTAGGTATAGACATTCGCAAAAGATTTACACAAGATGTCACACATTTGACATTTCCCAGTTCAACTTTACTAGTATTTCTTTAGTTGGGCTTTTAGAGCAGCCAATTCCTTCCCATGACCCTACAAAGAGAATAAAGATTATTTCAAGTTCTAACCGTAAGAGATTACGAATCAAGGTAAGAGAACAGATATAGATGTGTAGCTCAGCAATCAGCCTCTACTTTGTGGAGCATATAGTTGTGCTTCATCAACTCAAAATTTAAGACAAACTGACTCATCCAACATTACATAATCACCTCAAAAAGCGCTTGCCTGCACGCCTCTGATTGTTTTTGATGTAAGATCCAATCCAAAGCCAATTCGTATTCTATGGTGTTAGGCTGTGCACAATGTGATGTTGATACTGCGTCTTTCTGAAAACCAGAAGTCAATAAACACTGAGAACTGAAAACAATAGAATGATGAAAGAATAAAAACTAAGACTGACTAAGAAATGGACAGGCGAAGCCCCACCTGCTCACGATGCTTGCTTCTTTCGATCGTAAGATGACCAAAAAAAATTGCCGATTTTTCAGGTAACACCCTTGGGCCTCCTCGTTGAGCAATAAGGGGCCTGAATTAGCAAATCCAATAAAACATTAAGTAGTACTCCTGTCCCAATATATTTTTCAGGGGTAATTAAATTTGCACTGTTCAATGAACAAACAAATGAGATATTGTTTGCTCATATTTAATTAACCATGCTTCAAAAAAAATAATAATTAATTAACCAATCGATTTAAGGGCTCCCAGCCTCCCATTAAAACGGTGAAATGCAAGTAAAAGTAAAGATACCTTCCATTTGGTAGCATTAGACACCTATCCCGCAATTGCTTAATCACCATCTCTGCCTTTGCTTCTGTTTTGAAAATCAATAAAGCTTGACCTATAGAATAGAAGGTATCAAACAGTGAAAGGTTTGTAGATTTGAAGGAAATTTAACACCTATCGATATAAACCAAGCTACATATGAAGGTACATTGCACAAAATGACTTGATAAAGGATAACAGTTACCAGATTGAATTGGATCATTTACCAGTGTGAGGGCTAGAGAATGTGGTCCGTTGTAACACTTTTGCAGTGCACCTTACATTCAAATAGGTCAACATTATTTCCTGAAATAAAACAAAAAAGAGAAATTACAAAATAAAACAAATTACAACACTCTCATAACGGAATTGCAAAAGAATATCAAAACTGAAATAAAGAAACAAGGAATGTGTACAATTTTAAACAGAACTGGAAATTTCATACCAACCTCAATTTCTGCTGCTGAATAGGATGGGTCCCAATTCTGCAGGCGGACAAGGGTTCCATTGGTATAAGCAGAGTCCATTTTTTCCTCCCATGTCTGAAAAATATGATATGCTTGATTTGGATAACTTAAACAACCACATAAACGCAAAATGATAGCTTCACAATCTAAGTTTACAGGTTAGGTAATGAAATAAACATTCTAGTATCCTTTTTTTTGCTTTGAAAAAGTTAATTTTCTGTTTCAAGGAAGAGGGACACTTGATGATATATATTACATGTATGCATACTGGACTATCATTGCTTGGGACAATTTTTTTCTTTTGCAATATCAAATTACAGTCTGTGCACAGCTTTTTATCATAAAATTTAACACAAAAGCTTAAAATTTTAAATCAATGTTCCAAGAAAATGAATTTGCTTAAATAGAAGAAGCCTAATTTACTGAGAAACGAAATACTTACAAATTCCTTGAACCATTTGCTTTTGTCCTGGAAATATGAAGGGAGGAAATAGGAGAGCATAAGAATCAAATGAAAGGACATTTTCAAAGATGTACATTTTTGTTTGATGTAAAGACTCAAATGAAAGGATAACTTTTTTTTTCCAAGTAACGGATGGAAAGTGAACTTACGACAATTTGCTGGTCCTCCACAGTGTGACGATCACTTTTGATCATCTTCTTTTGCTGAGGTGCTACAGCTGCTTCTTTATTTAAAAGCAGGGTCCCTTTGTCATTACGGTTCAACGTACTGGATATCCAATTATGTTGTCCAACGAGATCTGTGGCACCTTCTCTTCTTTTACTGAGGTCTAGCTTTTTCTCAGTAGTTGTGGCAGTGAGTAACCCTTGATCATGCCTAGCAGAGTCTTTTTTACGCTCTTTAATACTGTGATATTGGGCATGAGTATATCCACCCTTCTCTTGAGCAAATTCAGGAGCAGCTCCTCTATCTACAAATTTTGTTAGTCTCTTACTCAGAATTACTCGATCGTCTTTTGTACCCATCTCTCCTGCTGGTTTAGGAGCAGCTTCTTTACCCGCTAGCTTGTCTCTCTTACTTAGGCACTTACTACTGGATATCCCTCGATCAATTGTCCGGTCATTAGTTGCATCAAATCCAGATAATGCTCCAGCATCCTTGCATCTAATTTTTGGCTTGGTTGAGTCACCAAGCCTTGCAGTTTCCTCAAAAGAAGTACTTCGCAGTGAGCCGGAATGATATAATACACCTTTGGATTTCAGCTTAGCCTTATCTCCACCTTGAACGGTTGGAGCTTGACAGTTATCCTTCTCAGAATCACTAGATCTGGGGTTCTCTACTTCTGCATCAGTGGAAGCATGAAAACTTACTTTCGATTTTCGAATAATCTAACAGCATTCAACATCTGATCACAGAAAGGTTGTCACAATTACCTTTCCGTTCTTGATCTCCACTCAGCGGCGAGCACTCTTTACTGTTAAAAAAGTGCTTGACTGCAATGGATACATGATAATCAAATTTCACCAACTACAAAATTTGTTTAAAAAAAGCAAGAAACTGTATGAGATAGATTGTGCACCTTCAATTCCAGATATGATGTTATCTAGTTTATCTAAGAAAGTGCATTCTGTAACATCAAATGCCCGGGAGAATACGAACTCAGCCTTTTGTCGTTCTTCTTTGGAAGGTTGAGGATTTCTAATGTCCTTTGATGTGCATACCACATAGCATTTCCCCACAATTGCTTCCTAGACAAATTCAAACTGTATCATATCAATAAATAAGTTCAAAAACTGTACACACACAGCAACATGGACAACGAGAAATATAAGCCAACAGAATTGTGCTAGAGAGACCTGAAGTATGTAAAATATGTTGCTAAATAGTTGAGCACTACTGAACAATAGGAAACTATGTCACGATAAATGCTATCTATCATCATCCCCGCTCCTCATTTGCTTGTCAACTCATTGCTAGTATCCATTAACTAACCTTTCAACTCCAAATACTTTCTGTGTGGCCTTGGTCCTGATTATGGTCAGTTTGTGAGAGCCTTTAAAACCAGAGACAAACTTCCCACTTCGTCTCAACTTTTTCCTGTTCTTCTCAATAATGAAATGCCTCTTCTTCAGTCTCAAATTAATGCTACAAATTCTGCATCAACTGCTTTCCTTGCTCGTCGTCAAAGTTCTTCATATCAGCAAAATTGTTCTTCTCAAACCCCTTATTACTCTCACCAATCGATTCAACAATGACAACAATGGCAATAAAGGGCGTAGCCATGGATTTGGATGCAGTAAGGGTAATGGATATGGGTGTTCGCAAACTTTTCATTTCAAGTAATCAAATGGAAGATGATATTTAGAAAAATATACCTATATGCAAAACATTCCATTTGGCAAACAACTCAACTGATGCCAGGATACTAGCTCTAATGTAAGTTGAAAGTAGTTAATGTCCAAAATTGATAACAATGCCATAGAGAAAGAATGCCGCTAATTCCAGAACAACATATATATAAACACGCAGATTGGAAGGAAAGAAAATGATTCACAAAGCCAGAAAAATAACAAAGAAAATAAAAACATAGACAAAGAAGAGAATGGTTACCACAGGATTGATATTCGCATTGCCTCTACCTTCCCCTGATGCTAAAAAGATCTCATGCACAAGGAAAGCAACCTCTCTTTCTCTAAGCCATTTCTGTACTTCGCTAGGTCTAAAAAACCATACAATCTTCACCTTCCTCTGATTGTCTGGATGATCCATAATTTTTACGATCTTCCCAATGTGATTCTCCTTAGACTTGTCTTCATTCTGCAAGTAGACACAATCGTACAAACAGTATTCTACCTCATTAAGCATAAATGATTCGTACAATAGGGTATTATCCTTTGTTTTCCCTTTTAGATTTCCCCACTTAAAATCCAACGTGTTCCCATTATCAATCTCTTCTTCTTCTTTAGAACGTAACATTGTTCGGAAAATCTTGATTCAAGAACCTGTAACAAGATAAAGATTCAGAAATGAAAGTTAATTTTAATAATTCCCTACAAAAATCCATCAATAACCCATAAAAATCGAACAAAAATAATCTGTTAATACTCAACGGAAGTAACATTCGATGATTCTGATTCATCTCACCAACAGATGAAACAGTAGAAATAAAAAAAAAACTCATATCCGGCCAAGGATCAAAAATCCAAGTGAAAAACAGAGCAAATAAAAAATTTAATCAAACTAAGTTTCTGTTTCAAAAACACTACCAAAAACCTTAAAAACCAAATAATGAAAATTAAAGATTTAGAGAGCTTACTTAGTGTGTAGAGCAAGTTCGTTAATGGAGATTGCAGAAGTTTCAACTTCTTGTTTCACTGGAAAATGAGTAAAAGCTTAGCAGAAAACCAGTGAAGATGATAATGGCGCTAGTGAGGGAGGACTGAGGAGAAGCTGCTTTTAGTGTGTTGGTATTGGGATTTTTAAAAAAGATGATCGAAAATGGCAAAACTATTTTCAGCTGTTAAAAAGTTATTTTTACTTGAAATAACTGAAAATGGTAAACCATGCTAACTTGCGTTTTTACTAAAATGCGCAGTATGTGATGTGACTGAAGAGAGTTACTGACATAAATACGACGTGATTAGTTGGACGGACGGACTCCTAAGTGAGGCCTTCAAAACTGCCGTCAGTTTTATTTCCGCCCTTTTCTCCCCACGTACAGTGTACTGCTATTAAATACCGTGTGGGAGGTGGACCACTCTTTTGGTTTGCTCCCCTGGCTCAGTTTTGCAAGCAATTGGTTACAAGATACAGCCCTTTGCCAGTTGGTGTTAATGTTATAAGCCATTGATATCTTTGGTAGCTTTACCGCTCGGTTGCACTGACATAGATACCGCTCGGTTGCACTGGCATAGACACGGAGATGTATCTGCGAGACGCAGATAATTTTCAGAAGACTAGGATATGAACGTGGTGAATTTTCAAAAAAGAAGGATCTAGACACGTGTGTATAATCAAGTATAAAAATTTAAATTTTTATAGATTATTTAAATTTTAATATCCAATTTTATATTAAAATATGTATTTATATCTCATAAAGTTTAATATTAGAGTTTGATACTCATGACTATAATTGGTCATCTTAACTGTTAGAAAAGCTTGTCAAAGAAATGACCGAATTAAACCAGTAATTCTACTTATTTACCATCTCTTACCATTTAGTGGTGGCATAACTTGTGCTGATTTTTTTTTGGTCTTTTTGCCGAACACCTTGTCTGCGTCTTATATTGGTGGTGGAGACACTTTTGTATTTATGTTGTTGTTTTTTACAAATTCAAAAAGGAAACAAAGTTAATTAACATTCCTTAACATACACAGGTATTAAAACTCATCTCCGACATGTATCAGCTCCCTAAATATGATATAAACCATTCGGTAAAAAAAATGATTCAATTAGCTGATGAAAGAATCTCTGAACACGATGGAAAATCACCTCTTTCAGTAAACACGGGGGTTACAGACTGCAATTAGCTCGAAGAGTTCTCTTGGTGTCTTGGTGATTCCAAAAATAATACTAGGAATGCAAGTACTTCTAATGATGAACCTAGAATTAAATATGACAATTATATGAAATCAAAAAAAATCACTACCCCTTGCTAAGAGAGTACCGATCTATAAAGCAACTATTGGGATTTGGGCGGCTAGTAAGAAAAAGGTAGTTGCTCTGAAAAGAGAATGGAAATCGACAGAAGCTCGAGAGGAGTTACGAAAGGCTAAACTCTTGGAAAAGAAACTAGTAGATAACTCTCAACCCAGATCCCAGTGAAATCATAATGATATACTATATGTTTATACTTCCAAAATGTCAATTGTATTACAAGAAGATCATAACAGTTGAGCTCCTTTCTGTTTAACCAAGATGAAACAGAATCAATGATGTGGTGATATTAACATATTAATAAAAATTAATTAAAAAAACTATTTTTCTTTTGTAACAGTTAAGACTGTCAATAACGGTCTTGGGTACCAAACTTTAATATCAAAATTTCTGGAATCTAAACGTATATTTCAATATAAAGTTGGGTACTAGAGTCTAAATATCCCAATTTTTAATTATAACATTTGTGTATACAAGTAATATTTTATTACATACAATATTTATAAAACTGATATAAATTTTGTTAATTCGGAATTTTGATGTATTAATAAAATTATAACATTAGGAAAAAAAAAAGTAGTTAAACTACACAATACATATCAAACATAACGTGTTGGTTTCTTCTTCTGCTACAGTTGTTTGATTCTGATTAATAGCTTGGCGTTTTTTAATAAAAAATTTGTTTTCTTTTGGTCTTTTCTACAATATTATGCAACTTTGAAGACTTGTAGTTTGCATCAGTGGTTTCAATACCTTTTACTTCTTATCACCAAACTGTTATCCTAATAGTCACACCTATCTACTACTTCTGCTTTCATTTCTTATCTTCTTCTTCTTTAAATAATTTAGCAATTCTTGTTTCTCTTCTATCCCTTTATTATCCCACTTTGAGAACTAGTCTTATTTATATTGTTATGTCTGATAATATCAAAAATATATTTCATCATATGGAAGATATCTCTTTAAAATATCAACCTATAAGAGCAAGAGTTGTAACTCATTCTATAATTGCTCTTACTCAAGGTATTAGAGACTGGAAAATTTGCTTGGCTGGTAAACTGCTTGCTCCTGGTATCATGGTTTGGCAGAATGCTGAGAAAGCGACAAGATTTATTTGGCCTTATTTAAAACATAATAACTAGTGGCAGCTAACGGTAAGATCTCTAGAGGATAATATTTTTTCTATTAGGTTCTGTACTGCTGAAGATAAAGAGGTTATTTTGTTTGGAGGAGCTTGGAATTTTGATGGTCACCTAATAGTTCTTAGAGATTGGCATCCATCTTTTTCTTATCAGAAACTTAACTTTGATACATCACCTTTCTGGCTTGAATACAAACAACTTCTCCCTGAATTCACTTACCCAGAAATTCTGACTCTTTTTGGTAACGTAGTTTGAGAAACTATTGTTGTTGAACATGATGGTACTCATCCTACCACTTCGACAAGGTTCAGAGCTATGATCATGATCAAAGTTACTACTCCTATGCTCAAAGGTATTCATGTTGCTAACATTGCAGGTGTTTCTAGTTGGATGAGTTTTTATTTTTTGAAAAACAGCCTTATAAACTTTGTGAAGAATGCAAAATTCTGGATCATGATGATAACCTTTGCACTTTCAGAAAGACTCGTAGACTCAATATGGAAAGAACTGTGAGAAATTTTGGTCATGCTATTGAAATTTTTATTCTACCAAAAAGAGACCCTCAAGAACTAGCAAATTTGTTTATGCAATATGTTCATCAAAGAATATCGAATTTACGAGAACCAGTTTTATCTCAACTTGGTCCTCTTGATGGTATGCATATATCATATGTTACAGCTAAAGATTCGCAATCCGAATCTTCGGTTGCACCTGCTAACAGAGCAGTTCCACACAATAACTCTTCTGTAGCTATTGCAAGCACTAGTTCTGGTAGTCGTACCTTCATTCGGCGTAAAAGAACTCGTAATCTCAACACTGTTGTCTTATCTGAAGATGAACTTGACCAGAATTCTGCTAGTCAACAAGCTTCTAATCATTATCAAAATGTTGTTGTTATAGTTTCGACTACTCATCATACTTTCAACCATAATGTTCAAGATAATGAAGCATCTGCTGAGCCAATGGATGGTTTAGAATCCCATACTAATGTGAACTTTGAGCAAACTACGTGGGACATTGATGTTAGAAATCGATTTCTAAATAGTGACCTCACTGATGCTGAACAACATGTACCTTTTATTCTATTACTTTTTATCCTCTTTATTATTTGTTTCCATTTATTTTTTCAACCATGAAAATACTCTCCTGGAATTGTCAAGGTTTTGGCAATCCTTCTACTAGGGATTATTTGTATTTCTGCATTAACAAACATAACCCAGACATTTTATTTATGTCGGAAACCAAAACTCAGACCTCTAAAATTTATTTTTAATTACAACAATTCAAATACCCTAATTATTGGTATGCTTCTCAAGTTGGCATGTCTGGTGGTATTTCAATTGCATGGAAACTTGGTATTGATCTTAACATTATGCATACTACTAGACACACTATCCATGTATTAGTGCACACTCATACTCATCAATATGATATTCTATTAAGCTATATGTATGGTGCTCATGATTCTGATAAAAACTAAGAACAATGGAATTACCTTTTAGAAATGCAGGCCCATGTAGATCTTCATTGGGTCTTGATTGGTGACTTAAATTTCACCATGTATGATTCGGAAACAATCTCCTCCAATGTTTCCCATCATCAACACTCTCGTATGATTAGACCTATTATCCAACAACTAGGTTTAATTGATTTGGGCTTTTCTGGATCTTCTATAACTTGGTCGAATCATAGATCAAAATAGTGATTACACTACAACTCGGTTGGACATAGCTCTATTCAATGTCTTGTGGTTAAATTGCTACTCTACGATATTTCTACAGCATATTCCTCCGGTATCTTCAAATCACTCACCTATTCTTCTATCTATTTCTCCAGAATCAGGTCATAGAAATAGGCCTTTTCGTTTATACAGGTGTTGGTTTTCTCACAATTCTTGTTCTAAAACTATAAATAATAGTTGGTCACAAACCTTTTTAGGATCTTTATCCTTTAAGTTTTCATCGAAACTGAAATACACTAAACACTAACTACTTTTTTGGAAGAAACACTCTTTTGGCAATATTGAATCTGATATTCAGAATATCGATAATCAACTTAATCTTTGTTACAGTCAAAATTTGCCAACTTATCATCATGATGTTTGTAATTTGACTAATACTCTGCAACATTGGTTAGATATACAAAAGGATTCTTTTAAGCAAAAAATAGGAGATCACACTTTTGAAGCTGACAGAAATACATCCTTCTTTCACTCTCTTGCAAACTACAACAAAAAGAATAATCAATTTCTGCAATAAATTTTTTTTAGGAATTTGGTACAATTCTAGATAAGATATTGAAAATACACTTCTTGAACATTTTTCTGCAATTTCAACTACTACTAAGCCTACTTTGGATAATTCTTTATTATGGCAATTTCAAAAGTGTATTATAGATGCACATAATGACAGTCTTATTCAAGTACCTTCTGCACAAGAAATCAAAGATGTCGTTTTCCAGATCAGGTCGCGGGCATCACCAGGAAAGGATGACTTTCAGGTAGGGTTTTATTAGCATTGTTGGTCTACTGTGGGTCCTGAGGTAATATCTATGGTTCAACACTTCTTCATTCATAAGTTCATGCTTAAAAAAATTAACCATGCTTATCAAATCCTTATACCCAAAACCTCATATCCTCAATCTCTTAATGATTATAGACCAATAAGCTTGTGTAATGTTAGTTACAAAATAATTTCAAAGATAATTGCAAGCAGATTAAAACCCCTCTTACCAAACATCATTTCCCCAACTCAAAGTGCTTACATATCAGGTAGACACATTCATAATAATATCATTATGGCACATGAACTTATCCATACGATGAAACAGAAAAGGAAAGGTAAACTTTTATATATTGGACTTAAATTGGATATGTCCAAGGCATTCGATAGATTGTAATGGCCTTTTCTCTTTGATATTTTTCTTCGTCTTGGTTTTCATCAGGATTGGATTCATCTTGTTCAACAATGCATTACAACTTCAAGAATTTCGCTTCTTATCAATGGTTATACTTCGGCTTCTTTCACTCCTTCGTGGGATTCGACAAGGTGATCCTTTATCGCCTTATTCTTTTCTCTGTGCGATCGAAGCTTTTTCAAGGATCGTTCATTCTCAAATTCTACAAGGTAATTTCAAAGGTATTAAAGTTGTGAAAAATTTTTGGAGGTTAGTTATTTATTTTTCGTCGGTGACTGTTTACTTTTTCTAGAAGCATCTCCACCAAATTTTAGAAAACTTCAGAATATTCTTAACCAATTTAGTATTGCTTCTGGAAAAGTTGTCAATCTGCATAAATCTACTCTCTTCGTCTCTATTTAGATGAAGGGTTATGGAATTTTACAGTCCCATATTAGATGAAGTTTTTCATATTTTCCCCTAAATTTTCCTGATTTATCCCTTTCTCAATATGATACACTAACTTAGGAAATAGTTTAAGCTCAAAATTCTAAGTGGCATTCTTAAAATATCTATTTATAAAAAAAAATTCTTCACAACTAAAATAATTTTACAACTCTACTTTAAATACTGGAACTAAAAATTAGGAGCAATAGGAAATATAATTGAGGGTATTTCTGGAAAAATTTTAGTTTCTTTCATTTTTTTTCTTAATTGTGTGAAAACACGTTCCCCTTCATCTAAATAAGGATGAAGAGAGTACAATTTTTTTCAGCAAAAATATTTCTCCTACTCTTAGAATTCAGTACTCGAACATTCTACAAATGAAGATCATGGGGCTAGGTGAAAAATATTTGGGCATTCCGCTTCTTATTCATCGTTCAAGAATTCAAAATTGTCAGCCTATATTGGATCATATGAACACAAAGCTTTAAAGATGGAGTAGTAAAATCATAAATCAAGCTGGAAAAAATACTCAACTTAATTATGTTTTAAGCACTATGAGTTCTTATCATATGCAAGTTCTCAAAATACCTGACTCAACTATCCAACAAATGGATTGTATTCAGAGAAACAACTTGTGGAATAACTCTCCTCATCATAATAACAGACACTTCATAAACTGGAATAAGGCCTTCCCAAAAGACTAGGATGATTAGGTTTGAGGTATTTAACTCATCACAACTCTACTATGTTAGCAAAACTTGTTTGGAACCTGATTAATAATTCAACTGAACCTTGGGCTCAGTTATTACAAAGTAAATACTTTCCTTATCATGATTTGAAGTATGAACCTCTACCATCGAACAAGAAATACAGTTGGATATGGCAGAGTATAACTCATGGTGTTCAGATCATTCATCAATTGAGTAAGTGGCAGATTAGTAATGGTAATTCAGTCAACATATAGAAACATAATTGGATTCCCAGTGAAACTGATGCCTTAAATAAATGGGTGACTTAAATACCAATGATACTCAATGGATTTATCAATTAATCATTTCAGGTACTTCTCAGTGGAATATACCTCTGTTGTATCAACTTTTTATGCCTCTTCAGGTAAACTCTATTTTAACCATACACCTTGATCTGCAACATGAGGATACTTTAGTATGGACACTCACTTCAACTGGTAAATTTATAACAAAATCTACTTACAATCACTTATGCAGTATCAATTCAACACCAACAACTTCTTCTTTCCGTACAATGTTTTGGTAAGACTCTGGAAATTACACATCCCTTATAAGTTGCAGATATTCTATGGAAGTTCATTCACAATGTTTTACCTATTAAATCCGACTTACATCATGCTGGTATATCTGATATGAACTGTATGCTATGCGATACATATCACATTGAAGATCTCAACCATCTTTTCTTGGATTGTCCCTTTGCAAAATCCATATGGAAAGCTTGTCTGCCTCACCATTTTCATTACATTCAGTAGTTTCAGACTCTTACTGATTGGTTTGCTTCTTGGACTTCTTTAGATGCAGCAATTAATTATACTTCTGATGCTCCGTCTATCCATGGAATTACAACAACTTTTTGGCACATCTGGAAGTATAGATGTCAAGTTCTTTTTAACACGCATCTGTTAATAGTCACTCTGTGTTATGTCCACTTTTTAAGTACTTAACTAATATAACAAATATTGATTTCTCATCTAATCATATTAGGCATATTATCAAACTAATCGGTCATGAGAATCATTGGATTCCTACACCACCAGATGTTTTAAAGATTAATTTTGATCCTTCATTTTCAAAATCTTTCTTTTTAGCTGGAATTCCTATGATAATAAGAAACTTTGCATGAACATATGTGATGCGGTCGTTTACACAACAAATTAATTCACTTCTTTCCAAAAAATTAATTAATAATATAATAGCAAGGAGTTCGTTCCCACGAAGAGCAGTGAGTTTCTAGTTGTTATAAAGTAATCAAAAAGGAGGGTTTTAGATTTAAAACAAAGTAAATAATAAACGAAATAGTAAAGATTGATTTAAAATAATAAGAAGATAGATGACTAAGGAATCCTTCGCCGTCAATGAACTGAAATTTAATCACACAAGTTTATTTCTTGTTGAATTTATATTGTTACCAACCGCAAAATAACTATAAGCTCTGCTACCCCCGGAATTCCTTATTTCACTGAATACGGAAGTGCTCGACTACCAGACTCTATCCAACTAACCTACCAAGAATAAGCTCTTAGGGTGTAAATTAGTGAATGCTTCATACTTTGTGAATTAGGTTGATCCTAGCATCGGACGCTGATGCGTCGGAAAACCGACTTTGTTTTACCGCAAGCGCACAGTGTCGAAAGATGTAGACAAGAGCAAATACGGTTCGTTCCCACGAGGAGTTTGGATTAAAATATTTTTTTTAGGTTTTTTTATAAAGAATTAAATTAACTAATAAATTAAAATTATTTAATAGAGTTTTAAAAACAGTACGAGGAAAATGTTAAGGTTCCGGGAATCCGTTTTAGGTCAGGGTTTAATTGTGTTCGTCACATAGGGTCTTAATTTTACTCATGTACAGTATCAAATCTAGCTACTAATACACGGAAGATTTTTAATTAAGCACTAAAGAAAGAATTTTCAAAAAGAATTGTTTGTTCTCAACCTAAAGTATAATTTCGAAGTACTAACTATACGGGGCATAAAGAGTCAAAGAATATTCATTAAACGATTTAATACGAGGTTTCAACGAGTCCTTCTACTAATCAAACAATGAACTATACGTGGCATAGAACATGAAAAATCATCGAGACGGTAAAACGTTGAGAGAGAGACAAATTAATAATATTTAGTTCATACAGTTGTAAACCCTAGTTTCGAAACACAAATAAAAATCATCTCTACAAGTTCATCATTTCGCCCTAACAAGAGAATTAGCCCAACATGGCTTTCTCAAAAACCATAAAAATTAATTAAGAAAAATAAACTAACCCTTTTAAGTGTTCCTCCGACTTCGTCAATTCTGTCCGAAAGTCTCTTGTACGTGAAGCTTCTTCTCAATGTTCTGTGAAGGTCTATTCTCTGTATATGTATCTTCCCTGTATCTACGTGAGGGTCTTCTATTTATATAGAGAAGTCACCGCATATGCCTTTGTTTTGGAGTTTCACCTTAATTAGGAAACTTGTCACCCCACCGATCAATTTTCTTTCCGTGTAAGAAACAGATTCAATCACCGCCTATCTTAACTGATTTCCGTGTGAAACAAGGCTTGGTGCTTATTTGGATTGCCGCTCAAGTCTAACTCCCCTTGAACAACACATTAACCCCCCAGCCAATCTCGACTGCACCTTTAAAGACTCTCCATCAGCAACACATCTCAGCATCACTTTCATGAGCTCCCTACTACTGAGCTCGACTTCCTCACTCTTCAACTGCCATGAAACACCACAGCCATTTTCACGGCCTGAAACATCACCACCTTCATTACCAATGGCTGCAAGAATTCATGCCACTGTTTTGTCGAGCTCAACTCAATTTTCGATTCTAACCCATCATTCCCAACATTTCAATTAACCTAGTGCTATACACTTGAGCTCGATCCCACTTCAAACCATATTAATCCATCATCGAACGGTAATAGAAGCAACCTCTGTACTTCGTTCTCTTGGCAACCAACAACTTATCATGAGTTAACATCACCCAGGCTCGAGCTATTCTCTCAACT
This sequence comes from Papaver californicum, assembly GCA_023531435.1. Classification (NCBI taxonomy): domain Eukaryota; kingdom Viridiplantae; phylum Streptophyta; class Magnoliopsida; order Ranunculales; family Papaveraceae; genus Papaver; species Papaver californicum. The sequence goes on along the minus strand of JAJJMC010014777.1, from coordinate 1,670,043 downwards.
GCAGTCTTTCTCACTCTCATCTATGGCTAATAGAATCGACCCAGGCCCTCTAATAATTCCATTAACCTCCTGAATCATTTGAAACTACCGGTTCTAATATCCTTCACACAACGTCACTGCCATACAACACCCAGGCTCAACAGAGTCAAACTCCACCATCGTCTCTTCTCACCCCCGATCATTGTCACTGTAGTAGAGATGATGATCACCATCTTCCATTGAACTTCCATGATCGGGTTCATCACAGCTGCTAGGCTTCAGTCCATCCCTTCAACTACCAGCATCTCAAGTTTCTCAATCACTGCTGAGCTCTCAACCAATTACATTCTCTGCCATATCAAATATTATTCTCGCCTGAAATAATGGCAGTAGTTCTTCTTGGTTGTGCTACTTCACTCTCGTAAGTCCCAAACACCACGAAAAACCCCTTGAACTAACCAAGCTTCGCTGCAACGAAACAGCCACACTAACCTGGATTCGTTGTTTGAAATAAGGAAGAAAGTGGCCCTTAACCTAAATGATGGCGCCTTTAGTATTATTTAAAAAACATTGGCATCCCTTAGTAATTTCTCAGGTTGTTAATAGCTTTGCAATTAAAACTTGTTTAACTGTTAGTTCCGTGAACCCGACAATTATAACGTCTCTTTTCGCCCATAACTTTCTCATACGAAGTCGGAACGACCTCGTTCTTTCGCCGTTGGATTCGTAATAAAATTCTCTACAAGATGGAGAGTAGAAATCCTGGAGTAGACTGAGTTTCACTAGGTATTTGACAATTCTTCTCTTGTAAAGCTCAAGTTTACTTGTTTCAGAGATGTAACCTAATAAAACACAAAAACTAGAAAAGTAATACTAACACACGATAATTCACACAAAATCTAGCAAATAAGTATAAGGAAATGATACTTAAAATGTATAAATTATGCACTTATCAAATTCCCCCACACTTGCCTTTTGCTAGTCCTCGAGCAAACTACAAATCGAAACTAATCTAAAATACAACTCCCTTTCGTTGAGGAAACGGTTACACTTAGCATGTGTAACAAGCCTTTAAACCCCTAGGTGTCCCTAGTGGACGAGTTATAGTCTCGTGAGGGTTTACTAGAGATTTACCCACAAAACCTACTCCAACTTCTAAATATTCCAAAGCACTTGCATCCAAAGAGCTACGAAGACATAAAGTTTCTGAACACTAACAATAAGAAGTTAAAAGTATAAAGAACATTATTCTCATGCTTAACTCTTGAGTTAGGAGAAAACCACCATGTAAAAGGATCTAGGTTCGAGAGTGACCGAATATTTCTGCCTCACCAATAGGGTTTTATGAATTTGACACTCAAATGACGCACTTTATGGTTCACACATGTGTGCAGGCAGGAATGAAGATAGAAATCCTACACACTTTGAGTGGTAGGAAGGAAAGGTAACCTTCCGAATCATATGGAGATGTTATCCCATAGAAAGTGGGACGAAAAAGAACCCCTTTTTATTTTTCTAGTGACCTCTAATAACGGAAATCAACCACTATGCAAGGATGGGAATGCTTACTTACCTTCTCATCCGATCGGCAATCAACACCACTCTCACAGTATCCAATAGAAACATCTTCGGTCTTCAACTGTAGATGATGAACTCTTGAACTTCGTAGAACCTTGAATTTCTAACTCATTTCCTCCATTTCTTGTTATTAGAAACTTCTCTATAGATTTCTTCTTCACCACGGCCTTACTGAAAGAATACAAAAGAAAATCTACACTAAAGCAATGCTAATCGTTTTTTTTTTTTTATTTTTTTTTTTTTCGTTTTACAATATGAACTGAAAAATAGATGATGAAATTACTACGACCGTGGGATAAAGACTTTACCACTTGATTCTGAACTTCACTAACTCTCATCTTTTGATTTCTTTCGCTTTTGTACATAAGTCTTTAACGTGTTAATTGTATTGTTACTTTACTTGAATATGAAATTTGCTCTTTCTTAAACGGTTGCTTTTAAACCTTGTCTGTCTTCAAACTTTTGTTCAAAATTTTGATGTTCTGCTTGTTGATAATATGTTTCTATGGACCTGTTATTGTCGAGAGAATGGTGCCAACTGCAAACAAGACTACAAGATAGAGTTAGCAATTCTGATGGCACCCTCATGATTGATAGAAATAGCACTCAAGAGATCAAAAAGTAGTGCTGAAATTGGTGCGAAGTTAGGTAGCTCATCATTCTACCCGGAATTTGCGCAGATGAAACACTCTAAACGGACAATTGAAGGTTTGGTGCCTCACTCATGGGTATTGAATGATCAACAACTCTAATATTGTATTCTCTACCGGCAGTTTAAGTCCATTTTTGTCAGCTCTAGCCTCTCAACAACTAAGCACTCCGAATATAGTTCTCTAATAGTTTTAAGTTCAGTTGTTTCGGTTAGAACTCCATATGTAAACGTAGCAAAAAGTATACTAAGTGACTCTAAAATATCTAAAAGTTGAAGGTTTTCATGCAAATAATTTCGAAAAAGTTGAAAATTTTCTACCTAAAAAGTGTATAATTAAGAACTTTATATGCTTACACTCCACCACACTTAAACTTTACATTGTCCTCAATGTAAACTAAGTTATCCAATGAAAAATCAAGATGGGAAATCCTAAAATGGCATAAAACAAGCAATCAAAAACTAAACAGATAAGGTGAAGGAAACAAATTTGATGGGTTGACTCCCATGAAGCAAATGATAGTATCATATAGCAATAGCCGGAACAACTGTGGGTCATCTGGATCAAATAGCGCTATCACCAGTAAAAGGAAACTACAACAAGCCAAGAAAAAAAAACAAACCGAGCACACCCTTATCTAGTTTTTTGTTTAAGACAACTACTTCTAGCCGTGGTTCAGGTTCAGGCTCTATAAAAGGATCTAGATAAAGTATTTTCATGGGCTGGATTTCCTCATAGGAAGGATCAACAGGGTCAGGTTGTAGAATTTGGAAAAACTCAACTAAGAATTTAGAAGCACATAATAATAACCTGAATAATTGTGGATCCTCAAAGTCAATATGATTTGACTCACACAGTTGATTACTATGAAAATGGTCATTCTTCAGCAAATGTGTCGATTCTACTCTCCTAAAGTAATCAGGCTTAGTCTCAAAACTTAATAACTGACACATTTGAAATTCATACGTTCCCACATATGGAAGAAAATATTTTGGTGGAAAAACAAAGTCAATCTTAGTATTATCACCTAGGTAAACCACATCGACCAGAGGATGGGTTTCTAACAACTGAACTTCTTTCTGGACATTAGGTTCATGATGTATAGTTTGAAGATGATTTTGCAAAATAGTTGAGGTGCATATGTCAAGTCCCAAGTTAGGGACCCTTTTAAGAGTCAAAGGTAAGGTACAGGGAGATTGATAATCACCCACCACACTTAGAATCTTGGGTGTCTCTAGATAGACTAGTCACAATTTCCCTAATTTCTAGATCGTCAGATTCTTGAAAATAGTCAATTGCTTCTTCTAAGTTATGATCAAGTGGTGCATAATCTAACAAAGTTAATTAACAATAGAGATAATTAACAATAAAAACAAAACTTAAAATAAAACTTGATTTAGAAGATTAAAATTTCATTATTCAGGACTTTAAAATCATCCCTAATTAAAAAATAAATTAGCTAGACATAGAAAAAATTATCTAATAATTAAATAAAAGAAAATAAGAAAATAAAATTAAAATCGCAAACCGAATTATCGTCGCAACTAGATTTCCCGTCCATTGACATCTATCACAAGATTTGCAAAAAGCATATGCATTCTCAAATAAGGTGGGTCAATAAAAGCCACTCTCAAGAACTTTGAGAGAGGTACGTTTAGATCCAAAATTCCCACCACAAGCATAAGAATGACAAAAGGACAAAATGGATTGAAATTCTGAGTTAGGTACGCACCTGCGGATTATCTGATCAACACCGTATTTCTACAAGTAAGGCTCATTCCACACATACAGCTTGGTTATCTTTTTAAGCTTTATTTTTTAGAAATTGGACATCGTACTAGGTACTTGTCTCGTAAAAAAAGTAGTTTACTATATCAGCGTACCAAGGTATTGAATCTTCTATTGAGAAGTTGTTCGTATGGAAAAAGATCTGATAAAGGAAGTTCTTCCTTGGACATCAGATGAGGGAGTAATGATCAAAATAGTGAAGTACAAAAAAGTATCCAGGAGGAATTACGGTTGGGTTTATTGGCTCGAACCCAACCGTAAACCCGGGGAATTTTAGAGCGAATTTTTGTGCCAGAGTTACGATTGGGTTGATTGGCTCGAACCCAACCGTAAATGGGGAGTTTGGGCACGTGTATGGGCTTCTAAAACATGGAAAACATGGTCCCGAAAGGATTAAAAACTTAGATTTCGTGGATATTATATAAAGAGACATTAAGAAGGACCTTTTACACTGGAAAAACACAAGGGGAACAAGAATCTAGGGTTTGCTTTACTTGTTTTCTTGATTATTTTCATGGATTTTGATAAATCCATGATGAACTAAACTTTTCTTATTGGTTAGAGATGTAGTCCTAAGTTGGAAAACATGCTTACTAATTGAAGTATTCATTCTCATATGTTCATAATCTCTTCAATATCGCTTATGTTCTACCGTTTATAATGCTTTGTATGATGGATTGCTTGTTTGTTTAAGTTGCAAATTAGATGATCATGCATTGACATCTATAGCTAAACTAGGGTTTGAGATCCGGAATTGTCGAAAGACTCTTGTTACAAGTAGTATAACATAGTTGTTAACGACGGGATGTTGCCATGCAATTATGTGTAGAATCGTGACCTAGGTTAAATCCGAGTGGCTTTTGCGCCGGATTGCTTAGAATAACCTCAACTCACAAATACCATTGCTTTCATTGGGTTAAACTTGAGTGACTCTTACGCCAAGTTATTCGTTGAAAAGGATTCAAAGAGTGGCTCTTGCGCCTTTGATGATAATAGGAGTTTTGCCGGAGTAAGCCTGTGATAGGATGCTTTAGGGTTATTGATATTGAGAGTGCATGAATGTTGAGTATGATTTGGTTGATAACATGTTGGAAGATGGAAGATGAACTCTCTAACCAATGTTCTTTATCTCTGATATTCGTTTTAATCTTTTTGCTTTAGTATAATTTAATAATCACAACCAAACCTTTCCCCCCCTGTTTACATAAGTAATCGAAAGTAATTAACAATCACCTGCCTATATGTAGGAACGAACTTGTTCTTATTACTATACCGACCAAATTTTGGCGCCGCTGCCGGGGAGGCATAGCGGATTGTTATTTGTTTTTGGTTTCTTTTTTTAATTTTTTTAGTTTATTTTTATTTCTGATTTTTGTTTTATTCTTTTATTTTCTAACCTAGTTTTGAGAATCTTGTTTCAGGTACTTGTATTCCATGTACGGTTCACAAGATCAAGCTTATAATGGTAATCAATTTGGTTTTCAATCTCAACCCTATGATAATTTTCAACCATACGGGGAGTATAATCACAACCAATCCTTTGGTTATGACCAATATTCCACGTACCCTTTTAATTATTCTTATACATATAAATCTCCTTATAGTGGGTATGTAAGTGAATAATTACAAGAAGGGAAGGATAATTATGTTTGTGATGGTTTATCTAAATCTACTCTTGATCGTAATTATGAGCATTCACCTATTCAACGGGAGGAGATAAGATTTAGAAACTCTAGCATAAGTAATGGTGTAAGACTACCAAGTTTGAAAGAACTTGAAAGAAGGTTTGAGCAATTGATAGTGGAGGGGCATCAGGTGCAGAAATTTCAGCAGCTAAAAGAGCTTTGAGAAAGGAACGTGAGCGACGTTATTCTATGGGATACGATGATGATTTTGAACCTTTGAAAAATCCTTACACCAGTGATGACGTTATTCCAACTCCGAATCTGATCTTAATAATGATCATTCACCCATTCAAAGGGAAGAGTCGTGTTCAAGAGATTCTACTGTAGTTAATGGTGGAAAGCGTGTGAATATCAGAAAATTTGCTCAGAAACTATACAAGTTGGAAGATGACGGAGCCCCGGAAGAGCTTCTCGGAGAAATTAGTAGGACCATTCGTACGGAATTTAAGCGACGTTCTGACAAAGGTTGGGAAATCGATGAAGATTCAGATTACGGTGAGTCTGAAAACAAAGAGGAGTATGTTTAAAATGAAACCGAATTGAGCAATAATGTGGAAGACCCAATTAAACTTTCCGAGGATGATATTGATAATGTTGATGCCAAGATTCTTGTTGAGGCATAAACTAATGAAGAATAGTTAAAAAGTTTGATAGAGGACCATAATACACAAGAGGTAAGTAATTCATTGGAAATTTTTGAAAAAGATAAGGATCCCATAATTCAAGAGACTTTAGAAGGTTTGACTGAACCTTTGCTTATTGATCCTCTTCCTTTACCTCGTTTTGGCTTGAATGTATGTGCTTTAGAAGTATTGTTGAGTGACATTGCTTCTAAATATCCATTGTTGGAAATATTTAATTCTCATACTATGCAGGTTAGCAAAGAGGAGTCTATATAAGTTCCTGAATTATATGTTCTTTATCCACTTCCGAGTGTAGAAAAGACTAAGTGCGGGGGAAACTTCTATCGAGTGATAAGTTCTCTATTATTTTCTTGTACTAATGTTTGTGTGAAGTTAATATTACAATGCAGATTTTCTATGGGTGGATCCCCAAATTTTCATATTGTTGGTCTATGGACGACCCAAAAGTCGGGCTAAAGACGTTAAACTAAGCGCTAAATGGGAGGCAACCCATTGGTTTTGTATTTCTATCTTTATCTTTTTTTTTATTAGTTCTTCATATCATGATAGAGTTTCCTATCTTGATTTTACAGTGGAGGAATCAATTTACATTGAGGACAATGTGAAGTCTAAGTGTGGGGGAGTAATGGTAGAATTTTACAACTTTTGTACATATTTGCATGAAAACCTTCAACTTTTAGATATTTTAGAGTCACTTAGTATACTTATATCTACGTTTACATACGGGGTTCTAACGAAACAACTGAACTTAGAAGTATTATAGAACTATATTCGGAGTGCTTAGTTGTTGAGAGGCTAGAGCTGACAAAAAAGGAGTTAAATTGTCGGTAGAGAATAAAGTATTAGAGTTGTTGATCATTCAATGCCCATGAGTGAGGCACCAAACCTTCAATTGTCCGTTTAGAGTGTTTCATCTGCGTAAATTCCAGGTAGAAAAATGAGCTACCTAACCTCACACCAATTTTCAGCACTACTTTTGATCTCTTGAGTGTTATTTCTATCAATCATGAGGGTGCCATCAGAATTGTTAACTCTATCTTGTAGTCTTGTTTGCAGTTGGCACCATTCTCTCGATAACAACAGGTCCATAGAAACATATCATCATCAACAAGCGGAACACCAAAAAAAAAATTGCGCGAAAGTTAAAGACAGTCAAGGTTTAAAAGCAACTGTTCAGGAAAGAGCAAATTTCATATTCAAGTAAAACAACTATACATTAGCAGAATTAAATATACATGTTGAAGACTTATGTACAAAAGCGAAAAAAATCAAAAGATGTGAGTTAGTGAATTTCATGATATCAAGGCAATACAAGTTGTGAAGAATCAAGTGTTAAAGTCTCTATCCCACGGCCAGAGTAGTTTCATCATTTATTTTTCAGTTTATATCTCATAAAATAAAAAATAAAAAACAAAAAAACTTATCGTTATTTTAGTGTATATTTGTTTTTGGTATTCAATCAATAAGGCCGTGGGGAAGAATAAATCTATAGAGAACTTTCAAATAACAAGAAATTGAGGAAAAGAGTTACAAATTGTCAAGGTTCTACGAGGTTCAAAAGTTCATCATCAACAGTTGAAGACCGAAGATGTTTCTATTAGATGTTGTGAGAGTGGTGCTGATTGCCGATCGGGTGAGAAGGTAAGTAAGCATTCCCATCCTCGCATAGTGGTTGATTTCCTTTATTAAAGGTCACTATAAAAACAAAAAGTAGTTCTTTTTCGTCCCACGTTCTATGGGATAACATCTTCATATGATTCGGAAGGTTACCTTTCCTTCCTACCATTCAGCGTGTGTAGGATTTCTAACTTCATTCCTGCCTGCACACATGTGAGAACCATAAAGTGCGTCTTTTGAGTGTCAAATTCATAAAATCTTGTTGGTGAGGCAGAAACATTCGATCACTCTCGAACCTGGATCCTTTCACATGGTGTTTTCTCCTAACTCAAGGATTAAGCATGAGAATAATGTTCTTTATACTTCTAACTTCTTATTGTTAGTGTACAAAAACTTTATGCCTTCGTAGCTCTTTGGATGCATGTGTTCTTGAATGTTTTGAAGTTGGAAATTAGGTTTTGTGGGTATACCTCTTGTATACCCTCACAAGACTATAACTCGTCCACTAGGGACACCTAGGGGTTTAAAGGCTTGTTACACATGCTAAGTGTAACCGTATCCTCAACGAAATGGAGTTGTTGTAGTTTAGGTTAGTTTAGATTTGTAGTTTTCTCGAGGACTAGCAAAAGGAAAGTGTGGGGGAATTTGATAGGTGCATTATTTTCACTATTTGGATACTCTAATTCATTGATTTATTGTTAGTTTTCATATTATTATGCTTTGATTTTGTTTGTTTTATGAGTTTCTTAGGAGTGCTGAAGTGTATTCAACCAAAGAAGAGGTTAAAGGATGGAAACACAACTTTAGAGGCGAATTCTAGGAAGATTTACTGATGGGAAAGTACATCAAAACCCAACCGTAAAAGAAGTTGATTTTGGAGGCAAATTCCAAGAGGATTTACGGTTGGGGTCTAGACTATCAAACCCAACCGTAAAATTAATTGAATAAACATGAAATTTTTCATTGCCATCTTATAGAGAATTTAAAGACGAAGGCAACCCAAAAAGAATGAGGTCAATCGGACATCGTATGAGAGAGTAATTATCAAAATAGTGAAGTACAAAAAAGTATCCAGGAGGAATTACGGTTGGGTTTATTGGCTCGAACCCAACCGTAAACCTGGGGAATTTTGGAGCGAATTTTTGTGTCAGAGTTACGGTTGGGTTGATTGGCTCGAACCCAACCGTAAATATGGGGGCTTTTGGGTGATATTTTTGTGCCATAGTTACGGTTGGGTTTATTGGCTCGTACCCAACCGTAAATGGGGAGTTTTGGCACGTGTGTGGGCTTCTAAAACATGGAAAACATGGTCCCGGAAGGATTAAAAACTTAGATTTCGTGGATACTATATAAAGAGATATCCAAGACATTAAGAAGGACCTTTTACACTGGAAAAACACAAGGGGAACAAGAATCTAGGGTTTGCTTTACTTGTTTTCTTGATTATTTTCATGGAATTTGATAAATCCATGATGAACTAAACTTTTCTTATTTGTTAGAGATGTAGTCCTAAGTTGGAAAACATGTTTATTAATTGAAGTATTCATTCTCATATGTTCATAATCTCTTCAATATCGCTTATGTTCTACCGTTTATAATGCTTTGTATGATGGATTGATTGTTTGTTTAAGTTGCAAATTAGATGAGCATGCATTGACATCTATAGCTAAACTAGGGTTTGAGATCAGGAATTGTCGAAAGACTCTTGTTACTAGTAGTATAACATAGTTGTTAATGACGGGATGTTGCCATGCAATTATGTGTAGAAGCGTGACCTAGGTTAAATCCGAGTGGCTTTTGCGCCGGATTGCTTAGAATAACCTCAACTCACAAATACCATTGCCTTCATTGGGTAAACTTGAGTGTCTCTTACGCCAAGTTATTCGTTGAAAAGGATTCAAAGAGTGGCTCTTGCGCCTTTGATGATAATAAGAGTTTTGCCGTAGTAAGCCTGCGATAGGATGCTTTAGGGTTATTAATATTGAGAGTGCATGAATGTTGAGTATGATTTGGTTGATAACATGTTGGAAGATGGAAGATGAACTCTCTAACCAATGTTCTTTATCTCCGATATTCGTTTTAATCTTTTTGCTTTAATATAATTTAGTTATAATCACAACCAAACCTTTCCCCCCCTGTTTACATAAGTAATCGAAAGTAATTAACAATCACCTGCCTTTTGTGGGAACGAACTTGTTCTTATTACTATACTCTAATCTATATTAGTGAAGTAAGAACTTGAATTAATTTTGCTTGGCTGACAACCGACCAGTATTCTCAACACCTTTTTTGTCTTTAATTTCAATATCAAACTCTTGCAACAACAGAATCCACCATATCAGTCTCGGCTTAGGTTCCTTCTTCTTCAATAGGTACTGAAGTGCTGCGTGATCAGAACATACAATCACTTATGTACCTACTAAATAAGATCTGAATTTATCCAATGCAAACACTATAGCCAATAACTCCTTCTCGGTGGTAGAATAGTTGATTTATGCATCGTTTAGGGTCCTCGGTGCATAATAAATCACGTGTGACCGCTTGTCCACTTTCTGACCCAAAATAGCTCTGACTGCATAATCACTCGCATCATACATTAACTCGAATGACAAACTCCAGTCGGGTGACTTAATAATTGGTGAAGTAGTCAACAATTCTTTTAGTCTGTCAAAGGCATCCTTACACTCCTGGTCGAAATTAAAGGTAACTTTCTTTTGCAACAGTTTGCACATTGGCATTGAAATTTTGGAGAAATCTTTGATAAACCGTCTATAAATACCTACATGAACAAGAAATGAGTGAATCTCCCTCACCGAAGTGGGATATTGTAAGTTTCTAATCAAATTTATCTTTGCTTTATCTATTTTGATCCCTTGAGAGGAAACAATGTGACCAAGCACTATACCATGGTTCACCATAAAATAACATTTCTCCCAGTTAAGAACAAGATTAGTGTATACGCATCTCTTTATCACAGGTTCAAGATTTTCTAAACAAGCATCAAATGAATCACCATAAACACTAAAAATCATCCATAAATAACTCAATGATGCTTTCCACATAATCAGAAAATATACTAACCATAGATCTCTGAAAAGTGGCAGGCACATTGCAAAGACCAAACGACATTTGCCTATATACAAACATACCAAAGGGACAAGTAAAAGTTGTCTTCTCCTGATCCTCCGGTGCAATAACAATCTGATTATAGCTCGAATAACCGTCCAAAAAGAAATAATATAAATTTCCCGTTTAACCTTTCTAACATCTGATCAATGAAAGGCAAAGGAAAGTGATCCTTACGGCTAACAGAATTAAGTTTTATGTAGTCTATGCATGTTCTCCATCATGTTTGAACTCGTGTAGGAATAAGTTCATCATCTTGATTTCTGACAACGGTAACACCTGACTTCTTAGGTACCACCTGTACCGTACTAACCCATTTGTTGCCAGAAATTGGGTAAATCACCCCCACACTTAGCAAATTTGAGGATATGTTTCTTCACGACCTTCATCATTGGGGGATTAAGTCTACACTGAGCATTACGTAATGGCTTGATATCATCTTCTATTAAGATTCTATGCATGCACATGGATGGACTAATGCCTTTGATGTTAGCAATTGTCCAACCAATGGTCGTTTTATGCTCTTTCAGAACCCTAATCAAGCGTTCTTCCTGTATTGCTGTGAGATTCTTTGTAATAATGACTGGAAGCTCTTTGCCATCACCCAAGTAGGCATACTTTAAGTGAACAGGTAGAGGCTTAAATTCTAATTCAGTTTCCTTCACAATAGAAGGTAAAGGAACTTCATTAGTTATGGGTAAAGAAATGTATGAGATGTTACCCGTTTTAACTTCTTGTGACGTCGTTAAGGCACCACAAATCTCCAAGATTTTGTTATCTATGTCAATGTCCAGGTTAGGAAAGCCATTACGTCTGTATAATTGCTCTGTCTCAACACTACTCCAAGTTCATCTTTATTACTCAGCTCAAGCATTTTCTGAGCTAATGAATCGATAACATCAATAGAAAAAACAGCATGGACATCACTTGGATAACGCATTGTTTCAAAGATGTTGAAGCGTATAATCTCTTTATCAAACTCCATAGTAAGTGTCCTACCATCGATATTGATCTTCTTCCTTGCAGTCTTCATAAATGGCCTCCCAAGAAGTACCGAAGTAGATGAACTATTTTCTCCATTCTGCATATCCACCACATAGAAATCTACTGGAAATATTAACTCATTCACTTGAACTAACACGTCCTCAACGAGTCCCTTAGGATATATGTTGGACTTGTTTTTCAATTGTATGATAATCCTTGTCTTCTTTAATGGCCCGAGATTCAAAGAATCATAAATATCAGCTGACATAACACTTATGGATGCTCCCAAGTCGAGTAAAGCACGCTCAAACCTCTTGGTATCAATAGTAATTTGCACTGTGAAACCTCCAGGATCGGTACACTTCGCATGCATCTTCTTCGATAACATAGCTGAAGTAATTTTGCCTACTTGAATAACTTCATTAGGAATCAACTTATCCTTCTATGTACACAAATCCTTCAGAAATTTGGCATACCTTGGTACCGTTCTGATGGCTTCAATAAATGGAATGTTGATTTGCACCTTGATGAAAATATCCATAATCTCCTTATCTTGAGTTTGCTTCTTTGACTTGGAAAAACGACTAGGGAAAGGAGGTGGTGTGGTAAAGGTAGGAACCGTGTCCTTAGGTTGGCTAGTTGGGGTTGGCTTTTCCTTAGGAGCAATTTCCTCCTCTACTTCCTTTTCTAAGTCGGCACTACCCTTTTCTTGATGATTTAAATCTTGTACTTGCCTTCCACTCCTTAAAGTTACAATATTGACGTGCTCTCTTGGGTTCACAAAAGGTTGTGATGGTAATTTTGTCAAAGCTTGTGCCTTCATTTGATTCATATTTGTAGACAATTGTCCCATTTGTATCTGAAGTTCCTTGACCGCAGAATTATTCTCTTTTGATATTGTATGTTATATTGCAGTATCGTATCTTGTTTATGTATCATTGCCTTCATCATCTCTTCTAAACTTGAGCTCTGAGTATGTTGTTGAGGTTGAGACTGAGGTTGGAATTGTGGTTGTTGAAAACCACCAGGTCTCCCATAAGTTGGTGGCACAGGAGCCGCAGCTTGCTTGTTCGTATAACTAAATTTGGGTGATCTTTCCAACCTGGATTATAGGTAGGAGAATAAGGATCATCCTCGTCCTTTGAATAGGAAATATAGCGTTCACCTCATCATCGTCTTCGTATGTAGGAACAACTGCGGAAGCTATCCGTTGGACAATATTTTTTACATTACCCATTCGCTGCTCTATGTGTGAAGAATCACCCATCACACAAACTTTTTGAATTATCGATGAATTTCTAGTGTAAAACTGCTTCGTGTTTGCAGCCATGCTCTCAATCAAACTCGTGGATTCCTCGATAGTTTTATTAGCTAATACACCACTACTAGCAGCTTCAATCAAGTGTCTCTCATACGGTAGAAAACATTCATAGAAGTGTGTGATGATAAGTTGTGGTGGTATTTGATGGTGTGGTCAACTTGCCAACAATCTCTTGTACCTCTCCCAGTATTCATACAAAGATTCTCCAGTAATCTGAACAATGTCATTGATCTCCTTACAAATAGATGCAGCCTTAGAAGCAGGAAAACACTTCTCCAAGAACATCTTTTTCATTCCGCCCCATGTGGTAATACTTCCGGAAGGCAGGTAGTATAACCATGACTCTGCTTGGTCCTCTAGTGAGAATGGAAAACCTTGTGGGAAAGCTTTATCAGATTCATCACCACTCTTTCTCAAACTTCGTATTGTATTCTGAAACTGCTGTAGATGTCGATTAGGATCTTCACCTGGTAGTCCTTTGAACTTAGGAAGCCAATGAAGGAGGATAGGTTTGAGTTCCACTGTGTGATTCAGAGTAATACACAATGGTTAAGAGTCCAAACATGGGGATGTTAGATCTCTCAACATCTTCCTCTCTGGAGGTGGAGGTGGTGGATGGGCTGCATAGTTTATCATCTCTTCTAAAGGTGGATCTTGTAGCAAAAACTGGGGTTCTTATTGTAATGTTCCCCTGCGAGTTTGAATTCCGCACTTTCGGTAATCCTAGCGTTTGGGTGCCAGAGATCAAGTATTTGAAACCTAAAAGTAATCTAGAAAAGAAAGTTAACACTAAAATCTAAAAAATAAAAATGAATGTATAACTAAATAATAAATAAATACCTAAAAGATTAAAATAAAGTAAACTAAAAATAAAATAATTATAATGATAAATATAAGTATAAATATAAATATAAATAAAGAAATAAATAAGAAAAATAAAACAACCAAAAACTACCGACTGCTTCCGGCGGCGGCGTCAAAATCTGATGCACATCGTTTACACAACAAATTAATTCACTTTTTTCCAAAAAAATAACTAGTAATATAATGGCAAGGAGTTCGTTCCCACGAAGAGCAGTGAGTTTCTATTTATTATAAAGTAACAAAAAAGGAAGATTTTTAGATTTAAAACAAAGTAAATAATAAATGAAATAATAAAGATTGATTCAAAATAACAAGATGATAGATGACTAAGGAATCCTTCGTCGTCATTAAACTGAAATTTAATCATACAAGTCTATTTCTTGTTGAATTTATATTTTTACCAACCGTAGAATGACAATAAGCTCTGCTACCCCCGGAATTCCTTATTTCAGGATGCGGAAGTGCTCGACTACCAGACTCTATCCAACTAACCCACCAAGAATAAGCTCTCGGGGTGTAAATTAGTGAATGCTTCACACTTTGTGAATTATGTTGATCCTAGCATCGGACGGATAGACTCGGCCCGCTTACTAGTGTTATTTCTATACAGTATTGCTTAACATAATCCCTTTGTCATTTCTTACGATGTATTACTTTTGTAAAGAGTTGAGTGACAATTACACGTATCACACAACTCAGAACTAGTAGAAAAAATATTAATAGGTTGATTTAGTTGATCAGTTTAAATAAACCAACAATATTCTTAGACGATAAAAATAATAAAGATAATTAACAATAAAAACAAAATTTAAAATAAAACTTAATTTAAAAGATTAAAATCTTATTATTAAAGACTTCAAAGTTATCCTTAATTAAAATATAAATTAACCGGACATAGTTAAAAGATATCTAATAATTAAATAAAAAATTAAAAAATTAAAATTAAAATTGAATTGCAAACTGAATTATCGTCGCAGCTACGAGCGTCTCCAACTCTTTTCTTTTTCTTTGTTCCTCTCAGTGTTTTTCGGTGTGTAGTTGTAGATCGGCTACACAAGGCTATTTATAGGCCACGAACTAAATCTTTTCGCACGCAGAATTTGGGTTTGATAAGGGTTAAGAGTCGGTGGGAAGAGTTGTAACGCAGAGTTGTTTAGTTGAGTGTGCACGTTTTCCCATTGGCTGGAACTTTAGTGTGATCTAAATGGACGGATGCGACTTCTCTAAAAATCCGTTTACATCCAACTCGATGTTCCCTATTACACCAAATCCTCCGCGTGAGATTATTTCTCAAGATTTAAATCTCTTTGTTCCCTGTTCTTGTTTAAACTCTAACTCCACCGCACAACTTCTCAATTTCAAACATACTCCGAAAACATCACAGACCCAACTCTATTTCCGGTTACACTTCTCTTCTCGGCTCACCAGATTCTCTGCCAATACAGTGCAGCTTCATCTTCTCTGCCACCGAGCCACCTCTTCGAAATCAATCACGAACACCAGCAACCAAAGCTCGAGCCTTACCAATCCATTATCATCAAATCTTTAACATCGTCTCAGCCTCCATCTTCGAACTGCCATTAATCATCTCCTCGAGCTATACCATCATTACCATAATATCTGTTCCATCACAGAACCACCAGTTCATCGACAGCCTTAACCTCGATCATGTCTATCACTGCCAGCAACAAGCATTCAGACCCACTCAAAGGCTCGAGCTCTTAACTGCCTTCTCCCTTCATCATTCACTGACGTGATTATCATGATCAACTAATGGCAACTAGACCTCCACAGATTCGAGAATAACCCATGTTCTGTATTTTGTATTTCGTTGCTCGACCCATTTGCCTCTCGACCATTTCAATAGCGTCCATTATCTTCTCCAACTACTACTCGAATGTCTCTGCCATCACTATCAGCAGAAACCATCACCATTTGATCACGATCATGATCAATCTCTGATCACAATGGCAGCAACCAATAATTGCTTCTCTAACGATTAATAGATTAACTCATGCCCTAAAAACTCTTTGATGACCCTATGATGTCCACCAAAGCTCAAAATCCTCCAATCAGAAAACCCATCATCAGGATCATCATTGCTGGCACAAGAACCCTAATTTTTTCGCGATTTGAATTTGGTGAAGATGGTGGCTGCATTAAGCAAAAGTGCTGGTGCCTTTAACAGTATTTTAAAACTGGCAGCCCCGAACAAAAGTCGATGGTGCCTTTAATAATTCCCTTGTATATTTCTGCCCCTTAACGTACGGTGGGTTGCCAATAGCAGTTTTCTTGGAAATGACCAATTTAACCTTAGTTCTTGTTTTGCTTATAACTTTCTCATAAGAAGTCGGAATGACTTCATTCTTTCGCTGTTGGCTTCGTTTCTTCGTTTCTCTGAAATGATGACAAAAAATTTAGGGTTTGGGAAAGTTACCCATGGTCTTTTGACTTTCTTCACTTGTAACACTTAATTACTTGCACAATTAAGTGTCATTTCACTTCTTTTGGACGATTCCACCTAGTAAAAGATAAATAAACAAAAACAAACGTAATATACAATAATTCACAAGAAATCTAGCAAATGAGTGTATGAAATTGACACTTTAAATATGTAAAATATACACTTATCAATATTTCGCAGGAAAGAAAGTTCTTAAACGGGTAGTTCATACCAATCAGGCAGAAACTTGGGCTCTTATAGAAGCTATGTTATGGGCTAAAGATCACAAATGGGATAAGGTCATATTTGAATCAGACTGTAAAAATCTAGTTCTCTTTATAACCGTTGGTTTGCCTTTTCCTCCTTGACAATTTAATTCTCGGTTAAATGGTGAATTAGCTTGTATAATCGACAATATAACTCTGAGTGGACCTGTGAGTATGAAAATAGAAATGCTAATAAAACAACTAATGTTTAGCTAAAGCTATACTAATCTTAGTGAGGAATGGTGGTTGCATTCTCCTAAGTTGTTACTTCCTCACTTAGCTCATGATGTAACCTTTGTTTCTATGTAATATATTTGTTCATTTTGTTGATTGGGGCAGTGGTCAAACAGTTAGATGATTCCACCCTAGATATGAGGTTTGAATTTGTATAAAGACGCTTTTTAAACTATAAAAAACGAGTTATTCCGCCTGAACTCAGACGCCCATTAAAATTCGCATTATCAATTCTAACTTCAATTAAATTAAACATTAAAATTCGCATTATCAATTATAACTTCAATTCAATTAAAATACTAAAAAAAATTAATCCGAATTTTAAAACACAATAACTTCAATACCTCTAAATTCAATCAATTAAAACACTATAACTTCAATTCACATAATCAAAATCAAAATACAATGTTAAACAAAATTAAATGTATTCTTTATATTAAAAATTAAGATATCACTTCTAAAAATAAAGATTAAGGTTATTACCTTCGAAATTGACGAGGGGTTTCTCACAAAATCAGGCTGGGTGCTGGTGTGGTGGCGCAGTTTCTCAAGTGGGAGGCTTCGGGAGAAGAAATGAGAAAAAATTGGTGTTGCGGCTGAAGAAGAAGGAAGGGTTGATGGGGCGGGCCTCTAGAAATCCGCTTGGAATTGTAGGCGAGGCGCTAGGACACCGCCCGTCCCTTTCTTCTCACACGCTTCTTCTGCACAAGTCACACTCGACCAGGCGAGGCGCTCAGACACCGCCCCATCAGGCGTTTGTGTAGTGATCCACCCGTCTCTTGGGCGTGGTCCTAGGAGACCGTCCACAATCAGGCGTTATCTCGTTCCCGCCACACATCAAGCGTTCATCTAGGAGTCCACCTCGCGCAAGCGTTATGCTAGGATCACGCCTGTCTCAACAATCGATACGCTAGGACACCGCCCAACACTAGACATTACATTAGAGCACCGCCCGACCATTTACCGTTGTTCTTGGGCCAGACCAAAGACTAAATTTTTTAGTCTTTAGTCTTTGGGTATCCTCGTCCCACTGTGGATGCCCTTAGGGCATCTCCAATGGCGCGACTAGACTAAACGATCAAAGATCAAAAAATTTGATCTTTACTCCTGTCCAAGAACAGTCATGGATAATCAAGCGGGCTTCTAGCACTGCGTCTGGGATGGGGCGAACACTTAACGCTACGCTTGGAGTGACGGACGGAATTCTAAGATCTCGCTTGGTCTTGACGATGTCGCAGCGTAACGCTGGGACGGGCGCTGTCCTAGCGTACCGCCTGGTATACCAAGCGGAGCATTAGAGTACCGCTTGGTTAAGTCATTAGCTAAGTTAGTTAATTAGTTAGTAGTTAAAACGGTTTAGATTAGTTAGTTAGTTTAGATTAGTAGTTAGTTTCATAGTTAGTTGTTAATTAGATTAGTTAGTTAGTTAGTTTAGATTAAGTAGTTAGTTTAGATTTGTTAATTAGTTTAGATTAGTTAGTTAGTTTAGTTGTTAATTAGATTAGTTAATTAGTTTAGATTTGTTAATTACATTAGTACAAACGAAATGCTGGCATAGTTCACATTGAGCGAAAGGTTGGTGTTTCGCTTGGGTGTAAGCGGTACTCCAACTTCCCGTCTCACCCGGCGAAGCCTCAACGTACCGCTTGCGTCTGGCGAATTCCTAGTTGTTCGCCCGTGTTTTTAAACGAAATGCTGGTCTTGCGTTTGGGTCCAAACGAACTTCTAGGATCTCGCTTGATTATAATCTTTAGTCGTCGATGATCGATTACTTTTAATCCTGTACAGTAGATTTCGTCGATTAAAACTCATTTTTGATCGCATGGCTGCGGCTGATATTTGGCGATCAAAGATCAAATTTAATCTTTGATCGTCAATTTGATCGACGATTGTGGATGCTCTTAGGAGACTATTTCTCTTTCATGTTTTACTCTTTAAAATATTAAGGAGACCACTTTTTTATTAAGAGTAAATTTTGAGAAAATATGAAAAAAGAATTTAAATGATTGGTTTTCTTATTTCGTATACAAAATCAAACAAACCTATTTTTTAGAAATAGAAGGAATATCTCTTTCTAAAGGAAGTAAAGATAGTCCTGAAAAAAAAAATTATACTATGATAGTAATACTAAATATTTTTGTTAAACTTTTTAAGTTTCAAAATTGTTTGGATAGTCCAAACATACATGTGGATATTCTTTTATATATAGTGGGTAAAGGCCTCTTACTATTTATTGCTGCAGATCTTATGGTAATATATGAAATATGTTATCTTTTGTGGCTCGGTTTATTATAATCCAAAAAGTCCATCCACAACAAGTTTTTATATAATTTCTCTGGTAGAAGAGGAAAGGATTAACCACAAACAACATATATAAGGACTTTTTTTATATTGTCAAGGAAATCTTCTATAATGAAAAATGTAAGAATAGTAAGGCGAAATCTTCTATAATGAAAAATGTAAGAATAGTAAGGCCTATTGTTTAAATCCTTCTATGAGAAGGCTTCATCGAAAACGTGAGAAAAGATCTAGAAAGCAACAAAAAAATTTGGTTTCACCTTCAGAGTTTTGGTTACTCTCCTTATTCATCAGCTTACTGAACCTTTGATGGACGTACTGGTTTAATACAACTTTATAATTGCTTAGGTGAAAACTGCTGACACAGGCTACATGTCTCGTACACTGATCAAAGCTTTGGAAGATCTCTCGACAGTATGATAATACAGTTCTCAGTGCTAGTAGTGATGTTATCCAATTTCTTTATGGAGATGATGGCATGGATCCCTCTAGAATGGAAGGAATGAATGGATCTCCCTTAAATTTTGACAGATTGTACATGAAAGCGAAAGTTTGACTTCTTTTAGTTAATTTCTTTGTATCACACCATATAATATGTCATTTTACATAGTCAAGCTAGTTTAAGATAGCCGTGTTCATCACTATGAGACATGCAGGAATGAGCCATTTTTGTTTCACATTGTTTAATTGTTATAGATTGCAAAAGTTTTAAGATCAGTTCATAGTTCGGTTTACTAATAACTTCCTGAATTGCAGGGAAAGGCAGATAAATACTCTGTCAGGGGATATTATGAGTTTTGATATCAGTTCTAGATGATAGCAGTTGTAAAATCCCATTTGACTTGATGACTCTAATGGTTGTTGCCATCCTTTCTCATTTCTTGATTGACCATTTGATGTGTTTTAAAATCTATTATTATGCCACCTTGATTAATGCATTTCCCTCTACTTTTACTTAGATGTAACTGTTTGTATTTTTATATATCCTCAGGAATTTGATGAGATGATGGCATATGATTCTCCAAATGAGAAAGATTTGTTTGGCAGCGACACCAAATTGAGCAAAGAGAGGAATCTGACCACTGTGGAAGACCAAGTCTAGGAGCCATTTATGCTCGGGCAACTCTCAAGTCAGAGGAGAACAAATGCACCTATAGAAGGCCACTGTATCATAAGCTTTTTTGTTTTTTGGTGAAAAATCATACCTATGTAATTTTAGTTAACCTCAGTCACAGCCTCACAGTTTTGTTTATTTTCCTCTTTCTCTCGGTTTATGCAGAATTCCTATCTATATTTTTGCCGATAATAGAAAAATCCAAGCATAAATGTTTTGTTGCGTGTAGTTCTCGGATCTGGGAAGAAAAAGACTTTCTTTATAATGGTCGTAATGTATAATAATTTCACTGTCCCAATCTTACAGCCCTTGGATTCTTCCACGTGTAGCAATCTAAACAGCTTGGAAACATTGGTAATTTATAAGGTAGATGCTTTTTCAGTACTTTTTTAATAAACGCGTGATTTACACGTGCTTTATTTGCACAACGAACAGTCGGAATCCTAAGCACGTGGCAACATAATAGGGCATCTATTAGTTTGGGGTATTTTTGTCTTTTGTTTTGCATGTGAAATGCACATGTGTGCCAAATTGATTAGTTAACGGTTTTGACGAAAAATCTAATTAATTGGGACAGTTTTCCAAATTCTGAAAATTCGGGGCACGTCAGGATGATCCCTGATTTTGAGAAATTTTTTCAATTTTTCCTTAAGATAATTCATTGCATTTTGACGAGCTAATCTTGTATCTTGTACAATTTTCTCTAAGTTGGCAGGTGATAGATAAAAAATACACATCAATAGGACATTGTTACAAAAAAAATTCTGGCAAAGAGGTGTGTAGTCATCCGGATACAAATTGGTAAGGTTATTGCCTCGTACACATATTGTGTACTACTGCACCAGCATGAATCAATTCAACTAAAAGTTTATATTCAGGAAAGATAGTAATTCTTGATGCAAAAAGCTACGTATGCAGGGTAACTTGAATAGCAGACTCCACCTCCTTCTCCTTTACTTGTTCAAAATTGATCTGCTTTAGCATGGGAAAAAGATATTTTAACATATACTTGGAGTACTCCCTTTCTTTTTCAGGGTCTATGTAAGTAATAAATTATGAGTATCGAGGGATCATCGATTAGAGAAAGATCGAAACATATACAAGATATTTAACGTGGTTCAGCTCTAATGGCCTACGTCCACACAAATCCCGTAGGATAAAATTATATTATTGATCATCAGAACATTCTAAGATGGATTTACAATTACATTGCACTCTAATTTATAGAGTAGATTAAACCTAGAAGATAATATCAAATCTAAATATTTTTGACTAGGTAATGTAAATCTAGAAACTAACAACATAATATTCTAGATTTAGTCTTTGATTTGGTCTTCACTTCACTACACGAATGTCACTGTCAATTGGTCTTCATTTCACTTGTAGATTCACCTCAATCTTGCACAGATACTCTATAATATTCCAATACCCTTCCTCAAGTTGGAAAAGAAATGTTTAAAGAGTTCAACTTGAACAATTGCTTGAAAAGAACTTTGTAACCCAGACTTTGTAAGAATTTTAACTATATTGACCACGGTCGCTTGGTCTACAATCATGGACCACGGCACTTGAACTCTATGAGATGTTTTTCGTTAAGTGAATACTGATGGGAAAATGCGAGAATATATGATGGATTACAGTTTGAAGAAAAGGAAGACTTTTGAGATTGAATTAATTTCCCAAATATGAGAAATGTTTCTGATAGATAGGTTTGAATTCATTTAGATAGCACCAAATATATTTGGGATATGAATTTCTTTTAAAGCAATATTCGGAACTGAATATTATGGATAGAAGGAAAAACTTAGTTGATAAAAAGTCACAGTGTGATACAAAAACGCATAAACTTTGAATTGGTGATGTTTAAATATTTGCTCAAATAACATAGCAGGATGTTTGGTGGGAAAAATCTACCACAATATCACCAACATAAACCATGATGACAAGAGCATATAGAAAAATACTTAACTGGCCAATATCATTAGCATCAAACAAAGCACAATATCAGGAATAGCAAAAAAATGGAGAATATTTATTCTTGATATTAAACAAGGATCTCGGCATCTTATCGTGAAGATTGGCAAAATAAAACAAAAACAAAAAATATTGATAGAATTCGTCATTGTCTTGACAGATCACAACAAGAACACGAAACTAAGATACTTAACACGATCAATTAGGCCGTGAAGGATATATGAGCTCATGGAAACATCAAGCTGAATGTTTTGGTCTTAGATAAAATCTAAAAATAGAACTTGAATTGATTAAAAAAAACTTGAATTAGATAAAGGAACATCTGATCTAGATGTTGATCAAACATATTGAATTAAACCAAAAAACGATTAGTATTATCTTGATCTTAAAAAAAATGATTGATTGTTTGATTGATTGGACCATTACAGTACCAAAATGGTAGATTAAATATTGGAAACTTCTGTGTTTAAGAAACCTAGAAATTTTTCGTGGCTTCTACGCGAGAAATTTCTTTACAGTTTGAAGGTAGAAGATGCAATTAGGGTTTAGAGAAGTAAGGTAAAAGATGCAATTACGTTCAGAGAAGATCAGTTGAAGAAATCGAGCAAAATCTGACCGATCTTCATCACTCAGATTTGGTTTGGAGAAGATACAGTTGAGAGATTTAACAAAAAAAAACTAATCTAACCATGGACGTTCTGCATCACTCCCTTTCTCTGTTTGGTTTTTTTCCTTTTCTCTCTCTGTCTAAGATGAAAATAAAACATGATAACTACGGTCTTGGTTTTGTTTGAAGGGTAATCTAGTAATTTCAGTCTAATTCCCTTGGTTTTGTTTCGGAATTGGATTACATTCTATTGATATCCCGCTGGAATGGAAAAAAAGGATTATGTGGGAATTGGATTCTTTTGGAATTTGATTCTGGATTTTTTTGGTCTGTTTGGTTCGGGGTAATTGGGATGATTTCCTTGGAATCCGATTCCTAATGTTCCAATTACCCGAACCAAACGCCCTATAAAAATAAACAAAATAGAATAAGTGTAAAAATAATTAATTACACACATCCAAAAAAAAAAGAGCTTGACCTACCTCTTCCTGAATTTTTATAGAACCAAGCGCTTCTATTCTCGATCTTCCACTAAGAGCGTCCACAATGGATAGACTAAAAGACGGACCAAACGTATAAATGGTTTTTGGTCCGTCAAAAACATAGCACAGCGGTACGAGTATAAATGGTATTTGGTCCGGATTTTACATTGTTCAAGACCAAGTTTGGTATTTTTTCCGAACCAAACCAAGTATAGTCGGGCGGGTATGTAGGTAACCGTATGGTGCTAGGCGTATGTGTAGGTAACCATCTATAAACAAGCGTTCGTCTAGGATAACGCTTCAAAACACCGACATTAACCAAAACTCCGCCTGATGAAGCGTTCAACCAAGATTATGCCATGATGAAGCGTGCGTCTAGGATCACGCCCACTAACAGGTGGTAACCAAATCACCGCCCCATTCAAACGGTATGCTAGAGATCCTCCCGAGTGTAGGCGGCACCCTAAACGTCCACCTAAGATTCCCTCCTCTGAAGCGTGTGGCTAGACGTACGCCCTGTTTTGGGGCGTTACTCTAGAGTAACGCCTGAGAGATATGTTACCTTTGAGATACTTACCGTTGTTTTTTACCGTTGCAACGACTATATTTTGACACCTATATATGGAATACTAATCCATTTTTATTTTACTAAACTCATTGCTATCCAATTTGTATTCGAAAAGAATTAAGTTCTTTTTCATATAATTTCCTTCCAAATCGATTAGAATTATGGCACCAAAACCACGAGGTCCAAATTTTACTACATCTGAAGATGTAACGATGTGTAAAATTCATTTGTCAATATCTCAAGATTGTAGTATTGGTGTCGATCAATCAGAAGAAAGATTATGGTCTCGCATATTATATGGGATGAAAGAAGCCATACCTTCGATGCCACAACGTACTTGGACCTCCATTTATAAACGATTTCAGAATAAGTAAAGATGTGACACTTTTCTCTGCAAAAGAGACGGAAGTGGAACGTGAACACCATACTGGATGGTCCCCGAAAATAAGGTAACTACCCATTTAATTTTGACGATTGCATTATTGTTTTGAATTGTATATCCTCCACTAAATTGAATTAAAAAAAACAAATTGCAGAAATAAGGAGGTTTTTCAAGAAAGCTAATGGTGGCAAAAGTTTTAAGCATGAAGAGTGCTACGCAATTATGTTAGAAAATATAAAATATTCACGACGATTGACAGCTGTTTTCAATTCATCACAAGCTGAGGAAGATTCCGAAAGAGGTGAGGAAAACCAGGAAATACAGGAAACAAACCTGTACAATTCCAGTGGCTATGAAAACATAGGAGATATACCTAACACATATATCCGTCAAATGGGAAAAAATAGGCGAAACGACAGAAGAAAACAGGGAAAGCAAAATCGAGTGACCAACAGGAAATGCTGGAAACTATTATTAAAGAGCAACAAAACTTCAACACCAAATATACAGAACAAACAAAAATGAAGATGGCGCAGAGAGAATCCGAGTTTACAGCAAAACTAGCTGAGTCTTCCGTAAAGTTTAAAGCAAAACAAGCTAGGAAAGAAAAACTTGACGCAAAGAAAGAAGCAGACGAAAGTTTTGTATAATGATGATGGATATCTCCGGGATGGATCCGGTAACAAGATAGTACATCGAACTTAGCAAGACATACATTTTGCAGAGAAGGTTAAACCAACATTAAAGGATTCTTGGAATACCTTAAACCTACAAATTTTCATTCTTATTGACATTGTCATTTTAAGTTTCAACTTTTATGAACTAATTGTGTTATTTTTAGTTTATTTTTAACCGATATATTGTTATCTTAAATATATCCTAATTTTATTTTAGACTAATTAATTTAGATTTTTTTTTTTTTACCAAACACTCATTTTTTCACCTACCTATTCTTATCCTAAATAAAAAATATAAACAAACTACAAGCAACTCATTCAAGGTAAATTAAGAGATTCACATTCGTAATAAAAGTACAAATAAGGTTCAACACCATAAACAACAACGCTTTAAAAGATAAAAACATATATGTAGATAATTCATTTACTTGGGGCGATTTTCATTCTCTTCAGAATAAAGGGTTGCTATATCCTTAAGCACTTGTAGAACTCCCCGTTGTTTTGCAATACTCATCAACTCCCTAGATTCAATCGAACGGGTCACTAACCTGACCAACACATTTGCTCGATCCCTTATAACAGACATTCGGTTATCAACCACTGATGTTTGAACTTCCTCATTCACAAAATCAACAAAGATTGGTGGATCAAAAATTACACCACCTTCAGATTCAATTGATATTTGATTCCAGGGACCAATTCGTCCCGATCTTGTAACTCTGTTCCTATTTCTGTTCATCTTCATAATCTGCGTAAAGTTTACGGCTAAATAAAAATCAACATAATTAAGTTCTCATATTTCATAAACAATAATATTATTCAATTAATCATATAATTATCCACAACCCAACTTAAATTAACTAAATACTTAATCAATTTTTACTTAAATTCAACAAATTCTAACCCTATAATTATAATCTAATTCTCATAATCAACTTCCACCGCAAACAATTAAAATAGCAAAAAAAATTTATACCCAATTTTAACACAATAACTTCAATTCTCCTAACTTCAATTCAATAAAACACCATAAATTCAATTCTCATAATCAAAGTACAATGTTAAACAAAATTCATTAAAAATTAAAATAAAGATTAAGGTTAAACCGAAATTAAAGTAAAAATTAAGGTTCTTACCTTCCAAATTGATGAGGGGTTTCTCACAAAATCAGTGTTGTTGTGGTGCTGCTGTGGTGTTGGTGTGGTGAGCGGGAGGAGTTTCTCAAAGTTGAGGAGTCTTCAGGAGAAGTTGCAGGAGAAAAATGGCGAGCAGAAAATATATGGCCGACCACAGACAGGCGATCAACTAGACGTCCGCCTGATAAACCAAGCGTAATGCTAAGCGTTCGCCCATCTCACCATTACCACGTACCAGCTGCACGTGTGAGACATTTTTCGCGGGTAGGCTATGAGTCCGCCCCATCAGGCGTTCGTCCAAGACAACGCTCGTCTCTGGGGCGTGCGCGTAGATGTCCGTCTATTATCAGGCATTTGGTCTGCGTTACGCCTGACATCAAACGTTGCTCTACTGGTCCGCCCAGCTCAAATGTATTCCTAGACGTACACCCGTGTCAAGAGACGGTATACTAAACAACCGCCCAACTACATGCGCTACGTTAACCGTCCATGATCAATTTTAGTCATGTACCCGTTGTTTTTGAGCCGAATCAAATAATAAATGTTTTACTTTTTGATCTTTGGGTTTGATCTTACCATCGTGGACGCCTTAAAGAATCAAGCGGTCTCTGCCCGTGTATAGGAGAAGACTATGTTCGTCTTTTCTCCACTACAATGTTACATGCAAAATATCAGCCTCTGTCAATCAACAAATAGCAAAGTTAATACATCCCATCAATATACATTTTAAACTCAATAAAATGTGGGAATAGGCTAGATATGCATAGTCCAAAATGAACGAAAAGATAACATGAATTTCTCATTAAGAATGAAACAAACTCCAGATTGAAGTTTAAAACTATTTAGTATACCAAACAATACGCTTAGGTTAGAACTCTGACATATCAACAGTAGATGAAGTTTCAAGTTGAGGAACTAAACCATCTCCATAATATAATGTAATTATAAATACTGCTATCTTTATATATCTTATTGTTCAGTCTTCTGAATTGAATGCGTATCTTTCTAAGAAAAAACTACTTCGCGGACTAACAGCTGTAGCTATCACCCTGTAAAGCAGAAAGTAACCAAAGAACAAAAGGAAAACACTAAAATGTCTCCTGATGATCTCCCAAGGTTTTGTTTTACAAATTCATCCCAGCTGAGATCCAAATATTAACATAAAAACCCATCCCCTTTAAATCCTAGGGTTACGGTAGGTATCACATCCAAATCTCCGGATGGGAGATATAATTTTAGGAGACCTCTAATGGGCTCGAGAACAAAAAAAAGAAATCATTTTAAGATTCTTTTTTAACACTTTATAATAATGTCAGTGAACAGTTTTAATGCTTCATTGAGAAAAACTTTAATGCTTGTGATATACTATTTGTTAGAACACCTCATCATAGCTTATTCTTTATTTAGCATTTTACACCAATTATAAATTGATATATGTACTGTGTCATGTGTTGTGTCCATGTCATCTCTAATTTTTCTATTGAGTCCATCTGCTCTATATAAACAATAGTCCTGTATTATCTTCATCATTTATTTGGCAATACAAATTATAAATCAGTCACATATCACATCTTTTAATATTAAAAGAATTAAACTTAAAAATACAGCAAGAAGTGAGTGGAAATCAAACAACAAAACGAATAGAGATATAGATTTCAAAGTTATGTTTGAAGGCTCTTATTAACCAACGATGATACGCACCTCAAAGAAAGAATAATAGTAAAAAAATAAATTACAGATGTTGGCGGATTTAAGCTTTGTGTTGTATGTATGCGATTGTATCCTGCGGATTTTTCTAGTCATTTACGTCGTCGAACAAAATCCATCCTCACCAGCTCAACATCCCTAAAATGTTTAGGGATTAAATCCTACATCCAAATGAATGATCAAGCCAAGGTTAATCGATAATTTAGCAATAAAGCGGAATAAAAATATGAATTGTTCCAAAATATGAAACTTGAAACCGGAGGTAAGTTGACTAATATGGTTTTTAACACCTTTATTAACAACCAATTAATACAAAAGCTGCAATTCAGATTCATAGATTACACGGTTATACATAAAACAGAAACTAAGCAAAACTTTTTAGTATTACTTAGGAGCTGGGCAGTACGTACCGGCCGGTAAGGCCGAAATTTCGGCGGTTTTACCGGTATCGACCGGGTAGGGAAACGAAACATCAATAATCGCCGAAACGGCATTTTTCCGATAAAATCGGCCGGTACAGGTTAAAACCGGTTTTACCTTATTTAACCGATTCTGTCCGGTACGAGCTCTTGACCGTCAGATGAAAACTTTATTCTAATCCAATGGCCCAATTTCGCGTGAATCAGGTGAAAGTTTGGATCTTCTTCATTTCTCTCTGGCTGCTTCCGCCTCCATCTCTGCCTTCTTCTTCTTCAGCGCTTCCAACAGAGAGGTATGTCTATCATAAATTCATAATCACATGCTTTCAATTCAACCCCTTTTCTTCTTTATGAACCTGTTTTTATTTCTTGATTCAGCTAAATCACCAGTCTTATTTTTTGGGGGTTTTCGGTATCTGTTAGATTTTGCATCATTTTTGTTTGTTTTGTTAAATCTGAAATACTGGGGGTTTAAATCTGAAGCATTTGTTTCTATACAGCTTTATTGATGTATCAATATGAAGCTCAAACTAGTGAGATAGCTAGCTCTCTCATGTTAGGTAGCTGGTGATGGTTAAGTACTGTTTGATTAGGGTTTTTGTGTAAGTTGTTCCTTCTAGGATAATGGATGATGGAGTTTTAGTGTACATTTTACTTAAAATGTTGATGTGTACAGTACTTGTTGTGTATTCTTCTGATTGTATCAATCATCATTTTCACTTGTTCCCCTAGTACACAAAAAAAATAATTTTCTTCCTCCCAATTTGCAGTGATGTTGTAGATATGGTCAAGGTGGCTTTCAGATGATAATAAAGTTGGTAAGTTCTGATTTCTTTTTCTAAAATGTCATCAAAGAAAGGATACAATCTGAAGAAGAGAAGTGG
Organism: Papaver californicum; assembly: GCA_023531435.1. Taxonomy (NCBI): domain Eukaryota; kingdom Viridiplantae; phylum Streptophyta; class Magnoliopsida; order Ranunculales; family Papaveraceae; genus Papaver; species Papaver californicum. Next base: position 1,640,616 of record JAJJMC010014777.1, on the reverse strand, counting down.
CAGCTTTGGGGTTTGTCATTGTGACTTCAGAATGGTGAAAGCTTAAAAGAAGGAAGAAGGTTTTGATGATGAGGTACCCTAACTGTTTCTGCTATTTATAGTGTATTCATAATAGTGATGGCTTGGAACTCAGTTGAGATGTATTCCAACATGGAGATGATTTCAAAAAGACCTCTTCAAACTTATGAATTCAGTGAGACCAACTGACCCCATCATACAGTCTTTAGTGGTTCAGGACTTGAGTCATTTTTCAAATAGACTTCTTCAAACTCTTATAACAAGGTAAGGCATCAAAGGACTTTAGTAAGAAGACTATTGAACTGTGTAGATTGATTTCTTTGTCAATCAGTTATTCATTAAAGCATTTTGGTTATAACTAATTAGAAACAGTTTAGAAATTAAGTGAGATTTATTTGCTTGAAAGCTGGGTAAATGAAAACTTGTACAGGCTGTGTTAATTAGCCAGCAAAAATTAAGTTTAGATGACTGCATTTTGACTATACTATTCCTTATGGATAGTCTTACTAAGCAGAAACTACTGGTACTTGGTGATTTAGATTAATTGCTTCTCCACTTTTCTCTATCCATCAGCTGTAATAGAAATTACGTATGCACACTTTACATGATAGTTTTACATAATTTGTCTAGTATTTTCTAATGGAGTGTCATTTCTCAAAACTCGTATGCCTTTCTTTCTAATGGCAGCAGTTTTAGGTTCCAAATGCATGACTGACATGCTTGTTTAACTTAAGTACATGTGTTTTCCTTTCCATGTCCAATCTTTCTCTCAATACGGATTTTCTTTACTCCGATATCGGAACAAGAATCGGCATCCAAATTGAAGACCCTTCACATTGACCTTTGCTTTAATCCTCTTATCCAGAATTCCACTATACATTTTTAGAACTTACTAGGTAGAAAATATATGGATCGATACTTCGCCGATATGTAAACCGAAATTTCCCTGGTATACCGGCGTACCAGTGTATCGCTCTCGACCGGTATGAACCGAAATCCGGTATGGTACAACCTTTCTTAGGAGTGACAATGACATATTAATATTATTAATAAAATTAAATAGATAATAGAAACACAAACCTGCACGTTAGTGGTTAGTGGTAATTGAGTAGAAATTCATTGATATCGTCACCAAACCAAATAAACCTCTTCAACTGCGATCTCAATTTCTTCTTGTATTGTTCATGTTCATGTATATTGGGTGGTCCTTTCTTTGGTGCAATTGTTTTATGTAATACAAAAATCATCAAAATTAATCAATTTAAATCAAGATTGAATAACCAAATCAAGAATAAGAAAAAAAGAGTCACAAAAACAGATATGAAAAAAATTCAAAAATAACCCAAATTAAAGCTAAGGTTTATTTAACCTTCGATGATCTCATGGTATCAGAATATCAGTCCCGTATTTATCAAAAAGAAGGAAGAGATTATCAGTAGTAGACCTTCTTCAAACAATCAAACGTCAGAATACATGATCAAGATAAAAACTCAAAATAAATTAATGGCATAAACTAAATGGTTTTATCAACATAATTGTTACGACCGGATATGAAATGCCCCACAGATGAATCTAAACTGAAGGATGGGTCTGTAAAATAAAACAATACAAACAATTTAATTCTGTAAGAAAAAAAAGGCTAAAAAGGAGAACAGGGTGAATACCAAATCCAAAATCAGAAAAATAAAAAAAAATGGAATCATACTTTCAGTGATCGAAGTAATGAAATGCAAGGGATGAGAGATAAATAGGGCTTTTGAGATGTGAGAGATGAAAAGAGATGGAATTAATAAAAAAACCATTATTTAGTTTTATTCTGGAGTGTGAGCATAAATACTTTTTCTTTTATTGTCCACATAATTTTATTATCGCAACTTTTTTTTATGCCTTATTCTTCCTAAGCAATTCAGATTCGTTGGATTCTCATTACAAATAAACATCCGTATATACTGATTAAATTAACTATAAAATATCTTATTTTTAATATAGGAGTATAATGCTTAAAATTGACGAAGGAGATTTTTCGTTTAGTTTATTAGGAAAATACGATTCCAAAAATTCAGGCAAGATGCAGTTATTCGCATTAAGTATTGTATTTTTTATAATTTATACATTATCTAAATAAAAATAAACATAATATTTTTAAGACTAATCCGTGAGATCAACGTTCTGAATGCACCCAAAAATTCAACGGTGTGAGATTTTATAAAATTGTGTAAACCCAGTGTAACATACGAAATAAATATCCATCCGTCCAAACTCAAACATCGACAATCCAGCGACTAGACATTGCAAGTTATGAGAGCCGTCTGTCGGGTGTGTATTAACCACCTACCAAATCCGCACCACACATTCCTCCATCAACGCAGAGTACATCACAAAATTCCATCCAACAAACACGAATAACTTCGCTCCAAACCAATGAGAATGCGCAATTACGCTAACCATCCAATGGGGAGAGGGTAAGCTCCATCAGTACTAGTTTTATTCTGGAGTGAGGGATAATATTAAGTATTTAGGTTGTTGATTAGGGGTGGTGCAGGTAGTGTTGGTGAACGACAATAGAGATGGTGGCGGTGGGCGGTGGTAGAAGTAATGGTAGTAGGTGGTTATGGTGGTGTTAGTGAGTGTTGGTCAATGCGGTAGTGGGCAATGTTTATTCGGTGTCGTTATGGTACACGTAACATTATATTATGGAAGCACGATAATCTGTTTGACCGCACCCACTTCTTTATCACCTGTAGAATCTTCGTTGTCGCTAAAATTTTTTTTTTTCCTACCAAAATCACAAAACCCTAGTTTTCCTCAAATTCTTCTTATTCTTCAAACCTTTCAAAAAAAAAAACTCTACTCTAATACTTACCATCTAACACTAATTATGATCCAATTTCAAACACTAATTAATTTTAACTACTAGTTTAATTAATTAATACGAATTAATTAAGGTTAAATTAGTTATTAACAAAAATAGTTGGATAAGGAGTTTTTTATTTTACTTTAAAATGACCATATTTTAACTTATTAGGTAGGCCTCAAATAATTTTGGTATGCCTCAATTTAGCCAGGTTATTAAACCCCAAAACAGACTAACAACATGTTTGTTTTTTGTTGACTTGGCGACTGGATCTGATTTGCTCCCTGACTCGGCACGAGTTAGATGTCAGACTATTTATTTTAGTGTCAGATCTGACTCGCTACCTGACTTAGGCCTAATCCCTGATTCATACCATTTGAATTAGGGAACAAAATATCCTTGACTCATAAGACCAAATCGCTAACTCGTATATTTTTGAATCAGTCAAGTCATGTCTGACTTAAAAAAACAAACACAATATGTCAGATTCAAACAAATCAAATGATTTCATTTAAATTTAAACGAATCATATCCAGGAAAAAAAGGAAGGGAATTAGTCGTTTATGTCCCAAAGTTGTGGGCCGATATACATCTATATCCCGTTTTTTTCAAAAAATTTGAAACTTCCCTTCCGTTAAAAGTTAACAGTCAAAGCTGTTAGATAATATGAGGCCTAGCTAAGTTGTGCAGAGCAGCAGGTGTTAATCTCTTGTAAATGAAAAAGATGCATACAACCTTCATTTTCTATTTCAAATTCATCGAATAAGTTAGGGTAAGATGAAACATCAATCTGGTTTGAGAAGATGGCGGGAGAGTGGAGAGAAGATCTGGTTTGAGAAGATTACGGGCAGAATTTTAGGATATATCCCAAACCACTTCATCTAATGTATCCTTCTCAAGAAATTTCCCACCAGAAATTGGTTAGGGTTTCTCTCAGAATTTCTTTACTCTATCAGTATATAAAGAATCAAGATCTAAGTTTGTGTTTCATCCATAAACCAGTTGATAGAGTGTAGTTTTTGTGAAAACCTAAGTAATTTCTAGTGATTAATTTATGTATTAGTGAAGAAATGGGGAAGAAGATAATGGTTAATGAAGAAATAATGAACAAGAAAACTGGTGCAACTTCTAATAGGTATAATTCGTCTAACCCTAACTCTGTTTATTTGTTTCGTTGCTATAGATATTCAATGGTTGTTCTTATTAGGCTGTTTTCTTGCTCGATTTGGAATTAGGCCTTTTCGTGTGACTTTCTAAATTAGGGTTTTTTAATCGTTCCCTAAATTGGGTTCAGGCTGTTGGGGTTTTCCCTTTTATTTTCGAAGTTCAGATTTATAATTAGGGTTTTTTGTGTGACTTGCTGTGTGTTTGTCTATCTTGCTATTCTATTTCATAAAAGCATTTCATACTAATCTGTCCTCACTACAGACAATCTTTCATTCATCTTGTCTATTTAATTGAGTATGTTGTTTTGCATTTTTTGTGAATCCATTAAAGCTGCGAACTGCCTTATTTGTCAGTACAAATCAAGGGAATCTCCTAATTGCTTTTCCATTGTACATCTGTAATGTGTAGCATTGTAGAATGTTATATACAATTTGGAGAGTTACTTGGTGGTGTTTTAGGTGTATAATGCTCATGGATGTAACTATTTTTCTCGATCGTTAGGCCTGATACTCTACTGCTTTGTAGAGACTGTTGAGAGACAATCTACATATCTAAATATTTAGTTAGAAGAGAAATGTTTACACATGTTCTCATCCCATAAGAATGGTTTGATTGCTTGTCTTTTAAAAACCTGGTCATTATATGGCAGTGGTATTTCTGTTTTTGATATGGATGACTACATCATGTTTGAGAATTAAGAGATTGGTTACTATTCAAGTGCTTTATAAGCCCTTTCTTAGTGTTGAATTTCATAACCAGTTGTCTTGGATTGCTATATTAGTTCCAGCCTTATTTGACTGTGAGAGAATCCTGTCGCATAGCATTATTGCTTAGAAAAAACAAGAGAAGATGTCATAGTTTTTTTCTTTGTATCTTCAATGTCTGAATATGAAGTCTATACATAGACTTTGATTCTTTGAATGATTACCAGCTTAATGACCATAGTCTTGAATTGTGGCCTTATATTTGACTAATCAGATTGCATGTGAACCCTTTTTTTAAGTCGCGTTCGCAAAAAGCCAGCACATTTGTAGCCTTGTACCCTCGGATGTTGTAAAGAGTTTTGGAGATAAGTCAAATCACGAGTCTCACTGGTAGTGGCTTATCATATATGTTCTACAAATTATAGTAAATCACTAACAATTGTTGATAAGTTATAATAGATATGCACAAGTAAAATTCACAAACAAAATACAAAAAGAACTAAACAAAAAAGATATACAAGTGCCTGAACCTAAGACTTCATAAAACATCAGTCTCCATTACATTAATTTAATATACTATGTTCTTTTACAAGATATAAACTAGGGAAGTGATAAAAACTTAAATTAAATAAACACTTCGGGAAAAATCTCTGACAATCTTGCGCCTCTTGTTTATCTTCATTTGACGGATTTTTCATTCGATGCGTTCTTGAGAAGATTTTTCTTGGTTTCTGTGATCAGTAGTACGGTTAATTTTCAAATTTTCTTTTACTTTGATTTTTCTTGCCTTGAACTCTTCTTTTTCTTATAGCTGCAGATTTGACTTGGTTAACATCTAAAACTTAAATACCTCTTTGTTTTTTCCCATTCTCAATTTTCTTATACCATCACATATCTTACTAATAGCATCTTGCAATTTTTGCCATTTTTTCTGAATTTTTTTGAACAGAAGTTAAAAACAAGAGTTTAAGATTGAAGTGAGATAGAAGATATTTTGAGTGGAAAACGTGTGATTTTAGAATTAAAAATGTTTGAACTTATAGGGAGAGAATTAAGAGTCGTTAGATTAAAGCCGTTGACCGTTGTCAAATCATGTTAAGCCGCTCGCCACAACATGATTTGATCGTCTCTTAATGATTCGATCGACTCAACTAGCACCTCGATTGGCAAACTCCTATAAATAACAATTTGCCAACCCATTTTTTTTTTGTTTTCCAATTCCATTGTGGGTGTATATTTGACAAATCAACCAATGTGAAAGTTTTGGGGTCTTTATTTGACATTTCTTTAGTCCCATTTAATTTCATTCTATGTATGCGAGTTACATCATGATTTATTTACATATATGTCCCATTTTTTAAGTTGTTTATAAAATAGTTCCCTTTTCGGAAACTTACAAATCAGTATCGCTATAGAGAATTCCATCCAATTATAAAGTTAACTGGTGTTAATTGACATCTGACAATTCAAGGGTGTCCTGAGATGATCCATATACCCTTCACCTATAAAAAAAAGCAGACAAGCCCTAAAATTATAAAACCAAAGTAAGGCAAAAATATTAAAAGCAATAAGGTTTAAAAGCGGACTGTGTAAAGTGTAAAGTTGTAGCTAAACGATATAAATACTACTCCTTCCTTTTTAACAAAAGTGATAGTAACACTTTCGCTGAAACGAAGATAGTATCATTTATTAATTATATCAAACCAAATATCCAGTATTTAAAAACAATCAAACACCGTAGATCAGGGAGGTAATACCTTAACCCATTAGTCTTGACAGAAACTAAAATAAAACATAACTAATGCAAGAAGTCTTAGCTTGAAAAGCAAAAGCAAACAAAAAAAAAATTGTTCCAAATTAGTTCCAAGTAAATCCCTCTTCATTCAAAACTCACTATGGTTGAGTCATTGCTTTCCTTGTATTTTTAGAAGCAGGCATACCTCTACTTGCACTTTCAACTTGTGATGATTGGGCTTGAAAAGTCTCATCTTCGGATCTAGTTCTTCTTCTTTGGATTAGAGGCAATTGCACCATCAGGGAAGGTTGTGTTTTTGTGACCAGGCAGCTTGCATTTGCTACAACATCTGGCTTTCTTCTCAGATAAGTTCTCATCATATGCCTTCCTTTTATTCTTTCTAGGCCGGACTGGTTTCCTTTTGAGTAGTAGAGGGACAATAGTTTCTCTTGGCTATATAGAGAGGAACAAACTAAATTAATATTGCAATCTAATAAGTAAATCAAACCATTGTACATACATATTTAATAATACAATGTAAAGTAGTGAATATATACAACTAGTCTAATCTGTTTTATCTCAAAAATGACAAAACATTGTTAAAAGAACCATAAACTAATCTTTCATGGTTGAATAACAAAATACAACTGGTACAGGTTATGGTGTCAACTAAAAGTGGACATTTTGACATCACAACATATGTACAGGTTATAGGCTATACAGTAAGAGTTGATAATTAAAGCTAATAAGTCTGATGTCCAATCGAAGAATCGAATCATTTCTGAAATTTTAAAACAGTACTACTACAAGGTTGTCGAAGTTTATATTCTACTCAAATATTAAGTACAATTGAAGATAAATAAATATGAACAGTTGATAGTCGGCAAAATACCTTTTCCCAGTCCTCAGGCCCTTCCAACGGTGCCATATCAGGGGCATAAGTTTTCTGGTAGTTATTCACCAGTAATATCCGGCACAATACCTGTAAAATATCAAGAAACAACATCGACAGGCTTAACATATTGGTACTAAGAGAGGATTATTGTTAAAACTACTTGTGTTTTGATGAACACTTACTCAACCCAATTAGGTCTGATTTGTTGTAGATCACAGACTGCATGTTGGCAGGGAAAACCCCTTAAATGCCACTGCACACAACTACAAATATGTTTCTCTAAGTCAACAATGTATTATGTATGCTTGTAACCTCATAGAGCTTCCTTGCAATAGCTCCTTCTACCTTGTATTCCCCAGTTTTAACATTTTCTTCTGTAATTTCTTGGCAGTATGAACCAAATCTCTGGAATCCCATCCAATACAAACATTTCTTCTCTTGTAAAACAACCCATCACCAGCTGTCCATACAGTAAAACTAGTTTGCTGACTGGTTTCTCCCTAATGTTGGTTATCATATTATTGAAACTTCCAGAAAAATTGTTAGTCAAATGTTCACAACAGCTCTTGTGGTCAAAAAAAGGCCCTACACCAACTTTTGGGATCCTCACCCATCAAATACTCATCACAAGCCCTAACATTTTCTGACTTCATACTATCCATGTGTGCCTACAATTGAAACATATTCATTGTCATAAGCATTAGACTTTATGCATTGACAATCTGAGTTCATAAAAGTTCATTCGATTATATATAGACTAACAAGCATCCGTTCTTTTCTAAGATGTTTCTGAAAAGATTTCTTGTCCGGAAATTCTAACCCCTCCTCAATTCTATCTTCAGCTACAACTTGTATTTCATGGTCTGGTTCAGGGAATAACTCTGGATCCACTATATCATCCACAAAGTATTCTTCAAAATCACTATCATTGAACCACTGTTGCCAATTATCAACATTATCAACATTCCTACAAGGCCCATTATCGACTTCTTTTTCTCTACCCTCTTCAAGCCCAAAATCAATTAGAGGTTCTTTAACTTCCTTGATTGCATCATATGACATCCAACAAGGAAAATATAAGTAACACGCTGAGTATCGTTGTAAACAAACTAAAAAAATTTAAAGGAAAAATAATCATTACCTTCAGCTTCATCATCTGTCTCCAACAACTGGTCATATTGATCATCTACATATTCAAACACACAAAAATCCACTTTAACATCAAATTGCTATCATTAAAATTCTAATGAATTCTGAAGTTTCAAAATAGAAACATTACCTCCATCTTCCTCACTGTCCTCACCATTGCTGTTTTTCATACTAAAATTGTGTAAAAACTCCTTCCATTCGGCATCATCTCACCCTTACTGTAAATGAGTGGTTGGCTCCATGGTTGGTCTTCTGGATGGCAGTCATCTGCATTAAGATTCTCAAGGTGCAACACTGGTTCCTTAGTAGAATTGACTGCTGCTTCAATAACATCTACTTTATCTGAGGCTTACTTCCAAAATTCAGAACCTAGTGAATCATCATCTAGATTCACAATGCATTGACTGGCAGCAGTGTTGATGTTGTCAACAATACTTGCTTGAGTATCCTTTGTAAGCTCTTCAACATGGCTCTCAAAATCCAGAACCATCTTAGCTAAACAATCACCAACTGTCTTCTTAGCTTTTTCAATCAAACTTGGGCTTTTTCTGGGAGATAAAGTTGGCCTTGGCCCTTTCTGAGGTGTCAAATCCCTGTTACATAAAAAAACAGTACTATCACTAACAAATTTCAACATATGCGGGAACAAACATGACATCTGTATTGAGGATAGATGGATATATGGGCATGACCCAAGGATACCCCTATATTCTTGAATCAAATAACTGATTGTGCAATGAAAACTAATCAGTTTACCAACATATCAACTTAACTAACTGAACATGGTAAAAGAGAAAGTTACATGTGATATACTTTGGTTTGTTGCCATCCTACTGAAACACAACCATTTGAGTTGACGAAAACCGTACATCAATTACCCATAAAATAAAAACCTTGATAATTTCTGTAGCGTATTTCTGGTTTGAATTATCTCCTACAATATTTTCATATAATTTATTGTTTATAAATGCCTTTAAACTGGCATTAGGATATCCCAAAGCTCTTAGATCGGTATGCTTACATATCGTTAGGGTAAAATACAAAGGAAGTTCATCTTTATATCGTTCATTTACCAACCATTTTTGTTGGTCAAATGGAACATTATCTCCCTGACCGGAAGGTATCCCAAGTAGGAAATACAAATCTAACGTTGTTATTTGTGTAAAAACATTAAAATTGTTAATTTCATATATGAATCATATTGTTTGCATAAAAAATAAATCAAAATATATGACATACCTATTTCGAAGTCATCAAAATGAAAAATGTGTGTAGTATACCACAAACGTTCCAGCATCATATATATGAATTTGGTCGAATGTCTCTTCGCCTCCATATGGTACAAAGTCCTCCAAGGAAATCTATTCATAATAATTTTAGCACTTTCAGGAAGTACATCATAAACTGGTTTAATTTCATACCAACCACCTCTTGGTTTTTGATGCTTGGCATCTCAGTCTGCTATTGAAGATACATGACCTTGAGTTATGGCTAATGCTCGTTTGGAAACTAAAATGGGATTGTTCTCTTCATCCGAAAAATCTTGTTGAGTCGGTAGAGGTTGAGTATGCCTATTTCTGGATGGTTTTCTATTTCTACTTCGACTAATATTTTGAGATTGAGACATTGTAATTTTGAAAGAAAAAAAAATTAGAGAAGTGGAATATGAAGATTTTTTTGTGTTGAAAATATTGGAGAAAATTGTAGAGAAGATTGATTTTAGTGTGAGTAGAAAAGAATGAATTTGGATTGAATTACAAGTGAAAAAAACCAAGGTGACCATCCTTAATAAACAAAAACTCCTCCCATATTATTACTTATAAATAAAAACCATTTGAAGTTAAAATGAGACAAAAACCCAATTTCCTTTTGTAATGTATAAATTTAGTTTTTATTACTTTTGAAAATACCATCTTACCTTCCCTTTTAACCATCGGGTTCTTCTTCTATTCTTTCTTCTTTCTTCCGCCTCCTCCTCCCCACCACCACCAGCAACAGTAGCTCCCCCGTCACCGAACCAGTGAGAAAAGATAGATCGGAAGCAACATCACCTCCGTCTTCTCCACCAACACCTCCTTCTCTTTCTATTTTACTTTTATGTTCACCAACAGTAGCTCCGCCACCCATATCTGCCACTAACAGCACCTGCGTCTCCTCCACCAACACCTCATTCTCTTTCTATATCCAGATTTTACATCAACAACACCTCCTCCTCCCTCATCGCCTCCTTCTCCTTATCTTTTCTCCCCCGCCACTATATGTCCAGATCCTCCACCAATAACACCTCCTCCTTCTCCTTTTATCCTCTATAAACACCACCAACACCTCCAGATCATCATCATCGAAAATCATCATAAAAAAATAACGATACATCATTGTTGTCGAAATTAGGGTTTTGTGTTGGTGAAATGTAAAAAAAAAATGATGAAACCAAAATTGGTTTAATCAAATTTTACAAAAACTGAACAACGTTGAAACCAATGTTTGTGTTAGTGGAATGTCAAAAAAATGATGAAACCAAATTTGGTTTCATCAAATTTTTCAAAAACTAAACAACGTTGAAACCAATGTTTGTGTTGGTGAAATGTCTGAAAAATGATGAAACCAAATCTGGTTTCATCAAATTTTACAAAAACTAAACAACGTTGAAACCAATTTTTATGTTAGTGAAGTGTCATAAAAAAGATGAAAACCAAATTTGGTTTTATCAAATTTTACAAAAACTAAACAACGTTGAAACCAATATTTTGTGTTGGTGAAATATCATAAAAATGATGAAACCTAAATTTGGTTTCATCAAATTTTACAAAAACTAAACAGCGTTGAAACCAATTTTTGTGTTGGTGAAATGTCATAAAAAAGATGAAACCAAATTTGATTTTATCAAATTTTACAAAAACTGAACAACGTTGAAACCAATATTTGTGTTAGTCATATCAGAAAAATGATGAAACCAAATTTGGTTTCATCAAATTTTACAAAAACTAAACAACGTTGAAACCAATTTTGGTGATGATGATTTTTATCGTTGAAACCAATGTTGCTGGTGATATTGGTGGTGGTGTTGCTGGTTGGTAGTAGTGCTGGTTGGTGATGGTGAGTGGTGCTGGGTATTGGTGGTGGTGGTGGTGGTGGTTGGTAGAGGTGCTGGTTGGAGGTGCTCGCTGGTGGTGGTTATGATGGTGGTTGGTGTTGATTTTGGTTGTTATTGGTGGTGGTTGGTAGTGCTCGTTGATGGTGGTGGTTGGTGGTACTGCTAATTGGTGGTTGGTGGTTGCGTTGTTGTTGGTGGTGGTTTTGGTGCTGGCGGTGTTAGTGGTGGTGGCGATAATGGCAGCAACATCATGGGTGGTGGTGGTTGCGACTGTACTGGTGGTGGTTGGTTGTGGTGCTGGTTGGTGGCGGTGGTGGTGCTGATTGGTGGTGGCAAGGTGGCAGTTGTACTGGTTGATGGTGATGTTGTTGTTGGTGGTGTTGTGCTACTGGGGGCGATAGTGTTGGTTGGTGGTGGAGCGGTGCTGACAGTGGTGAAAAGAGAAAAGAAAAATAATTTAATTTTTATTAATTTTGTTTAGTTAAAACTCTTTAAATATAGTGTGGTGGATTTTTTGTTTTAGTTGGGATGAGTTAAAGAAAATGGTAATTTAGATAGATAAGATTATTTAGGGTTTTTGTGTTACTTTTATTTTGATGAGTTTTTAATGGATGGATAGTGACACCTTTGAGGTTATAACCCATAGACTATTGAATTTATAGGGTCGATTATTATAGTCGTTGGATTTGACAGTTGGGATTTGACCGTTGTCGAGGTATAACTTACACCGAGCCTCGGCGCAACCGAGACCGAGGGCTCAATATGCCTCTGTCGATTTACTACGCAACAGTTAGTCAATTTCTCACTTCCCAAAATTAAATTTGTCCTTCCATCTAGTTTGGCAAATCAACCTATATACCAACCCCTACTGGAATTGCTCTCATTCCACATACTCGAATCCTAGTCTCCCAACCAAGGGCAAAACCAGCTCTAAAAAAATCTAGATCATTCCTATTTGTTCACACGAGCACTCCACAAGGCATGACAACACAAGACAAGACGCATCAAGGAAGATGAGGCTGAGGTTGAGCCTGAGCCTGAGAGGATCGTGAAAAATCGGAGCAGGAGGAGTACACTAACAAATAATCCTTCCTTTTGCAAACAAATACTTGTACGGAAAATCACCCAGAGAAAAGCGTTTTGTTTTGTCACTTTGCCCAAGAAAAATACAAGAGTCAATATCCCCAAAATACCCACCACGTCCCTTCTTCCTAACGGTCTCTCACTCTCCCTCTTTTTTCTCTAGTCTCTACTGCTGCTCTCTGCTCCTTTTTACTATAAAAGGGAGGAATCATCTCTCTGCTCAATTCCTCCCCCCTTACTTGCTCATATAATACAGTTATTCTCAACTCTCTTCATTTCTTTCTACACAAATCTTCTCTACTTTCTTCTTCATTTCTCTCTTGTATGGCCTCTGCTCTCTTTTTCTTCTGATACCGAGTAGCAGTTCTTAGTAAGGCTATTATTATCGAATGGATGAAAAAGAACAAGTAATGGAGGCAATCCTCAAAGAATCTGTTGACCTGGTATACTACAGTAGAAGAATTTCTAGATATTTCCTCTGTTTCTTTTTTGTTTTTCATTTTGTTAGTTTCTGTGTTTGATTCTGAGGTTTTTGTTTCATGGGTTTCAGGAGGAGATACCTATTGAAGAAGTACTTGAGAGTTTGAGATGTAACAAACAAGGACTTAGTAATGAAGATGCTCAACAGAGATTAGCCATCTTTGGTTACAACAAACTTGAAGAGAAGAAGGTTTTGTTGATTGGGTTCCTCTCTGTTTTTACTGTTTTCATCTGCAGTTTTCTTTTCAGCTTAATCTTTGTTGTTTTGGCGTGTAGGAGAGTAAGGTGTTGAGATTCATGGCGTTTATGTGGAACCCATTGTCATGGGTTATGGAAGCTGCAGCAATCATGGCTATAGGACTTGCTAATGGAGGTGTAAGTACTCTGTATATGTTTTCGATTGCTACTACTTTCCTTCTGTGTACATATTTGGATTTGGGTTTTCTTGTATGTTAATTTACTACTTGGGTTTTGCTTGTTTCAGAGTAAACCACCTGATTGGCAAGATTTTGTTGGGATTATTACACTCCTTATAATCAACTCAACGATCAGTTTCATTGAAGAGAATAACGCTGGAAATGCTGCTGCTAGTTTAATGGCTCGTCTTGCTCCTAAAGCTAAGGTAAAACCCACTTTTGCCAGCCCTTGTTTTGGGTTTTATTCGGAGTTAATCGTGTTTATTACTGGTTTAGTATCTTGGGGTTATCTAGATTTTTCTAATTTATGATAGATTGTGGTGGGTGTTGGTGGTGGTAGTGGGTGGTGTTGGTAAGGTGGGGGTGTTTATAACTGGCTTAGCATCTTGGGGTTCCCTAGATTTTTCAAATTAATGGATTGCTATGGTAGGTGGTGGTGGTGGTGGGTGGCGTTGGTAGGGTGTGTGTGTGGATGGTGGGATGGTGAAGGTGATCGTTTGGTAGTAGTGGAATTGTGGTGAATGTATCATATTTAATCAGATCACAACTTCTTGTGTTTGTTTCATTAGGTCCTTCGTGATGGACGGTGGAACGAGGAAGATGCGGCTGTTCTTGTTCCTGGAGACATAATTAGTATCAAGCTTGGTGATATAATCCCTGCTGATGTCCGTCTACTTGATGGAGATCCTTTGAAAATTGATCAGGTGTGTTTAGTCTTACAATTGCAGTTTATGCATATGATGAATGGAAGTTGAATCTATAGAATTATGTTGGTTTACAGTTGTTGGATGTTCTATTCTGTTTTGTCATTGCAGTCTGCTCTTACTGGCGAATCTTTACCAGTGACGAAGAACGCAGGGGATAGTGTCTTCTCTGGATCGACTTGTAAACAGGGTGAAATAGAAGCAGTGGTGATTGCTACTGGAGTCCATACGTTCTTTGGAAAAGCTGCACATCTAGTAGATACTACAAACCAAGTTGGTCATTTCCAAAAAGTGAGGAACTTTTCATTGGAACTCTCACGTTTGTTGTCATTCACTGTAACTGTTTGTATTATTGTTGTGTTTAACTTGGGGGATTGATGTTGGTTAATTGCTGCTCAGGTTTTGACTGCAATTGGGAATTTCTGCATATATTCAATTGCTGTTGGGATAGTAATAGAGATAATAGTGATGTACCCAATTCAAAACCGTGCTTATCGTACGGGAATTGACAATCTGCTGGTTCTTCTGATTGGAGGGATTCCCATAGCCATGCCTACAGTGCTCTCAGTTACAATGGCAATTGGCTCCCATCGCTTGTCTCAGCAGGTTGGTTCGGAGTTATGTTTCATGTGATGTTATTAATTGATAGATTTTGTTGGTGTTAATTGTGCTATTGGAACATTATTTTCAGGGAGCTATCACCAAGAGAATGACGGCGATTGAGGAAATGGCTGGAATGGATGTACTTTGCAGTGACAAGACTGGAACGCTAACTCTGAACAAACTCTCAGTTGATGAAAATCTTATTGAGGTTAGGAAGTTCTTTAAGTGGTCGGGGTGTTTCTTGTTGAGTGAAGAATGATGTCTAGTTATTTGATTACTTTTTTTCTTTAATCTTATTTGTTTCTTTCTATTGTTCCTTTCCTACTCTTGTACCTTGAGCATTTTATACCTCACTCAGGTTTTGATGAAAGGAATAAATCCGGGTACTGTTATTCTAATGGCGGCTCGAGCCTCAAGGATTGAAAACCAAGACGCTATAGACACTGCTATAGTTGGAATGATAGATAATGCATCAGAGGTAAGTGAAGATGATGTACCATAAGATTGATCCAACACAAATTGGTTAGTTAGTACTTACTAATTACTAATTGTTCTGTTTTATTTGGCGTTTCTTCTGTATTTTCTGTACCAATAGGCACGCGCTGGGATTCAAGAAGTTCACTTCCTCCCATTTAATCCAACTGACAAGCGTACAGCTCTGACTTACATTGATAATGAAGGTAAAATGCACCGAGTCAGCAAAGGTGCACCAGAGCAGGTACATCTCACTTAAAAGCCTCTTGGATAGTGGTTCTTCATCACTTCCCCTGACTCATGATTGTGACATTGTTGTCAGATTCTGCATCTCGCACATAACAAGTCTAGCATCGAGCGTAGGGTTCATGCTGTGATAGATAAGTATGCCCAGAGAGGTTTAAGGGCACTTGCTGTAGCATATCAGGTATGCACTCTATGTCTCCCTATCAGCCTCCTGTTTCCTGGTGCTTCTTTGGCATTTAGCACTCATCTTGTGTGCCATTATCCAGTATATGCTTTTTAATCTCCAGGAAGTTCCAGAAGGAAGGAAGGAGAGCCCTGGAGGTCCATGGCAATTCTGTGGTCTCTTGCCTCTCTTCGATCCTCCTCGACATGACAGTGCTGAGACAATAACGAGGGCTCTCAACCTTGGTGTAAATGTCAAAATGATCACAGGTGGGGCTTTCTAATAGAAGTATCTTTCACAACATGTTCAGTTGAAGAGAATTTTTCCATAGCTTGATATTACTGATTCAAACTTGTGATGCACATGATTGCACATAATTGACATCATTCTGTTTATTATTATAGTAATTCATATTGTCAGAAACTTTACACTATTATCATTTATCGGTATAAATCAATGCAGGTGTTGTCATCATATTTTGCTTGTTATCGTTTTTGTAAAAAAAAAACTGTATTCTTCCTGATTAACACTTGTGATTTCTCAGGTGATCAACTGGCAATAGCGAAGGAAACAGGACGCCGTTTAGGAATGGGGACTAACATGTATCCTTCATCTGCTCTATTGGGAAACAACAAGGATGAATCAATTGCCGCACTGCCAATTGACGAACTGATAGAAAAAGCTGATGGTTTTGCGGGAGTCTTCCCTGGTACTTATATTGTATTTTTATAATTTTTAACAATTTCAGAACTTGTAGTGATATATTATATGGACCAGGCCGCAATGAACTTATGTCCTTGATATACACAAAGTTTTGATGTTTGTTTGTTGTTTTAGAGCACAAATATGAGATTGTAAAGCGCTTGCAAGCAAGGAAACATATATGTGGAATGACTGGTGATGGAGTAAACGATGCTCCTGCACTCAAGAAGGCTGACATTGGAATAGCCGTTGCTGATGCCACTGATGCAGCTCGTAGTGCTTCTGATATTGTCTTGACCGAACCGGGTCTTAGTGTTATTATCAGTGCAGTATTGACCAGTAGAGCGATCTTTCAGAGGATGAAAAATTATACAGTAAGGCGCTTCCATACTTAAGTGAAACACATTTTTTCTTTTATTTTTATAATGTTTGTTGAATTAATTGTGATGAAAAGATTAAAATCAGTTTAAGTTATGAGCTGTTTTGACACTGATTAAAATTGCATTGCAGATTTATGCAGTTTCCATAACAATCCGTATTGTGGTAAGTTTTCTAGTTAACTTCTGCTATTCATCTTTGTGCATATCTTATACAAGTTATATTCCTACATTTTGTTAGTCACTTATAAGCGGTTTCTCACTACAGCTTGGTTTCATGCTGCTTGCTGTTATATGGAAGTTTGACTTTCCACCTTTCATGGTGCTAATCATTGCCATCCTGAATGACGGTTCGTATTTCTGCACTTGAAACCTTGTTTTTGATTTCTGTCTCATAACTCCATCTTAAATAAATCCCGTATTTTCCCCTTAATTTAAAAGGTTCTTCTTTGGTACACTTCTTACTGTTTCCTTAGGTACTATAATGACAATTGCAAAGGATAGGGTGAAGCCATCTCCTCTACCAGATAGCTGGAAACTGTCAGAAATATTTGCGATCGGTATAACTCTTGGAAGCTATTTAGCAATGATGACCGTCATTTTCTTTTGGGCAGCGTTCAAAACAAATTTCTTTCCAGTAAGAGACCTTGTGCTATCTTTTCCTCGTGATTCGAAAGTATTTATGCATCTTTTCTATCAGGTTTCCTTCGTTGACATTGTTTTTTTTTTGTTGCAAATCATAGGAGTTATTCAAGGTTTCAAGTCTAGAAGGTACAGGCCAGGAAAACTTCGGAAAACTTGCATCAGCAATATACCTGCAAGTGAGCACTATCAGCCAGGCCCTAATATTTGTGACACGGTCACGTAGTTGGTCTTTCTCTGAGCGTCCTGGTATATTGCTCGTAGCTGCATTCTTTGGTGCTCAGCTGGTAGGTTATCTTCTGCACCACATTCTTTTTCTTCCTGGCATCAAAATCAGGAGAATATCCACTTACACTTGTTTTTCGTGTGTAGATTGCAACATTAATTGCAGTCTATGCTAACTGGAGCTTTGCAGCAATTCAGGGGATCGGTTGGGGTTGGGCTGGCGTTATTTGGCTTTATAATATAGTCACCTACATACCCCTTGATATCATTAAGTTCCTAACTTGCTATGCTCTGCGTGGAAGGGCTTGGGATCTTGTTACTGAAAAACGGGTACGTGCTTATGAATCACAGTCATTCACATAATTTTCTCTTTAGAGTAATAGATAACTGTTTAAAGAAAAAATTTATGTTTCGTGTCTAATGCACTGCCTGGGTTTCAGACTGCATTCACTAGACAGAAACATTTCGGGAAAGAAGCACGTCAACTCGAGTGGGCACATTTGCAGAGGAGTTTGCACGGACTGCACCCACCCGAAAAAATATTTGGTGATCGCAGCAATATCAGTGATACCAATCTGATGGCTGAAGATGCAATAAGGCGAGCTGAGATGTCACGGTAAGTGTCAGTTTTAATTGGTACTGGTGTGATTAAATAACACTGAGATGGTGAAATTTGAGGAATTTAGTCTGTTATTTTTTTGATTTCCGATATGTATGTACTTTGCTTCTTTTTATTGTGAATGTTACTGCAGGTTGACAGAGCTTCATACATTGAAAGGTCACATTGAATCAGTAGTTAGATTGAAGCGTATAGACTTTAATACAATCCAGCAGAACTATACTGTCTGAGTGGGTAAGAAGTAGTGCAGTCTAGAAAGTGAATGCATAGGGCAAGAATTTTCTTTTAGATCGAAATTTTTCTCCAGAGACAGCAATTTAGTTCATTATTTTCAAGTAGATGTTCTATCTTTCAATTTTGTTAAGCCTGCCTAATGTTTTATGTGGTTGATTGGGAAGTTACCGAGTCTGGTCTGTATGGTAAGAAAAAATCACACCAACATTGTTTATTATTATCAAATTAAAGAGACTTGTAATTATCTTGAGGTTTACAAAATGATAGAATCTTATACATGTTGCAGCAATAGTGGGTGTTGTTGCTCTTGTGATCTGTGTTTCTGTATCTTCATCTCGAGTGCTTCCTTATTGACACCCACAACCTTATCGATTTCGTTACCATCTTTGATCATTACAAACGCTGTATTGCTGTTACCTTGAAATGGTTTACCACCTCCTAATGTATGTGCATCACAAATTAACAGACAAAAAATGAAGTTTCAGAGCTGAATTGACAGTTATTTGATGCCAATTTCAACATGTAACTTCCAGACCTGATGCGGTAGCTCACTCAACGCATCAGATACCTGGAGAGAAATCTATAGCAGTAGGGCTTCCCCGAGAGAATTCTCCATTCATGTTTGGAGTGGATTTCTTGAAATCCAGAACCATTATGGTTGAATTGAGCACCATAAGTAGTAGTAGAATGTTTGAGCTCCCCATTGTTGTATTTTCCTATTCAAGGGGAACAGAAAATGAGATAATGTTTGGATTATAAATTTTGTAGGAACTGAAGTATGCAAAGAAACACTACTGAAGTGAATTGAGGGGATACTGGCTCTCATACTGACCGGGAGCCAAAGGAATATGCCCCAGGGTCAGAGTCAGAGAATTCTCCCATAACCAATCTAGTCCTCCTGATAACAACATTTTTCCTCTGTTCCTTTTTAACTACAGTAATTAAGTAGTACCCCGATTTGCAGAAAGTAAAAAGCCAAAGGGAGAAGAAAGCTTTAATCCAATGGCGGAAACTAAATTTGGGCAAACCAACAAGCAAAACAACGAGAAGAAGAAGAGTCATTTAATAAGGGTTTCTTTGACCAAACAGAGATGGAGTTTTCATAAACCATCTTCTGGGCATAATCATTACCAACTATGGGTCTACTTAACAATTCCAATAATGGGTCTCAAGTCTATTTTGTTGCCACTGTTCATCGTTATAAACAGACTACTCAAACTGTTAACAAGGTAATTTCTTTATACGATATAAAAATTGTTATTTTCCCATTTTACTTGTTTCACAATAGCCAATCCCTTCCATAATGTTGTTTTTGCTCATGCCATGGTTATTTTGCTTTGTAGGTGATCAATTATCTACAATTGCGGTAGGTAACACTCCTTACTCTTTATCATATTTCATTTTGAATGAGTTTGGGGTCCTTTGATTTGGTTTGGGTTCTAGTGTTTTTCATGTGACATTGACATTTTGGGTAGATAGCATTAGTTACTGTTGTCATTTCAAATTCTTTGCCACAGATTTCACAGTCTAAACCATGTTCTTTACCAGAAACTCAAACCATTGGCAGGTGGCAGCAGAGATACCTGTTACACATCCAATGAACATATGGCTACACAAATAGATCAGTTATGGACAATCGATTTTACTATTGTTTTAACGATAATCCATTTACAGTTTCATTACATCTAGTTCCCTATTTGTAATTTCCAGGTGCCATGAGATTCAAGATGTTGCGTTTTAGCTTGATTTTTTAAGAATTTCTAGCTAAAATTATGGTGGATTAAACTTAAATGTGTCTGGCTTATTGAATGGCAACTACTCGTTGAGCTAATATATACCTTTTAACTAACATGTAACGAATGACACTTTGTGGTGGAAGAAAACTTAAATGCGCCTGTTTTGTTTTCAGCATATTCGCATGTAGCAACGTCACTTTGTTTTTCACAATTTCCCTGTATCGACACTTGTACTTGTGTCAGATACGCGTGGACACACCAACAACTCTCCTTGCCGTAACTTTAATATTTTTAACTTAGTAATGCCTTTTTCTGCATTATAAACCTGGATGTACTGATCAAATTATCCTATAAAGGTTGATGAATATATCAATAACAATATTAACCTACCCCTAGCATCCATGTCTGCGTATTGGGTGTGTTAATTCGCCATGTCGAATAACTCATAGCGGTGCAGTACACTGGCACTTGTACCCTGGTACCCATGTCGTTGTCACATAGCTACTTTTCCATTTAAAAGAATCTGTATGCAGATTGAGCTATGCGATAGTCATGCCATAAAATGTCTGGAATGGATATCTGAAGATGATGGCTTGCATACGTTGTATCTCAAGTCCAAGAGAGCTCGAGGTGGAGTGTCCACAAAGGTTGGTATGTTTATACCCAACTACTTGCAGTTGTTGCGGGGAGAGGTTAAATAGCAAATTCAGGATATGAACAATATTTGTATTTCGAGTGCAATAAGATAGGCTTGCAACATAACCACCCATGATTTGGTTTCCAGGTTGTAATGGAGGAAGGTTTTAGAGTAGAAGCTGGAAATTTCTACATTTATTAAAATATAGATGTAACTAGTATTACTTCCTTTGCTTTCTCACTGCATGTTAAAGAGCATGGGTTAAGTTTTTCTGTTTTTGTTTATTTTCAGGTTATGTTGCAAGGACTATATAATCTAATCATCTCTTGTGACTCAATTTAGCAATCCTATGAAAGAGTTGTCAAAGCCTATAAACAGATTAAAAATGAAGACTTTACCAGATCATCTCTCCAGGAACTACACAATTTTGAAAAAGATGTTTGTCCAGAAATTGTAAGTTTCCAATTAGTTATTGACTCACTGTGCTGTATGCTTATTTTCAGAAATTCTAGAATTTCTTGCTCGTTCTTTGTTGATCCTTTTCATGATTGAATAAATTCCCCAACGTTTGTGTTATCATCTCCCCTCTTGATCTTTCTTTCCTATTTTCAATTTTATATTTGGTGAAAAAGATTTTGACGAGTTAGCATTCGCATAGATGCCCCAACGGGGTAAGTACTGTATTATTTTTAGAACATACAGATGATGAAAACGATTAAGAATTTGATTAGTGATAATTGGAAATATTTGATCGTAAATCTTGTCTGTAGCATGCATTCGGCAATACTTGATAGTTCGAGTCTTTGAGACAACACAATATTCTGATAGAACACTTGTATGTATTTTGTTTCTTTCTATTGTGAATGTTACTGCAGGTTGACAGAGCTTCATACGTTGAAAGGTCATATCGAATCAGTTGTTAGATTGAAGGGTGTGGACTTTAATACAATCCAGCAGAACTATACTGTCTGAGTGGGTAAGAAATAGTGCAGTCCGGGAAGTGAATGCATAGGGCGAGAATTTTCTTTTCGATCAAATTTTTTCTCCAGAGACGGCAATTTTGGTTCATTATTGTCAAGTAGATGTTTGATCTTTCATTTTTGTTAAGCCGATTGTCTATATGGTTGATTGGGAAGTTGCGGAGTCTGGTAAATGTCGATAGTTGATTGGTAAGAAAAAATCACACCAACAATTTTTATTATCAAATTAAAGAGACTTGTAATTATCTTAAGGTTCACAAAATGCATGCAAAATGATAGGATCTCATAATTGTTGCAGCAGTAGTGGGTGTTGTTGCTCTTGTGATCTGTGTTTCTGTATCTTCATCTCCAGTGCTTCCTTATTGACTCCGACGACCTTATCGATTTCTTTACCTTCTTTGATCATTACAAATGCTGGTATTGCTGTTACATTAAAATCGTTTGCCACCTCCTGATATATACGTCACAAATTAACAATCAGAAAGTGAGCTTTTCAAAGCTTAATTGACAGTTAACGTATACCAATTTCGCTTACCGGTAGTACATCAACGTCGATTTTGACAAAGGTGACATCTCGGAATTTCAAAGCAAACTCTAAAATAGTTGGCTCGAAAAATTTGCATGGTCCACACCATAATGCCGTAAAATCCACCACCATCTTCATTCAACAACACAACAACAATTTGAGTAAAATGATGCATACATGAGAGAAATCTCCAAGGCTATAGTATTAAAAAAAATAAAAAACGATTAATACCAGTTGATTAGAGCCGCAGGTCTTTCCCAAGAGAATTCTCCATTCATGTTTGGAGTGGATTTCTTGAATTCCAGAACCATCATGATCCATTTGAGCACCATAAGGATGAGAATGCTGAGCTCCCATTGTTATACTTTCTATTCAAGGGGAACAAGAAAATGATATAGAATTTGTTTCTATTGAATTAGAAATTTTGTAGGAACTGAAGCATGCAGAAGTAGTGTATAAATAACAGAAGCACTAGTGACGAAGGGGTCCATAGATGAAGAATATGATTCCATATTTCTGGCATGGTGTTGACTGATGTAACAACTGCTTTGATCTGCATTGCTCAAAACGAATTTCATTCTTCCAGAAGGAATTCCAATTAGCTTTCTTATTTGATTTACAGATTAACTAAATCGATAGTGGATGGTTGACGCAAATCTTTAGAAACACCGGTAATAACAAGAATTCCTGCGAGCAACTTTAACAAAAGAGCAAAACCACTGGCTGGCTATTCCCATAGTAATTGTCTTCAAATTGACAAGCACCATATATCACTAGACAAAATGCAGAAAACTCATGTGAAGTATACAAGGATAATAAAAGATGTTAAAACCTTAATACGTAATCTCTGTCAGGGATTAGTTTTTTTTTTTCTTAAAGTGGATCACCACTTGCTTTGGGAACTAACAAACATAAACCGTCAGAAGAGGGGTTATGCCCAAAAAGGAAGAAAATGTTCTACACCAACATATTATAACCACATTTTCCCAGTAATCATTAAGTTAAAAGTATATCTTTCATCCCTCCTCTTTAGTGTAATTAATTTTAACACCCAAAATAAGACCCACTGGCACTAACCACTGATCACGAACTTGGTGAATCAGCCTGAGCATGGCTGCCATAAGCAGTTGAGCCATGACTGTTCGAAGTGTATCCACCATTACCACCCCTACTGCCCCTACCACCTCTTGTGTTGTAGTTTCTTGGATAATAATTTCCAGGTTGCTCGTAATACTGACTGCGCCCATTCTGGTACCCTCCACCTCCACCTCCACCTCTGCTGGTTCGACCTCCACGGCCATTGGGATAACCACCCCTCCTACCACCATAGCCACCTCCTCTATGGTTCGGGTAAGACTTCCTCTGATTAGTGTATTCTTCGTTTGATTCTACATCTCTCTGACTCAGCCCCTCTGCTTCAGCATCAAGTTGAATTTGATCTTGCTGTTGGACTGAAACGAAACCTGCAGGGTTCGACATTTCCTCTTCCTGTGGAGTAGAAGATATTGCATTTCAACCATGAGTAAATGTATTTAGTCGGTGCATAAAAGAGCTAATTTTGTGGGAGAAATAAATCACCTCATGGTGCCCCTCCTCAACAGGAGAAGACTGATCAGCACCAGTTTCCTGCCCTTGAAAGTTTGTTGTTTCTTCATTCTGCAAGTGAACATGCAACAGTTGGAGAACAATCAAAATATATAAAAAAACCAACACTACAGCAACTATATTTTGTTGGTGATGTTAACTATAATCCTTGATAATGCAAGAAAGATGCGTGCATCAATGAGGAACTAAAATAATTAATACAATGATCATCAATCAATGAAGCATTTGGCAAACGGAGGACTTCTACTAGTCTTGATAACAGTCACTAGTACGTGATTACTAAAGTAACTGATGGATAAAAGATTCCACACTAGCAAAAAATCTCTCACTACAGGTTATTTCACATGCTTCTTGTAGATCATAATCACATATGACATAACTAAGATCATGTTCAGCTTTAAGACCAACCATGATAATATAGAATGAGACACCACAATTCAGATACTCAAAAAGGGCTAGCAATATGAGAGGAGAAACAAGACAATGACGCTGCTCGTTTCATCTATCACCACTTAATTTCCATATCTAGACAAGAAAAGATTCAGTCTTATCTCTTCATTTACCTAACAACTTTCGCACCTTATAATTTCACACATCAATGCATATCAGTAATATGTGATTACTAAAATAACTGATGGATACAAAATTCTAAGCTAGCAAAAAATCTCCCACAACAGGTTATTGCACATGCTTCTTGTAGATGATAATCATATGACTAAGATCATGTTCAGCTTTAAGACCAACCATGATAGCATAGAATGAGACACGAAAATTCAGATGGTCAAAAAGGGCTAGCAATATGAGTGGAGAAACAAGACAATGACGCTGCTCGTTTCATCTATCGCCAAACTTAATTTCCGTATCTAGACAAGATAAAGATTCAGCCTTATCTCTTCATTTACCCAACAACTTCCACACCTTATAATCCCACACATCAATGCATACTTAATACAGACATGACAGGCACCCAACAAGTTACAGTCAAAATTGCATTGAAAGATTTGTTGAGGCACCAGTAATCATGCCAAAGCTGGTAGTGATATTCAACTGGATCTTAATGCCTAGTTAGTTAACCACGACTGTAACCAGCTAATCAGACATGTATATGTACACGAGTGAGGACCCGTTGACATGCTTAAAATGACATTGTGCTGGCAACACAAGGATTACCAAGAAGTAGAAAGTAGTACTTTGGGGAAGTATTCTCATAATAGTATCTTTTACAAAAGCACACTCCGAAACATAACTGTACCATCTTCAAGTTTGAAAACCAACAGCAGCTGTGTTATTCACTTTACCGTTAAATTCACTTGGACGATATAGTTTCAAATCACAGAATTTACTTGTCTGCGCATTAGATACAAAATGAGAAAGACTTAGTATCCGTAAATAGGATCCTAGATCATAACTGTGTGCCCACAAGATATTGCCAACATAATGTCATTTTAAACATGTCAACAAAACCTCCGTCTTTCTTTCTCTCTTTATCTATAAATAAGTAATTCAAGTTTGCAGCGATGCTTTTAAAAATCTATTCTACTTGAATTTAAGACTGATATGCAATCGAGTCTATGCAAATAATAAAAGATGAAATGAAGTTTCAGGGTTACCACCAATTCCTAATTGAGCACTAAGCAATCAACTGTAATAGATTCACTCGAGCACTATTTGGATGATAGGCTAATGTATGACGGAAGGAAAAACCTAAGCATTTTACATATACACACAATTAATCAGATTACTAAATGTAAAATAAAAACCATCCATAAATGCTGCCCACATTTCCTCTTTCAATCCAAGCATTTAACACATATTCAGAACTACACGAATGACACATGTGAAATTACAACCATCCTCAAGTGTTTTCCACATTTTTGCATTTCCATATAGTCATGCAGAAAGAAGACAGAAAGCTCAACAAGCAACGGTTAGCACCTAAAACATCACTTACTGTTTCAGAAGAATTAGAATATGTATGTTAGTAGTTATGCTGGTTCTAAGAAGCTCATTTATTATCACTTTAAACGGGCATGCATCAGAAGACCAGTATGCTTGCAGAGTACACTAATCAAGCTAGTTATAGGCTTATTCAAGCATATGTCAATTACATATTACATCACACATTAATCATTATATCACTTGAGGACTTCATTCCTCTTGAATTGTTTCTTTACGATTTGTTTTTTTAGGAATTTTGTCCGTCCTAAAGCCTCAACTAGTCTTAAACCCTTTCAGATATCACCCTTTCGTTCCAACTAAAGAAAAGCAGAACTTCCTTTAGATGAATAACAACCAAGAACAAAGAAAAATGAAAATGAAACATAATGCATAAGAGCAAAGGAAGCAAACACATATGCAAAACTCTATACATTGTGATAATCATGTGGAGTAATGGGTACAACTACATTACAATGCCATCTAATGATTCAATGTCGAATAAGCCAAACAAACAGAAATAAGTATGTCCGCACATATCTTGCTTCTTATATGATCATGTTACCTAACTACAACTTTTATTTTTTTGACCAACAACATCACAGAAACTCAGCTAAATTGACAAATGTGTAATCATTGAGAGAGCCCATTCAGCTAAACTGACAACAGCGTAATCACTGAGAGAGCCCAAAAATGGAAGAAAACAAAATCACAATATATCATAGGACTCACCTCCTGCTGGTAATGGCGAAAAGCATTTTCAGTCTCATTGGGCACCGAGGACTCAAATACAGGTACCCGGCAAGGAACAAACTTCCCTGCAGCAGCAGCCACTTCAACAGGGGCTTTCATCTCTGGTGTAGTAGTATAATAATCCGAAGCCATAATCTTATTCAATCTCTCTCTCAATGTAGCATCTACAGAAAGAAAAAAAAAACGACAACATCTTTAACCATTAACATAAAACCCACATATACAATCATAAAAAACTTCAAAATTAGGTTTAAAACATACAAGTAACATCAGTTCCAGGTTGAATCGGCTCCTCGGAATTCATTCTCCAAAGCTTAGCATGTTGAAAACAATTACTCAAAGCTTTTTTATGAGAAACACCAGAATGAGTAGGCCTTGAAATAATCAAATCCCCCAAATCAGAAATCAAATCCAAATCTCTCTCATCAAGTAAATCAGTAGCATCATCGGTCACATAATCATAAGTTAAACAACACCCTCTTTCATGAGTTCTTGTTAACATGGTAGATGTAAAATCACTTTGAGGTTTAACATCAAATAGAGAACCAAAATATATAAGTTTCAATAAATCCTCAATCACAGGTTCTTCATTATTAGGGTTTGGTTTCTGAGTCTCCTCAACTTGTTCAGTAACTGGTTGTTTTTCCTGTTCTTGGTGTTGGTTGGGATGAGATTGGGAGAGGAGGATTTCTTCTTGAACAGCAGTATGAAGAGGTTGACGAAGCTTTTCATACTCATCGATTAAAGCAAGTACAGCAGTTTTAGAACGAAGAACTTCTTCTTGTTCTTTGTTTAATGGTTTTCCTTGTGAAACAGCTTCTTCCATTTGAACGATTCGATTATGTTTCTTTCTAAGTGCTCTTAATCGTTTGTTCATTAGGTTCAATACTGGTCCATCTGTACTGTTGCTTACATCTGTGTCTGCCATTTCCTTATTAAGCAACCAACCACCAAAGATGAGCTCGTCTGGTGGTGGTGGTGATTTGAGATGAAGGGTTTTAGGGATTTTTATTTTTCTTTTTAGAGGGGGAAGTGGTGGTGATGGGGGAAGAGGAGAAGTCTCTGGAGAGAGATTGGAAATCTGATGGATTAGTGAGTGAGTTGGAAAGTCAAGACTATCCAAACATTACTAGTATATATCTTTAGACTATTTAGGTTTTTCTTACATCAAACTTACACTTCAAAATCTAAAATCATCCATCCAAGGGCTGATATATGCCCATTTTAAAGATAAGGGGTGATATGATATCTTGACTGTTGATATTAAAATGTATCATGGTTTTTTTTGGTGAACTATCCGCCGCCTGGTTCTCCTCTCTATAGGTATGCTATTGATGGTGTTTGAATACAAGAAGTAGAAGTCAAAAGCATAAATCAGAAACAGAATGTTTTTGTTTTATAAAAAATTAACTTTTTTGCTTTTATAAGTCATTTTGAAATTGACTACCCAAACTAATTTTTTATTTTTTTGCTTCCATAAGTCAAAAAATAACTTCTTAAGTGGTATCCAAACACCGTTATAAAGTTTTATTGTTTCGAACTATGCCAAAGATGGTATCCAACAAGGATCCTTTAATATCAATTTAGGACCACGTAGTACCGACTTTTATTAATCAAATTGTGATAGATGACTCAACGGGTAGAAGTATAACATATTCTCGTGTGATTTCCGTTTAATTTAATTTAAATATATGTTTCAAAAAAAAAAGTATCATCAGGGGGATACGAATATGTATATGTTGCTATCGAATCGAGATTTAAAGTTTATTTGTTTTTCGGGTATTGATGCCATATGGTCTGATATACGTGGATACAACTCGTTGTTGACTGATTATTAATTTTTTTCTCAGATATAGGTTTAGTAGGAAAAGTTTCAAAATGAGGTTATTGGTGTCATCACCCAATGTCTTTAGCATAATATTATTGTGACATCAGCGATATTGACTGATACGAAGTAGAAAACCCATGTGAACATCGGGGCTTGCATATTTCCCACCAATTTGAAAACAACGAATTATTATTTGTTTATGGCATTCTGGTTGTTTTTTTTACCCTATGGTCGTTTCGGCCGAGATCTCGTTGAGTTTTTCAGTTTCGATGGTTAAACGAGATGATATCCCCAATCCGGCCGAGATGAGATTTTGACGATTTTCTTGTATGAATCGTCCTGGAAGGAGCGAGAATTGAGCGAGTTTCTCGTAATACAGTGACTTTATCAACATAAACTGAAATAGCCTTAAATCCCCAATTTTAAAACTCCCACACGAACTTGTTTTCATCCCTGGTCATACTTTAGAAAATTAGGGCATTTGATCTTCTTCACAACTTTATCTAATCAATCTCTGTTTATCCTCTCTAATTGGATTATATTGAGAGAAAGCTTAGGTATATTTTAAACTTCATTGGATTGTTGAGAAAAAGTTAGAAGTAACCTAAAAAAGAAGAATATGAGAAAGCCGAGATTTCTTTAAATGGTTGAAGGTTAGAAAAATAAGATTTCTTTGAATCCTAATGAACCCGACAGATATATATAATGAAGATGAACTCGGCTCATTAAATTATGAGAATATAGAAGATATAAAATAAAAGAAGAAAGAGAAAGTATTATACTTTATATGGAAATTTGTAAATAGTGGTTTTTTTCCAAGGCTAAAATCTTAAAATAAATTGTTTCTGACCCGGGTATCAGAATATATTGAACTTTAGTATCTTTTCATTATGCAAAGAGTCTTAGGAATATTCTAAGTCATGATAGGTGTTCATCCCCGTCTATATATATGTATATAAAATCATGATTATTGTATGACTCAGTATCAATCTATGTAGGAAATTCTTAAAATAATGCTTGTTGCAATACTCCCAGATATTCTATAATTTCTACATAATAAATCTTAAGCTCTTAGATGGATTTCCCACTAGTATAGAGTATTTTGAGTCTTCTCTAGTGATATATTCCTCGGCTGAATTCCTAGAGTTACTTTATATCAATATTCAAATCATAATTGAATAATATTGATTTATCACAGTGCATATATAAAAGCATGTATGAAAGCATATGACAAGTTGCGCATGAATGCACTAGGTTGAGGCATCACAGCTTTGTCTAAACACCAAGTCATTGTCGCGCCAAATACAAATCTAAAGCTCCAATTGGTCAAGCCCTAATATAAGTCGAGATTGAAATACATGTTTCTGATATTGGTCGTACCAAAATTCCAATATTGGCCGAAATACAACGAAACCCTCATATTGGTCGAAACTCTAATTTTTAACTTACTGTCATAATCATCTTGGAAAAGCGTACCAATGAATGGAGAATTGAAAAAAATATTCTAAATAATATATATTACCCTATGAGTCTACTACAACATACTAAAAGGGTGTTTCATTCCATGTAACAGTCTAGAAGATATGGCATATATTATAGACGAAGTACGATGAGCTGAAAACTGTCAGAATTTTGCCTCAAATATTCCTGAAAGGTTGTTGTGCCCCGTTTGACAGTCAAAGCGACCTCTAAACCTAAATATTTTTGTATAAGGAGATAAGTAGTCTTTTTCAATTCCGAGTTAGGGTTAACCATCGAAAACGGACATCGTATGAAGAATCTACAACGTTTTTGCTAAAGTAGCTTTTTTCGTGTCTGGCCAAGTTGGCCCTCCAACTTGGTTGACATACTTTTTTTCGTGTCTGGCCTTCTAATTGGCAGGCCAAAATTTTCTCCATGACCGACCAACTTGGTTGGCCACATCAATCCTCGCTTGATGAAGCAACTAACATGAATGGCGCCAACAAACAAAACAAGTAAGAGTCCAAGTTTAAGCTTAAAGTTGGGAGTCCCAAAATGCTAAACTTGGAGTCCCAACTTTATGTGAAGACTTGGAGTCTTAATTTACACTCTTGTAACGCTTGTAACCGTTGTAAACGCTAAACGTGGAGTCCCAACTTTGGCGTTAGGCACGTAGTCCCAATTCATACTGTCGCAACGTTTATAAGCGATACAAACATTAAACTTGGAGTCCCAACTTTAAATAAAAGCCCGGAGTCCCAATTTTCTGTATGCAACATTTATAAACGTTTCAAATGTTAAACTTGGAGTCCCAAGTTCTTCTTTATACTTAAAAGGCATACAACATATATTGTGTGTAGCCTACTAATCCGACGACTTATCAAGTGTACCATACACTTATGTCGACCGACCACATATGATTTATAAAGTGAAACTGACACTGTGAGCCATATTTTCATAAAATTCAATTTATTTTGTGTTAATTGATTTTTGGTACTTGGGTTTTGTCCAACGTTAGGTTTTGGTCTAACTTTTGACCAACTTAGAGTTTGGTACTCGATATTCATTTTGACCCGCATTGACGAAGTTAAATGATGATGTGTTCAATTTTCCGTCAACTAAATGGTTATTTACTAAAATTCATTTAACTTTACTAACAATGACAAACCAAGTCCTTAACAACAACAATCCATCAGACACGTATAAATAAAGTATGTGTTGAATGGATAAGATTAAATCATTCTAATAGATATAACCTTTCATAAAATTTTCCCTAATTAAGTTATTTTTTTTGCCGCCACCACTATCAGAGCAGATCGAAGAATATATTTTTTTGTTTTGAGAAGTTGAAGATTCAGATCGTGATTGAGTGAAATATCAAGGATAATCAAGTTTTATTGTTAGGATTTATTAGTATTTGGTTGATATTGAAGTACGATTTGGAATATTTTGGTGAAAGGAAGTTCTTCTGCAACTGTGTAATCGATCTCAGTGGTAAGTGATATGATTTTTTTATAATTTTTTAATTGAATAGTTGATTATGATATGAATAGTTGTTATTATTGTAATTTAAGTGTTGGGTTTTGTTTAATATGTCCCCTTTTCGATTTCATAAATTTAGGGTTTATTAAAATTTGGGGATTTTTAAATTGGGTGTTTTTTGAGACTTTAAATGGGGAAATATAACATGGTTTTTGTTTGTTTAATGGTTATTTTGTCAATTTTGATGATTTCAACAAATTTTATATTTGTAATGGTTTTATCTTTATACAGTAAAGGCATGGTTCTTTCATTAAAGTATGCAGTGTATTTAACTTGTAGCGTGATGTTGATATGCAGGAATGGATGGGTCTGAACTTCCTATGTTTTACCCAACTAAAGATGGTTATGTGGTTGGGACTAGTAGGGCCAAAAAGGATTTTCATTTGAATGTTAATAGGCCTGATTGTTTGGTTGAAGAGAAATTAGATTGGTTGTCACAGTTACACAAATATGACAAAACAATTAGTACCAAAGTTATTGAAGAAGAAACTGTTTCAAGTCAGGTGGATACTGCAAATGTGAATGTAAATATAACAACGAATGTGAATGCATATGGTGTGTCAGGCAGTTGTGTAAATGAAGTTAGTAAATGTGTTAAAGAGGTTGGTGGTAGTACAAGAAAAGTTAAGAAATGTGTTCAAAAGGTGATGGTACACGAAGAGTTAGGACATGTGTAAATAAAGTTGGTTCAAGTAGTGGTGTAAATAATTTAGGTAGAGATGTTGGTAATGCTTCTCAAGTAGACCCAACAGTAAATGGTGTACAAGGTGTGCCATATGTTGATGTGGATTTGAGTCAAGTTAAGTCAGTTACTCAAGTAGAAACAACTAATATGGACCCAACCAAGAAAAAGGTACCCAACATTGAAAAATATAATTCTAAAAAGAATTATATTTCAGCTGGTGATTCAAACCAAGAAAAAGACCAACAAGACCAAGAAGTTCCAGAGCAGAACTCTAATGAGAAAAAGGATGACCTAACTGAGCAAATGGGAAGTGTGATAAAGAAGACCACAGAGTATAAAGACTGGGTGAAGAAGACAAGAAATGTTTATGAAGAGGAAGAGTTGAAGACTTAGAAGAGTGACACTACTATTTTGTACAACATGTTTGTTGGGCAGGAATGGGGTTCATATGTAGAATGCAGGGACTACATCAAGGAACAGAACATGTTTCAGAATTTTGACATTGTCCAGAAGAAGAATACACAAATTCAACAGCATTATGTATGCAAGAACCAAACAAGTTGTAAATGGTGTATATTACTCTAGAGTTTGGGATAAAGTCACATTTAGGTGCAAGCATGGAGAATTTGAGCACACATGTGAGACCACATGGAAATCAACCATTCCTTATCCAAAGCAAGGTAATAACTAAACTCTTCACAAATTTAATTTATTTAAGTTATTAAAATGTTAACTACATGATTTTAACTAACTCACGTGTGTGTGAACTGTTTTATAGGTGGGTGATAAGTGCATAATGCACACATATAAAGTAGTTTTTCCTGAACCTTATTTGCTATATTTGAGTGAATTACTAGGTATTTTGATTACTTTTGTAGTTTTGTTAGTTTTTCAGGTTACAGTTCAGAAACCCGCAGAATGAAGCTTAAGAGCTAGAATCACCGAGGATCCAGTGAAACTCTGCTTAAAATAGGCCTTTTACACACCAAAGTGTAGGGAATTGAATTACAAAGCCAATGGTGAAAGAATGAAGTCATTCTGATCAAAATTGAGGAAGATATGGGCAAAGCCCCGAAGTGGCTTATTTGGCCTACGCTGCCAGCGGCCAGGCGCAAGTGCGGCTGAAGCATGATGCGGTAATGTGCTAAGTCATGATTTGAAGGGCTAGAATGGTTTGATGGGATAGTGGATAGCTTTGGTGGGTTATTAGCTATGTATTAGACATCATATGGGTTTAGGAAAGGATTTGGAGCTGATATACCTTGTTGGAGTGAAATATGGATACTTAGCACATTTCCTAGTTCTACTAGGATTGGCTAAGTGGCTAACTCGAATTCCACATGAAGAAATTAGGCCTTTCTCGTGGGAAGCCTATTGGAGGGGTAGATATAATATAAATTGAAGGCTCAAGGGACAATTGGAGGTTAGGTTCACTTAACAAGGCAGGCTCACCAAGTTAGCCACAAGTTGGCAGCCGAACAAGTTTCTGGGCTAAGAGTTTTCACGGCTGTAGGAAGCTCTTTTGGGAGAGTTTTCTGCTGGATAGGATTAGCTAATATTTACTATAAAAGATACACGAAGTATCCAGGAGAGGATATCATATACATGGTGAAACACAGCAGCAACAAGAGAAAGAAGACAGCAAGGGAAAAGGGGCGCTGGCCACTTTTCATATAGGCGATTCTACTCAATCGTTGCAATTCTTTCGGGTTTGATTTAATTTATCTCTTGATTGATTTCCATGGGTTTTGAGAAACCCATGATGATCTAAACCTTTCTATATTGGTTAGGGATGTAATCTGATGTTTGAAGACATGTTTATCAATTGAATGGCGCATACTCCATGATTTCATGCTGTTTTTAATATCGTTCATGTTCTACTGCGTATAATAAAATATGATTGATTGCTGATTTATTTGAGTTTGAAATTAGATAAATAAGCATTGACATCTATTGCTAAACTGGAGTTCCGAGAGTCGGTGTTGTCGAGGGACTCCGGACACAAGTAGCATAGCATATTTGTTAACAATACTTAAAATTGCCATGCACATATGTGTAGAAGCTTGACCTAGGCTAAATCCTGTGGAGGTACTCACTTGGGTTGTTTAGATTAACCTCAACTCACAAAGACCATAGCTATCATTGGGTTAAACTCGAGTGGAGGTACTCACTCAGGTTATCCAGTGCTAAGAATTAAAAGGGTGGAGGTACTCATTCTTTGATGATATTAGGAGTTTTGCCGAAGTAGACGAGATAACTGGATACTTTAGGGTTCTTGGTATTACTAATGCATGATTGATTGGGTATGCTTTGATTGATAACATGTTTGATGAGTGAAGATGAAACCTCTAACCAATGCTTTCTCTCTTATTTCACAACCTTAATCACTTACGTTTTTACTTATTTGCTTTAGTTTAATTTAGCTTAAAACACGATTAAAACCCCCTTTGCTACTTACTTACGTGACTGAAAATACACATATATTGCTGCCTCCTTGTGTGAACGAACTTGTTCTTACTCCTATACTTCATTATATTTTTAGAGAATAAGAACTCGATTATTTTGGACGATTGACAACCGACCAAATTTTGGCGCCGCTGCCAGGGAGGCATATCGGATTGTTATGTATTTTTAGTTTCGTTTTCTTTTTATTTTATTTTTATCTTTCTTTCTGAATTTTTTCCTTTCTAACCGAATTTTGAGAATTTTTTTTTTCAGGTACTTGTCCATGTACAGTTCACAATATCAAGCTTATAATGGTAATCAATTTAGTTTTCAGCCTGAACATCACGGCAATTTGCAACCATACGAGGAGTATAATCACAACCAATCCTTTGGTTATGACCAATGTTCCACGTACCCGTTTGACTATCCTCAGACATACCAACCCTTTAGGGATGAGTATGTAATTGAACAATCTCAGAGATGGGAGGATAGTCATACTTCTAATGATTCCTCTAGTGTTGAAAAAAAGATGTGCACCATGATGCAGCAGTACATGGATCGACTCGAGGAACTGAGAAGCTCTAACCCTCTTGTGCACAATAACGAATATGTGATTAATGATTTTCAGCCACAAGAAAGAGAGGAAAATTATGCTTGTGACGGTTTATCTAAATCTACTCTTGATCGTAATTATGATCATTCACCTATTCAACGGGATGACACAAGGTTTAGAAACTCCACCACAAGTAATGGTGTAAGACCACCAAGTTTGAGAGAACAGAGAAGGTTTAAGCAATTGGTAGAAGATGAAGGGTCATCATGTGAAGAAATTGGAGAAGCTAAAAGAGCTTTGATGAGGGAACATGAACGACGTTATTTTATGGGATACAGTGATGATTTTGAACCTCTCAAAAATCCCGACATCAGTGATGACATTACTCCAACTCCAATTCTGGTTGATGATGATTGTGTAGTTGACTCGACTCTTGATCCTAATAATGATCATTCACCCATTCAAAGGGAAGAGTCGTGTTCAATAGATTCCACTGTATTTAATGGTGGAAAACGTTTGAATATTGGTCAACTTTTTCAGTTATTCCGCGAGTTGGAGGATGACGGAGCGCCGGAAGAGCTTCTCAAAGAAATTAGTAAGGCCATTCGTATGGAACTTAATCGAGGTTCTGACAAAGATTGGGAAACCGATGAAAATGAAGAGGAGTGTGTTGAGATTGAAACTGAATTGATTAGTACTGTGGAAGACCTAATTGAACTTTCCGAGGACGATAGTAATAATGTTAGTGCCAAGATTTTTATTGAGGAAGTACAGTCAGAAAGTTTGATAGAGGACCACGGCATACCAGAGGTAAGTAATGCATTACAAATTTTTGAAAAAGAGAAGGATTCCACAATTCATGCGAATTTAGAAGGTTTGCCTAAACCTTTGTTTCTTAATCCTTTCCCTTTACCTCGTTTTGGCTTGGATTTACGTGCTTCGGAAGTGCTAATAAATCACTTTGCTTCTAAATATCCATTGTTGGAAGCACTTGATTCTCATTCTATGCAGGTTAGCAAAGAGGAGCGTATAGAAGTTCCCGAATTCTATGTTCTTTATCCACTTCCGAGTGTAGAAAAGACTAAGTGTGGGGGAAACTTCTATCGAGCGATAGCTTCACTATTCTTTTATGGTATTAATATTTTTATGAAGTTAACATTTGAAATGCAGATTGTTTTATGGGTGGATCCCCAAATTTTCAGATTATTAGTCTACGGGCGATCAGAGAGTCGGGCTATAGACGTTAAACTAAGCGCTAAATGGGAGGCAACCCATTGGTTTTGTATACTATTTTTGTTGCTGAATTTTTATTTATTTTTGAGCATGTAGAGTTTCCCATCTTGACGGTACATTGGATGATTCAATTTACATTGAGGACAATGTAAAGTTTAAGTGTGGGGGAGTATTTAGGCATATAGATTTTTATTTTTTTTACGTAGAATGGCTAGGCATACACACATTTGCATGAAAACCTTCAACTTTTAGAGATTTTAGAGTCACTTTGCACACGGCTAGCTACGATTACATACGGACTTCTGCTCGAAACAACTGAACTTAGAACTATTAGAGAACTAGATTCGGAGTGCTTAGTTTTTGAGAGGCTAGAGCCGACCAAAATGGACCTAAATTGCCAGTAAGAGAGTAAAGGGGAGACTTGTGATCATTCAATACCCTCGAGTGAGGCACCAGACCTTCAATTATACGTTTAGAGTGTTTCATCTGCGCTAATTCCGGGTAGAATGATGAGCTACCCAACCTCGCACCGATTTTCAGCACTATTTTTAATCTCTTGAGTGCTAATTTTTATCAACCATGAGGATGTCATCAGAATTGCTAACTCTATCTTGTAGTTTGGTTTGCAGTTGGCATCGTTCTCTCGGCAACATCATGTCCATAGAAATGTATCATCATCAACTAGCGGAGCAATAAAAATCAGAAGAAAGTTGAAAACTAGCGCAAAACAAGTGTGGCAGGCGTAAAAATCAGCAGTGGCAGACGTACAAATCAGCAACTCGCGTAAATATGCTGCTGGCGTGAAAGAGCACATCATACAAAACAAGCACTTGTGTAAAAGAAAGAAAAACAGGCGCAAAAATCAGCAAAACAGCAACAAAACTGGCGTAAATAGAAGCAAAAACAGAAAAATTCAGCAATACTAAGTGAACTGGCGTAAATAGAAAAGAAAATAGAGAAAAAATTATATGACAGCAGCATAAAGGGAAAAACACTGCTGGAAAACGTGACAAAACAGCAGAAAACGTGAAAAAAAAAAGACTGCTGAAAACGAAAGAAAAGTGCTGCTGAAAGGGAACAAAAATGCTGCTGAAAACGTGAGAAAGTGCAGCTGAAAATGTGTAACACGCTGCTGCATACATAAGGAAAAGAGCTACAAGTGATCAAGGCATACGAAGAGCAAGAGTTTATGAGCTACAGGGAAGACCGGAGACGTTTCTATGGGATGTTGGGAGAATGGTGCTGATTGTCGACCGGATGAGAAGGTAAGTAACAATTCCCATCTTCGCATAGTGGTTGATTTCCTTTCGTAAAGATTACTAGAAAAATAAAAAAGGTTCTTTCTTGTCCCACATTCTATGGGATAACATCTTAATATGACTCCGAAGGTTACCTTTCCTTCCTAGCTGTCAATATGTGTAGGCTTTCTATCTTCCCTCTCGCCTAAACATCTGTGAGAACCATAAAGTGCGCCTTTTGAGTGTCAATTTCA
The DNA here is from genome assembly GCA_023531435.1 of Papaver californicum. Taxonomy (NCBI): domain Eukaryota; kingdom Viridiplantae; phylum Streptophyta; class Magnoliopsida; order Ranunculales; family Papaveraceae; genus Papaver; species Papaver californicum. Next base: position 1,602,621 of record JAJJMC010014777.1, on the reverse strand, counting down.
TAAAATCATATGGTAAGGCAGAAATTTCGGTCACTCTCGAACCGGGACTCTTTTATTTGGTGGTTTTCTCCAAACTCAAGGATTAAGCATGAGAATAATGTTCTTTATATTTCTGACTTCTTATTGTTGGTATGTAGAAACTTTATGTCTTCGTAGCTTATCGTATGCAGGTGCTTTGGAATTTTTGGAAGTTGAAGTAGGTTTTGTGGGTATATCTCTTGTAAACCGTCACGAGACTATAACTCGTCCACTAGGGACACCTAGGGATTTAAAGGCTTGTTGCACATGCTAAGTGCAGCCGTTTACTCGACGAAACGGAGTTGTATTTTTATTCTTTTTAGTTTAGTTAGATCGATAGTTTGCTCGAGGACTAGCAAAAGGCAAGTGTGGGGGAATTTGATAGGTGCATAATTCACACATATAAAGTAGTTTTTCCTGAACCTTATTTGCTATATTTGAGTGAATTACTAGGTATTTTGATTACTTTTGTAGTTTTGTTAGTTTTTCAGGTTACAGTTCAGAAACCCGCAGAATGAAGCTTAAGAGCTAGAATCACCGAGGATCCAGTGAAACTCTGCTTAAAATAGGCCTTTTACATACCAAAGTGTAGGGAATTGAATTACAAAGCCAATGGTGAAAGAATGAAGTCATTCTGATCAAAATTGAGGAAGATATGGGCAAAGCCCCGAAGTGGCTTATTTGGCCTACGCTGCCAGCGGCCAGGCGCAAGTGCGGCTGAAGCATGATGCGGTAATGTGCTAAGTCATGATTTGAAAGGCTAGAATGGTTTGATGGGCTAGTGGATAGCCTTGGTGGGTTATTAGCTATGTATTAGACATCATATGGGTTTAGGAAAGGATTTGGAGCTGATATACCTTGTTGGAGTGAAATATGGATACTTAGCACATTTCCTAGTTCTACTAGGATTGGCTAAGTGGCTAACTCGAATTCCACATGAAGAAATTAGGCCTTTCTCGTGGGAAGCCTATTGGAGGGGTAGATATAACATATATTGAAGTCTCAAGGGACAATTGGAGGTCAGGTTCACTTAACAAGGCAGGCTCACCAAGTTAGCCACAAGTTGGCAGCCGAACAAGTTTCTGGGCTAAGAGTTTTCACGGCTGTAGGAAGCTCTTTTGGGAGAGTTTGCTGCTGGATAGGATTAGCTAATATTTACTATAAAAGATACACGAAGTATCCAGGAGAGGATATCATATACACGGTGAAACACAGCAGCAACAAGAGAAAGAAGACAGCAAGGGAAAAGGGGCGCTGGCCACTTTTCATATAGGCGATTCTACTCAATCGTTCATCGCAATTCTTTCGGGTTTGATTTAATTTATCTCTTGATTGTTTTCCATGGGTTTTGAGAAACCCATGATGAGCTAAACCCTTCTATATTGGTTAGGGGTGTAATCTGATGTTTGAAGACATGTTTATCAATTGAATGGCGCATACTCCATGATTTCATGCTGTTTTTAATATCGTTCATGTTCTACTGCGTATAATAACATATGATTGATTGCTGATTTATTTGAGTTCAAAATTAGATAAATAAGCATTGACATCTATTGCTAAACTGGAGTTCCGAGAGTCGGTGTTGTCGAGGGACTCCGGACACAAGTAGCATAGCATATTTGTTAACAACACTTAAAATTGCCATGCACATATGTGTAGAAGCTTGACCTAGGCTAAATCCTGTGGAGGTACTCACTTGGGTTGTTTAGATTAACCTCAACTCACAAAGACCATAGCTATCATTGGGTTAAACTCGAGTGGAGGTACTCACTCAGGTTATCCAGTGCTAAGAATTCAAAGGGTGGAGGTACTCATTCTTTGATGATATTAGGAGTTTTGCCGAAGTAGACGAGATAACTGGCTACTTTAGGGTTCTTGGTATTACTAATGCATGATTGATTGGGTATGCTTTGATTGATAACATGTTTGATGACTGAAGATGAAACCTCTAACCAATGCTTTCTCTCTTATTTCACAACCTTAATCACTTGCGTTTTTACTTATTTGCTTTAGTTTAATTTAGCTTAAAACACGATTAAAACCCCCTTTGCTACTTACTTACGTGACTGAAAATATACATATATTGCTGCCTCCTTGTGGGAACGAACTTGTTCTTACTCCTATACTTTATTATATTTTTAGAGAATAAGAACTCGATTATTTTGGACGATTGACAACCGACCAGTGGGTATTTAGGGTTATGTTAGACCCTAAAGCTCATCCTAATTATAAACCAAAGGATATTTCCAACCTGAAGTGAATAGGGTACATCATGTAGACTGCTTGGACTGCTTGACATATGTGTATGGAGAAAATATTTGGCAACTAGGAAGACAATTATGATTTGAGTCCTGAGTGTTGCTTGCAAATACTGAAGAGGAATGAAGGTAGTATTTTTAGTTGTGCAACATATGAAGATTGTAAGTTCAAGCATGTCTGCATCTCTTATAAGTGTTCTTTAGAAGGTTTTAGACTTGGTTGTACACATATTCTAGGTTTAGATGATTGTTTTTTGAAAGGAAAGTAGGGGGTGTTTGCTTTTCAATTATGTCATTAGATGGAAACAATGGATTGTTTCCAATTGTTATATTTCTGTGTATAAAGGAAAACAAAGAGAACTTGACTAAATTTCTTAGGATAGTTGCACCATATTTGAAATTGCATCCAAGAACACTTACATTTATATCAGATAGGGATAAAGGGCTTATATCAGCTGTTGATACAAACTTTAGTGATGTGAACCATCACCATAGGTATTGTGTTAGGCATATGTACAAAAAATTCAAGAGATATCACCCAGGCAAGCATCAAGAGGCACTAATGTGGAGTGCAACTAGGTCATATGTGGAGGAAGGCCATATAATAAATTCGAACAAAATTATATATGTAAGACCTCAAGCAGTTGTTTATTTACATAAGGAAGATTCTGCATAATGGGAAAGGGATTTCTTTGATACTTCATCCAGTTGTGAGCACATCACTTCTAATTTTTGTGAAACTTTTAATTCTTTGATACTTGATATAAGAGCTTTACCTATTTGTAAGTTTCTTAAGAAGTATCACTTGATTGTGATAAGGTTGATGTTTGATAGAAAAATAAAAGGTGAGAGTTATGCAAATGGTGGAGTGGTCTTAAGGGAAGAAGAGGTGTACAAGATGAATAGGGAAAGGGCAATATTCTTTGAAAGAGTCCCCACTAGCAGTGATATGTGGACAATAATTGATCACATGAATGTATGTTCATGGGTGGTGATATTTTTCAAGCATCAATATGACTGTAGGTATTGGGATGTCACTGGGATTCCTTGTGAATATGCAATCAATGCCTACTTTTATAAAATAAATATAAACTGGAAAGAGTAAGTTTCTTTGACTTTGTCTTTAATAATTTGTTAACTTTGTCTTTTTTTAAACTTTATATTTAATCAATGTTCTTATTTTTCAGGTTACTTGACGAATATCATTTTGGACAAGTACAGAGTAACATATGCAGGAGAGGTTGGTCTATTGGATAATGTATGTAAGTGGAAACCAAAGGAGGACATTGTACACAAAGTTGCACCACCACCATTTGAGAGGCAAAAAGGCATACCAAGGAATGAAAGGAGAAGAGATGCAGATGAATCTATAGGTATAAATTATCAAAGAAAGCAATGCTTATTATGTAATGAATATGGTCACAACAAGAAAAGTTGTACTACAAAGGCTGAATTTGCAGAAGCACAAGGTTATGACTTTATCTTTTATTGTTAACTTTATCTTTTTGTTTATGCCTTTTAACTTTATGTTTATTTGACTAACTTTAATAATGTTATTTGTTTGCAGGTGGTGAACCACATGTGAGGAGGAATCCAGCTATGGATTTTGAAGAGTACTTAAATGAAAAACATGCTTGTGGTCCCGATGGAAGAGGTGGAAGAACAGCTGGTACCAGGGGTGGAAGAGGTGCTAGGACAGGTGGTAGGTCTGGTGGCAGGACAGCTCACATCACAGATGGACTGACAGGTGGAAAAAGTGGTGGTGGTGCTGGTAGAATAATAAGGGGAGATAAGTACTTGCTTTTTGGGGACGTATAAAAAGATTACGTGCAAGATCCAACACCAGTAGTACCAGCTTGGGTCCCTCATGGCAGATCTTTCACAAGAGGAAGAGGGACATGTTGGACTCCAGGTACTAGAGGTGGGGGTAGAGGTGGCATAAGGAGTTCTAATTATGGAGCTACAATCCATATAAAAAGAGGTGGCATAGTTGGTGTAGGGATTCTATGCCAGGATGCGGCTCCAAGGGCCCAGATGAGAGGATTAAATTTACACCATAACTGCATTTTTCAAGTGTTTATCTTCTCATTTTCATATATTAATTTGTGTTGTTATTTATTCGGTTGTTGCATCAAATGTTGTGCAAGAACCAAATCTTGTTAGTGCTAGAGGCGGTGGAGTTAGAACCAGGGGTGGTGCTATGCAAAACAAGAAGAGAAGAGTCACTCCAGAGCCACTATTGAATGAACCTAAGTTTGAGCCTGAGCCTGAGCTTGAGCTTGAGCATGAGCCTTTGACTGAACCTAATCCTGAGCCTGAGCCTCAACCTGAACATGAGCATGTATTGAATTCACTACCAAGGAGAAGCAGAAGAATCGTGAGGGCTTTAGGTAATGCCTTAAATGGAAAAACTATTGCTCTTACTGAAGAATGATCATCTATGCTTTAAGTTAACCTTATTTGGAGCACTGCAGTTGCCTTTGTTTGCATGTTAACAGGTTTTGAACAACATATGCAGTTGTTTTATTAAATAGTGTATGACATTATCTATGTTTTCATCTTCATGAACCAGTTTATGACAATCTATGTTTCATCTTTATGAACCAGTTTATGACAATATCTAAGTTATTATCTTTATGAGCTAGTTTGTCGACAGTTTCTAAGTTATTTCCTTTATACATTATTTCTACGTCAATGGATTAATATTGCATTGTTATTCTGTGTGAATTGATTGTTGAATAGTACTCAGAAACAACAGACTAGAAATTAATAGATTGGTATGTTGGGAATTTTAATACCTATAGCCACAATCGCACGACAACTACAAAGTAGAAGCGACAAGTACGGGTTTGCCCATGGAGATTGATTATAATATTTCTAATTAATTACCTAATTATGTGCTAAGATAAGAATTTTTGTTGTTGATTTACGAATTAAATTTAAAAATAACTAAACAAATTGGTTGATTAACAATTATGAGAAAATTCTAGGGTTTCAGATTACACTATTTCTGATGGTTGTAAAATTAATTAATCACTACTTCAATTATTACTCTCTAATTACACAAAACAATTTTTGAACCCAATCTCATGTTTTGGAAGATTTACCATTTTAAAATTCTAATAATACAACTTTCGTTGTTTTGTCAAAAATCAAATTCTCATTCGCTTAAAAAATATCTATAGCCTAAGACTATCCCGAACAATTATTTTGAATTTTTTTAGAAGAGAAAATTATTAATCGTTGAAAAACACAAAAATAGAGTAATAAATCAAATAAATTGAAAACTAATAAATACCTATCAAAAATAGTTTCCTCCTACACCCTAGAGAAGAAATCTAGCCACTCATAGTAATAAGAAAAATCCAAGAAAATTGATTAAACATTTAATTTTATTATTAAGAAAAAAAACTTATAATTTTCTTTATTCTCTTAATGAGTAAACGACACACCAGAAAAGCATTAGAAGTAGAACGGTTTGTGAGTGCAGCTGGATAAAGACTGTATGCTGGAGCAGTTAAGAACGACTGCTTCTAAGAGTATTAACTTCTGAAACTGTTGTTGTTACTGTAGCAATTTCTATTGCTAAATGTTTCGGAAACCGTTGCAGAAGGTTTAAATTTGAAATCTTTAGCAACACTATCAGCGAAATTTTGGCCTTTGTAACAGTTTCTTATTCTTCCTCTGACTCAATCTGAGTTGCATAAACAAGGTTTTTTTTATCTAATTTTTTTCTAAGCTTTTTCTCCTAACCATATGTCTCTTCGTATCCTCTCCATCTTCAACCTCAACTCCTATTTATACTACGCAACCCAAATCTTCTCCAAATCTTCACGTAATAACTCCCAATCTTCTTCTAATTTTCGGAGAATAATTTTCTTCCTTTCTCGGTCGGGAAAACATCTTGTATCCTGATTTTCATTCCCTTTTCTTCTTTGACAGGCTGTCTATCCTCTCATTGCTAGATCAGACAAAATCTTGAGGAGATATCATCCCCTTTTATTACACAGCCCGAGAATGTTTTCCACGAGTTTTCTTCCTTTTAAACCTCCGAATTTGAGTTCCCAAATCTAATAAAATTCCTCTTGAAAATTTAAGGTGATATTCTTGCCTTTAATACGTGAGAATACTCCAAAATAGTACATGAATAATTCATGCAGAAGAAAGGCAGAATTCCCGCCAAATTTTGAATTCAAATTTAAGGAAGTGGGTGCTTTTATCATTTTGTGGGGTTCCTTTATCACTTTCAATCCAACTTTTCCAAAATTATTTATTCTTCAAAAACACCTGCAAAAGAACAATATTAGTACAACAATTGAGTAATAACAATATAAATATGAGATTAATCAAGACACAAAAATATGTCTATCAAATACCCTCAAACTTATATTTTGCTAGTCCTCGAGCAAATCTAATCTAGAATTAAAATTCCTAACTTACTTTCGCAAGCATCGCGATTGCACTTAGCCTGTGCAACAAGCCTTTAAACCCCTAGGTGTTCCTAGTGGATGAGTTTTGTATCGTGAGGGTTTACAAGAGATATACCCACAAAACCTTTTACTCCAAATTTTAGCTACTTGTGAACGATTGAGGGTAGACACTAAACATGCTATTTAGTTGGCTACAAAATTCTTTAGCTATGGGAGGAGTTACTCTGTTTTGAATCCAATTGTTGTACACGAGTTTGCACACGGCATGCTAAAATTTATATATAAGAAAACAAAGCACTACTTAGAAAGTCGTACAATGGACCACGATACTCGGAATCTATAAAAGTTCGATCACATGAATAGATTTAGAAGATGGATATAGAGATGATGAAGTTTGCACATGTTGACTAAGGTGAATGGTATTTCCCATATCTGTTTGAAAGTCGCCGCCAGGATGAATCCCGATGGATTGAGATACGCACACAGTGGTCTGAATCCTAATTCTAATATCAACTCAGCTGGTATATACAAGGGTCCCATCGGTCGATTTATTGAATATATATATAATAATTATTATTTATTATATTTTTTCGACAACATGAAATCTTTTGAATCTAAGTGCATGCTCATTTTCAGCAGATTACATGATAGTTCCCATGGATCCTGCATTCCACGCTTGCTTAGGCGACGGAGACAGGGAGAACACACACATATTGCTATCCAAGTGTTATTTTTTTTATTATTTTTGTCAAGTTCAATTAATAATGAGGCTTGATCTTAATCACTCTACTTCATCCTAGTGACGATAACAATTCGATGTTGGTGTCTCACCAAATCACTTAGGGAAAAACAAGATTACAAAAATAAAAACAGAATGTGATATGATTATGATGATTCCGAGATATGGTGACGACTATCATGTTATTTCTAACACCTGAGGTTTGTCCTTTTATGAATAGACCATTTAGTTGGGTCCCTCAACTCCTACAACCAAGAGTTTTGTTTCATCTACTTAGAATGGCTAGTGTCATCTTGAATTGTTCACAAGTTTCTAGATTTTGGAGTGTTTGGTACAACTAAAAATTTAAATTTTTCTCCCTTACCCCAGACTTAAATTGAACATAGTCCCCGGTGTTCTAAAGATAATGAATAAAAACATGAACAAAGAGAATTACCGAGCAAAATAAAAGAGATGGGAAAGATATTACCAGCATTGTGTATCAAAATCATATGGGTTGCCTCCCATACAACGCTAAGTTAGACCTCTTCAGTCAGACTTGGTTACCTTGCAGATTAGTCCTGATAGACATGATTATTCAGTTTTGATTCTTTCACTGAGAAAGTGGTCAACTCTAAAAATGGTTTCTACCGTTGACAGTTAACTTTGAAATTTTCTCCAATCTTTGGATTTTCAACTTCTACTGCTCCATGTGGAAAATTGCTCTTAACATAGTATGTGCCAGACCACCGGGATTTTAACTTACCAGGAAAGAGATGTAAACGAGACCTGTACAGGAGCACTTTTTGACCAGGTTCAAATGACTTTCGAATAATCGATTTATCATAAAAAAATTAGTTTTCTCTTTGTAAATTTTCACATTTTGGTAAGCATCATTACGAATTTCTTCTAACTCATTGAGTTGAACTTTATGGTTATCACCAGCGGTTGGTAGGTCAAACTTTAGCCATTTAATGACCCAATAAGCACGGTGTTCTAATTCTACATGCAAATGGAAGGCTTTACCGAAGATAAGACTATACGAATACATCCCCAGAAGAGTCTTAAAAGCAGTTCGGTAAGCCCACAAAGCTTCTATTAAGCGCAAAGAACATTCTTTCCGAGTGGGGTTTACGGTCTTTTCTAAAATTTATTTTATTTGCCTATAAGACACTTCTACTTGGCCATAAGTTTGCGGGTGGTAAGGTGTAAAAAATTATGAGTAATGGAATACTTTTTCATGAGAGCTTTGAAGGAAAGATTACAAAAATGAGAGACTCCAACACTAATAATTTCTCTAGGCATACCAAATCGAGAGAATATGTTGTCTCTAACAAATTTGATCACAACGCGGCGATCATTTGTCTTGGTAGCTATAGCTTCAACCCACTTGGAAACATAGTCAACAACTAACAAAATATAAAATTTGCCAAAAGAATTAATAAATGGACCCATAAAATCAACACCCCATACATCAAATATTTCTATTATCAAGATAGGATTTAATGACATCATATTACGACGGGTTATCTTTCCTAATTTCTGACATCTTTCACAACTTTCAAAAAATATGTGGGCATCTTTGAATAAATACGACCAATAGAAACCAGACTGCAAGACCTTAGCAGTTGTTTTCTTTGTACTAAAATGACCCCCACAAGCTCAAGAGTGACAGAAAGTGAGCACACTGGAGATTTCGTTGTCAGGAATACAAAGACGGATGATTTGATCTGGACAATATTTGAATAAGTATGGATCATCCCAGAAAAAATGGTTGACCTCAGACAAGAACTTTACTCTATCCTGTTTAGACCAATGCTCAGGCATTTGACCAATTACCAAATAATTAACAATGTCAGCAAACCAGGGTAACTGATAAATGAGTTTAAATGGGATGTTCCAATCAGGTGGTCGGATGATAGGGGCAGAAGTTAAATAAGATTTTAGCTTCTAAAAAGCTTCAACACATGCTTCATCAAAAACAAAGGTAATATCTTTAGCAAGTATGTTTGACAGAGGTTGAGCAATCTTCTTAAAGTTTTTGATGAGACGACGATAAAATCTAGCATGACCAAGGAAAGATCTAACTCATGTTACATTCTTAGGTGGCCTTAATTTTGAAATTAGCTCAACCTTGGATTTATAGACTTTTATTCCCTTAGCGGACACCACATATCCTAACATTATTTCAGATTTAACCATGAAATGACACTTTTTACAGTTTAGGACTAAGTTCTTTTCTTCACAATGTTCTAGAACTAGTGTGAGGTGGTGCAAACATTCATCAAAAGAAGAACCAAAACCGAAAAAATCATCCATAAAGACCTCGAGAAACCGTTGCACCATGTCCGAGAAGATACTTAGCATGCAATGTTGGAATGTTGCGGGTGCATTAGATAAAACGAAAGGCATACACCTGTAAGTAAAAGTACCAAATGGACATGTGAAGGTCATTTTCTCTTGGTCTTCTGGGATATGGGGATTTGGTTATACCTAGAGTATCCATCTAGAAAACAGTAATTGCTATGACCGCCTAATTTTTCTAACATTTGGTCGATGCATGGTATAGGAAAATGGTCTTTCCTAGTGACTGAGTTCAGCTGACGGTAGTCTATACAAACTCTCGAACCAGTAGTAACACGGGTAGGGATCAATTCATTATTCTCATTCTCAACTACTGTAATCCTATACTTCTTTGGGACAACCTGGACCAGACTGACCCACTTACTATCAGAGATGGGGTATATGATACCTACATCTAACAACTTGAGAACCTCTGTGCGGATAACATCTTCCATGTTGGGGTTTCAACGTCGCTGCATTTCTCTTGAAGTTTTGGCACCTTCTTCTAGGTAGATTTGGTGCATACAGTCAGCAAGAATAATTCCTTTCAAATCTGCTATGGTCCCCCCAAGGGAAGCCTTGTGTTCTCGGAGAACACTAACTAGTTTACTTTCCTGAGTGGTCTCTAATTCAGAAGCAAAAGTGGCAGGAAGAGTTTCTCGTTACCTAGAAACACATATTTTAACGTATCTGGTAACGACTTTAATTCAGGGGTGGGAGCTTTAACTAAAGATGGGATGAGCTTATATGTAGTGGGCGGAAGAGGTTCAGGTTTGCGTTGTCATTTCCCAGGGTTCAGGTTTGCGTTGTCATTTCCCATAATCCAAAATTGTTGCAGAATCTAACAACGCATTAACTTCTTCAAAATGACTATCCTCATCATAGTAGGCTCCAAAATGGTCCAAACAGGCCTCTAATGGATCATTAACACTATTGGTGCTAAAAATGTTCTCAACAAGAGAATCAATCATGCAAATAGACTCATAGTGGTAATGGTATGAAGGGGCTTGGAAAGTTTTAAAACATTCACCGAGACCTTTTGATTGCCAAAAGAAAATTCCACTTGACCGTTTTGATAATTGATTATTGCATTAGCAATTGCTAAGAACGGTCGACCTAGGACAATTGGAATGTGGGTTTCTTGGTCTGAGATAGGTTGAATGTCTAGAATCACAAAGTCAACTAGATATATAAAGTTTTCTACCTGAACCAAAACGTCTTCACGTGGAATCTTGATTGACCTGTCGGCTAACTGAAGTGTAATCCTAGTTAGTTTTATCTCCCCTAGTCCAAGTTGTTCGTATACCTAAAAGGGTAAAATATTCACACTAGCCCCAATATTTAAAAGTGCATTTTCTATCCGTTGATTGCCTATAATACAAGTAACAGTGGGACAACCAGTGTCTTTGAATTTGATTGGGTACTGTTGTGTAAGTAGGGAACTAACTTGTTGGGTCAAGAATGCCTTTTTACGGACACTCATGTCTCGTTTGACCATACACATATCCTTTAGGAGTTTGGCATAAATTGGCATATGTTTAATTGCATCTAACAGGTGAAGGTTGATCTTAACCTGTTTAAAGATGTCTAGAATTTCATCATAAATGCCAAGCTTTTTCTTAGCAAGCCTTTGGGGAAATGGTGTGGGTGGAGTGTACACTCTCTCAGTGAAATATTCCTCATTTGGACCCACATCTATCTCAGGCCCATTAGTATCACTAGGAGTTTTGTCGACTTCAGACTCTTTTTTAGCTTGATTATCACCTTTAGGTTGTTCTACTGTATTTTCTACTGTTTTACCACTCCTGAGGGTTATGACTGCTTGAACGTGCTCAGTAGGACTACCTAATCCACTAACCTGGTGGACTCCTTTCGGATCCGAAGTCGGTTGATTAGGAAATTTCCCATTCTCCCTATCATTTAGCCTATTTGAAAATTGTCTAATTTGAGTCTCCAAGTTACTGATGGACCGGTCAATATTTTGTTGGTAACGTTGAATTATCAAGGATAATTCATCTATCCTCTTCCCTATCATATTAAAACTTTAGGTGTTTTGGGAACGATCTAAGGCACTATTTTTCAATAAAGAGTTTCATAGCTTCCTCTAAAGATGACCCTTTGTCTATTTGTATCCCCTCCAGCTTCAACCCCAACTCATATTTATACTACTCAACCCAAATATTCTCAAAATCTTCACGTAATAACTCCAAATCTTCTTATAATTTTCGGAGAATAATTTTCTTCCTTTCTCGGCCGGAAAAACATCTTGTATCCTGTTTCATTCTTTTTTCTTCTTTGACAGGTTGCTTATCCTCTCGTTGCTAGCTCGGACAAAATCTTGAGAAGATATCATCCCCTTTTATTATATAGCCCGAGAATGTTTCTCACGAGTTTCCTTCCTTTTAAACCTCCAAATTTGAGTTCCCGAATCTAATAAAATTCCTCTTGAAAAGTTAAGGTGATATTCTTGCCTTTAATACGTGAGAATAATCCAAAATAATACGTGAATTATTCACGCAGAAGAAAGGAGAGTTCCCGCCAAATTTTGAATTCAAATCTAAAGAAGTGGGTGCCTTTATCATTTTTTGGCGTGCCTGTATCAATTCTGGGGTGCCTTTATCACTTTCAATCAAACTTTTCCATAATTGTTTATTCTTCATAAACACCTACAAAAGAACAATATTAATACAACAATTGAGTAATAACAATATAAATATGAGATTAATAAAGATAAAAAAATGTGTCTATCATGGTACTTAGAAAAACTTATTAGATTCATTACAACTTACTAAATGTGAGCAACTTCATCTTACCATCACAACATGGATTTGTGCATGGTAAGAGGTTGATGTTGCAGTTATAAGCCATGTGACCAGCTTCTCCACGTGAATAGCAGTATAATTGCTTCTATTGTAACCACTTTTCATCATCTGACAAAGTTGGTGGAATACCTTGATGTAAAGCTACATAAGTATCTAACCAGATGAAAACACCACAATAGTTGCACTTCACATAAGGTTGGAAACCTTTTTTTCCTTTTAATGCTTTTATAAGAAACAGGTACCCTTTACAGTTGGTTAGAGTGCATTTAATGCCTTCCCGGAGACAATCTAAAGGAATATGACCAACAAAAAAAACATTTGTCATACTTCCTAATTGATGAAGAACTTTCATCTTTCATTATGTATGTAAATAAGAGAAAAATTGCAGGTACAAGTGTTTGTTGAAGAACAAAATCAGAAGGTAGAAGTGATGGTGGTAAAAAACTGGTGAATAAGGTGCTTTTTTAACCAAAAAGTACCAACGGTTTGATTTTTTGGAAAAAAATCAAAATTTAACCGTTGGATCCAGATAATCTTTGTGGTTGAAAAAAAAAGAGTCATGTGGGTTTTTTAAGTAGGTCATGTGTTAACGGCGCTGTTAACGGCGCTGTTAACGGTGTTGAATAATTTTATTTTTTTAATAATTACTAAAAAGAAGTCAGGGTTTAACTTCGTCAACGCGGGTCAACATGAATTTCAGGTACCAAACTCTATTTTTGACCAAACCATAATGTTGGACAAAACCCAAGTACCAAAAACCAATTAACCCATTTTTTATATGACATACCATATATATAATTAACATATGGTTGACCATGGATGACTCACCATATCGTCTGGCCATAAATATATTATTTCATGTGGCTTCACACATATGTCCTGCTATATATGCTTGACCACTTTAATACTTAAGTATCTTCTTCCTCACTCTTTTATGACCATCCACCACCTCTCGTTGATGACGTGAAAGGCAGTGTTCGACCTACTCAATGCCGTCATCTAGCATCACCTATTCATTTCAGCATGTCAATACTGGTTGACACATTCGAACTCTCAGTGCTCACCTGAGCATATCAGAGTCTTGACATGAGGCCTCAATAAATACATATTTATCTTCAGTATGACTGCTCCTTACGAGCCTCACTAGTCTTTTAAAACTCATCAAGACTTGTTATTCATGTCTAGCCAGACATGACAACTCATAGGTCAACTTGACCAGACAAGTCATAACTTGACTTCACGCTAAGTAGTTTTATCTACTAAAAATCATACGAGATATCAAAGATGTCACAAATTGAGGGATATTCACTAGGGTATTGGTCTGGAGGTCTACGACATGTGGTGTAGCAATACACCTAGATGTATGGAATGTACGACAATTAGCAAAGTAGAGGAGTGATGGGTGTATAACCGTTTAGTCTTCCCCACAAGTGGGACACAATTTTCAATACACTCTCCATCACCTCTACTTATCCACCACTTCACAACTACCATTTCCAACGAGGTCAGGGTAAATGGTTACTTCTATATAAATAGATCCTTCAATCTGTTGAAATCAGAACACACAGAGAGTATAAAATAGAACAAGTCTATCATCTGATTTTCATCAAGGCCTTCTCTCAGTCATACACAGAGAATCCTTCATAAAAATTATATACCTACCATATCTAACAGAGTTTGATACCCTGGCCTCAACATTTCCTCTTCTTCCCTCCCTAAGACCAACCCTTCTCCTTCCTTTGTGACCGAAACAAAATTGGAACGATCGTTTCTTAGTTTAGGCCAATTTTGTGTCATTTTGATCTCTCGAATCTAAAAAAACTATTTCTACACTAAAAATGTTTCAGGGATTAGACGAATTCTCATCAGTTTACCCATTTTACCTTTTTACCCCTAAATTTATTTTTACCCATAAATAAATAAAAATACACTAAAATCGGTTTTCTGAACAAAATGTTCTTCCAATAGGGAGGGACGGAATGCGCACCTTGGTTTTAGAGGGGTGCACAACTTTGGACTCTATGTTATAGGCATAAAATTTGGAAACGAGGTGTCCGATATTTCATTGAGAATTTTCCCGAGATCTCGTTGTACAATATCTTGGTCCCGGCCCTGACATGATCGAGATCTGAGATTGACTACCTTGAATGGAATACGCTCTTTCAAATCCAATGTAATAATTTATTTGAATTATTATACCTTTCATATTTGATAGTTCAATCACATTTATTTAACTTATCTATTATACATGAAAGTGCATGTACTTAAACACCTAATATATGCAAATTAAGTATGATGTAAGATGACAATACCTGTAGTATATATAAACTTTAATTTCAGCCAATAGATGTTAGTGATAACTGTTAGATTCAATCAATATAACCGATATCACCATCTCGTATCCTTATCAGTGAAAATCGATATGATACCAGTTCCAATGCTGGAATAAGTATTGAGGTTGTTTTAGGTATAAAATTATGAATTAAGAGATTTATCCATCCTCATTTTTAGTGAAGTTGAGTCAATACGCAATATTTTTTGCATAACTTATTAGCCATAATAATCTGGAGCATTATGTGCGGCTAACAGCGGTAACCTCGAGCCTTTTCAAGGTAGAACATATTATTGAGTTGTACATTGTACTAGAAGTTTAGAAGGATCATTATGTTACTATTGATTTTCAGTTAACTATTGGTGAATGACTACATAGTTGTCGGAACAACTTAAAATCCCTCTTGCATCAACTGGGAAAAAAAGGTTTTTTTGTTAGGTTGTTGTGATTAAATCAGGCAGTATAGATTCCATTTATAGTTTTGATTAAAAAACAAGTTATACGATAGGAAATATCCAAGGACAACTGCGAAACGAAAAAACGATAAACTACCTAATGATTAATTAATCCCACACACTTCTGGATGGTGCACCTGCAGCAAAAATAAGGTTTCAATGTTAATAAATGAAAATAAACTTTCTAACAATACGATATAATTTAAATATTAGCACAACAAGTAAATTTATGGCAATAAATATCTCTTACAATCTCCTTATCTAATTTCTACATCACAACAATTGAACAAACTAGCTAGTAAAAATATGGTGTAAGCTACTGAATAGATTCCAACCAAAACAACTGTGAAGTCAGAATATAAAGGCACCCAACACTGAATTAAATTAAGATTGTGGATGGAAGAAGCTTGTTATGATTAAAACCAGGTCAATGATACAATTAGCTGCAAGTTATCATTTTTGGTTTAAAAGAAAAATTAAACAACAAATAGAAAAAATAAATGGATATATTGCAAACAAAATAATCAGATAGGATGAGTATGACTTAGCAGTAAATAAGATATGGGTATGGTCACTTCCTTCAAATTAGACTAAAACTTCATGTCTACAACATATGATATATTAGTCATACCAGTGTTCTAATAGACCCATTATCAAGATAACAACAACAATAATTACAAAGTAACGTTATTGCTTACATCAACATGGAGACGTTGTTTCAGAAATTTACAAACAAAAACATGGAGACGATACGTGTTGTAAGTTCAACAAATTACATTATATATTTCCCACTAATACTAAATAATATAAAAGTAGTAAGGATCGTTCCCATGAAGAGCTGTGATATTGCTATTTGTTTTCAACTTCTTTCGTAACTAATTAAATTATACTAATGAAAGTAAAAACAAAGTGAGTAAAGATTGTGATCAAGGTAAGAAAAGACTAGTGAAAGGTTTCATCTTCCATCACCAAACACGTTCCTCAATCAACCAGAGTTAATATTCAATTATTCTCATACCAAAAACCCTATAACATCCCATCGCGGGCTCACTCCGGAAAAATTCATTATATCATCAAATGTGCAAGAGCCACTATTCGAATCCTTCTTGCTAAACAAGTTTAACCCAGCGAGAACATTAATCTTCGTGATTATCGAGGTTATTCTAAGCAACCTATTGCAACATTCACATAGATTTAACTGAGGTTATGATTCTACAAATAATTGTATCGTAACATCTCGTCGCTAACAACTACGTTGTGCTACTTGTGATTAGAGTTCTTCAACAATTCCGGATCTCAAACCCCTAGTCTAGCTTCAGATATGAACACATAGCGATAAACAACCAAGTCTGCAATCATACATGGCGATATTCATAGTAGAATATATACGATAAAAGATATTATTAACATTAAAACTAACTAACCAGATTGACATACATGTTTAAAACTTACAACTACATAAGAAAATTAACTAGTCATGAGTTTACTAAAACCCATGGAAAATATACAAAAGAAGAAGAATAGTTTCCCCCTGAGGGGAAACTCCTAAGTTTAAGATATAGAAAACGTGATATAAGAGGTGGAAGATGATGAAAATAACTAAAGATAATAAAAGATATCTCCACTGAGTACCAGAGGTCATCTTATACAACTCTCACAAAACTATCCTTAGACTTAAATAGGTATCTAGTAAGACTCAAACAAACTATGAATTTACATGTATAGTTATCCTAATTTCTGACTGATTTCAAGCAATTACTAGGGATGAACAAAGAAAATCATCACAAAACTATGAAAAACATACTAACAATTCTCTTTTTAGATGAACTCAACATCAAACAAGAGTGTCAAATTTGGAGGAATTAAGCAATTGGTACCTGCAATCACACAAATGTGACATATAAGTTTTGTACTTAATTGATTATAAGAACAACTATGACAACACCAACACCAACCTAAATAGTAGTAGTTGTAGATAGTATCTCCTTTGCAGCTTCATCTGTCATGACATATGCAAGGTTAGAGGGAATCTTTAACACCAACACCAACCTAAGAATGGATGTCCAACATTGTTTGACATAGCCCATTGAAGTGTAAGTGGTTATATGAAATTTGTAGCCTAATAAATGTTCATCTTCCCAAGAGAATTGGTCACAAGTGCCTTGCAAATGTGAGATAAATATTATGGAGTAAGCTTGTGCTAACATAACGATAATAACAATATTTCTAAAAATACATATCACCAACTAGGATTAGCTTACCAAAATGCTATCATCACCGAACTTAAAGGTTCACTTATTTAAAAAATAATAAGAGATCAACCACAGATAAAGGCTTTCGTGTGTCATCCTGCAGTTCAGTTTGAGCAGCTTCATATACTCCTATAAAATGTAAGGAAGTTTATAGTCTCATTGCTTGTATATGAAGAAAGAAGGCACAAATGGAAAAAATACAAACCATATGCATTAACATTTGTAAAATTTGCAAAAACAGAACATTAGCAAATTCCTTCAACCTGTACGGTGAAATAAACCAACTCATCACATAAGCAAAGGCTTAAACCTGGTTCAATGGTATCTGCAACTGCTTAAGGGTCTATCTATCAAATTTGCTTTATCAAGTGCCTTGTACCTGGCGTTAACCCCGTTTAAATGCACGATGTAAACACCAATAAAATTATTCAAGTAAATCTTCCTTAACAATGCCAAAATTCACTCATTAAAAACTGATTTCCAAGTTCAAACTATAATGGAACAATTTTTATACCCGAAAACAACAAAATGGATAATAAAATACCTGAGAAGACACATTTTGACTTAGAATTTTCCAATCACTTGGAACCTAACAAAATTTATACTATTTATCTAAAAGTAAAAACTTTTTTTCTGATTTTTTTTTTGAAAACCCAATTAATACTTACAACAACAACATCAATATCATTATGATCGATACAAACAAACTAAAATTAGGTCAAAATTAATATTTATGAGACAAGTTCTTCTCCAACGATCTCAACTGGAACAATTTCATCATTTTATGTATGAAAGTTAAGAAAGAATTAATAGAAATTTAAAGAAAAACAGTCTTAGTATAAAACCCTAACTTAAACCTTTCATGAAAACCATTACAATCCCTAGATCTGGAACTCCCAGTTTTACAAAACACTATATAATGAAGAAATATCTAAACTTAAACATATGTTGGTGTAGTTGTTAAAGGGATTTCTATTTTCGAAGTTGTTAGTGGTAGTAGAAACAGAGAATAATAAAAATATATGTTAATGGTGAAGTTGGGTACTAAATACTCAGAGGATCTTCTAAAAAAAAGAAAAGAGAAGTATCAAATTGAAATGGTAGAGAGTTAGGGTTAGTAAGTTGTTTTAGGGTGAAAAACAAATGTACTGCAAAATGGTACTTTCAGGTAGGTTTGAGAGATCAAGCTCGAATAGGACGAGCCGAAACCAAGAAATGGTCATTCGCGTCCTTCTTCGATCACAAAGGTGGAGAATATTGGGTTGGTCTTAGAGGAGGGATGCAAAGAAGGTTGAGAAGTCTCACTGTGATGAGTAATTGTAGTGTGTACTTTAGAATGGATTATCTCTGGGATAAATCACTAATTATGTATTTTGTCTCTTCGTTCTTGTTTCGAATAGATGAAGTCATCTATTTATAGTTTTAAGGTGACACACTGATTTCTCGTTAGTGGTGGAAGTTACAAAAGAAGTGGAGGAGTAACGATCGTGGAGATTGTAGTGGAGTCATGTCCGGAAAATAGGGATGACTTATATGACCATTATTCCTCGTGCTCTCAACTGTCCTATAACTGTCCCACTACTTGTTACCTTCTTGTTCGTAGATGTGTTGCCATAAAGCATGATTGTCGTAGATCGTCAAACCAACACCCCAATGAGAATCCTCCCATGTGTTGTATTTGATATCTCGTAGAGTGATAGTGGAGTCGTGAACCACTACTGCGTTGATTAGGTCAAGTCTATGACTTTTCAAGTAAGTGAGGCAAGTTCTGCAACTCACTGAATTGATAATGAGACTGAGTGTCAAGTTTTGTAAACTTAGTGTTCATGTAATAGCTTAGGAGTAGCATGACATACCTCTAATGGCCAAAAATTAGCTTACAAGTGACTTGGCATAAATCTAGAAGATGTTCGAAGCCAAGATTGTGTAAAGGTTCTTAAGGACCAGTTGTAGCGCACTTAAGAATGAGGCCTCATATATAGCCATATAGGGCTAGCAATGGCATTAGGCTAGCAATTGAAAAGAAGTGTTGTGCGTCCCTTAGGGACGCAACCTAGACGAGGTTAGCGCTTTTCGAGCAAAGTGCTAAGTGTGGTGTGTCCTTTGAGGATGCGACCTAAAATAAGGCTAGCGCTTAACACATCAATAGTGCAGCGCGTCCCTTAGGGACGCAACCTAAATTAGCTAGCGCTTGAGTTAGCGCTTAGGTGTGGCACATCCCTAGAGGACGCGACCTAAGTTAGCTAGCGCTTTGGGCGTTTAGATGCGACACGTCCCTTGAAGACACTGCCCAAGTTAGGTAGCGATTAGATGCGTCGCGTCCCTTGGGTATGCGACCTAAGTTTAACTAGCGCTTTGAGCGCTTAGGTGTGGCGTGTCCCTTAAGGACGCTGCCTAAGTTACCGCAGGTGCCTGGCGCTAGTATAAAGTGTTGTGGCACGTCCCTTGGGGACGCAGCTTGATGATCTAGTGATAGCCTTGTGCTAGTGCAGAAAGTATAGTGCTAGCCTAGTTCTAACACATAACATGCTTCTTTAGAGGCATTGCTCTTTGATTGGGGCACGTCAAAGAGAAGCGACGCATAGTTTGTGACACGTCCTTGAGTAAAATGCTAAAGTGATATTTTTTTAAGGTCGGGATGGAGAATAGTGATTTGTTCTTTGTGAACAGGCATTAAGCTGAAATACGTCTTTGGGGTATCAAGCATTAGCTATTCCCAGTTAGATGTTATTGGAACATCGATTGATGTAATTTTAATATAGTGGTAAAAAGGGTTTGATAGTCAGACTTGTGAAGATTCGATTTTTAAACTTAATTTTTAATAACTAAAAATAAAATAGATTAAAGTAAATTTGATTTAAAATTGATGGGAAGAACTAGGACTAAGGATTCCCACCATTCGCCAATTTTTCAAGTGGTAAAAAGCTAGCAACTCATGTATTCAGTTTAATCAAAACATTGCCAAAGTTAGGTTTTCAAAATAATAGTTGTAAATCGTAAGCATGACCCAGCATGACTCATCAAAAGAAAACACAACTAATTGATAAAAACCATTTTTTCCAATTTTAATTCAAAGCAAATAATTATAAAAGAATTGCAAAAAATAAATAAAATAAGAGTTACTTTATTATTGGAAAAATAGCTTCCTCCGTCGCCCCAGTGATGGTGATTAGCTCATCATGTTGGAAACACCCTCAAAATAGGTTTTCATAGCTCAAAAAGTGTTAATAATGATGCAATAATAGTAACACAGAAGAACTGATACGCTTATAAGCGTTACAGAGAGGTGTTCTCTGCGTTACAGAAGAAAGAAAAGAGAACAAACAAAAAGTACGGACTTCAGGTGCTTCAGAAATAGGACTGTAACAGCGGCTGTTTCAGCAACTGTTTAAACGACAGTTCCCTTGAGCCTTATGTTCTTTGTGTCCTTCCACCAACAAAAAATTAGTTTTCTTCCTGTTTTTTTTTCGGTGGTCTCTGTTATCTCCCCTTGATCTTTTCTTCGATTCTCTTAGGTATTTATAGGCTTTGGGAACCCTAATAACTCTTCCTAAGTCGATAAGGATGCAAACAAACATCCAAATCCAACTCCAATTCCATGCAAATCCGAAACAGAGTGAAACTCCTTTTCCGGCTGTGAATCGATTTTTCAAGCAATTTTTCCGGCGTGAAACACTCAGAAGTGATGTGTTTAATCTTGTTTTCGATTCTTCTTTAATTGGGTAACTCAGAATTACCCCAAGCTCTTTAAAACTCGATTTTCACCAAACTCAGAAACTTTCTCACGTGAAACTTTTTCTTCCCGCCATTTTTTGATTTTTGAATTTGAAATGAAGGTGCCCCCAATCCAACTTGTGGGTTCCTTTAACAACTTTTGCTGGGTGCCTTTAGTAATTTTTCTGGGTGCCTTTAACAACTTTTTGAGTCGATTTTTCCACAAATATTATTTCTCAAAAATACCTATAAAGACATAAAAACCCATAAATAGTTTAAAATCGAACACTAGCAAAATAGATAATTGAGCACAATTTAGACACAAAAATGTGTCTATCAAATACCCCCAAACTTACTATTTGCTAGTCCTCGAGCAAATCTAATCTAGAAAATAAAATAAAATCCTAACTCACTTTCGCAGGAATCACGACTACATTTAGCATATGTAATAAGCCTTTAAACCCCTAGGTGTCCTAGTGGACGAGTTTTGTCTCGTGAGGGTTTACAAGAGGTATACCCACAAAACCTTTACTCCAAATTTTAGCTACTCGTGAACGATTGAGGATAAACACTAAACAAGCTATTTAGTTGGCATATTAAATTCTTCGGCTATGGGAATCATTACCCTATATGAGTCAAATTGCTGTACACGAGTTCTTACTCAAGCATACTAAAATTCATATATAAGAAAACAAAGCTCTACTCAGATAGTTGTTCAACCACAATACTCAGAATCTATCAAAGTTCAATCACATGAAAAGATTTAGAAGATGAGTATAGAAAAATGAAGTTTGTGCGTGTTGACTAAGGTGAACGGTGTCTCCCATATCTGTCTGAAGGTCAGTGCCAGGATGAATCCAAATGAATTGAGATACATGGTCTTAATCGTAATACTAATATCGATTCAACTGGTATATACAAGGGTCCCAGCGATCGATTTATTGAAAATAAAATAATTATAAATGTATTGACAACATGATTGGATCAAATTGAATCCAAGCGCATGGTCCTTATCAGCATCTTACATGATAGTTCCCACGGATCCTGCGTTCCACGCTTTCTTAGGCGACGGAGACAGGGAGAACACACACATGTTGCTATCAAAGTGTCAATACTCGATTTTTTTTTCTTTTTTTTTTTTTGAAATAAAGTCTAAATAATCTCAAACACTCTACTCCATCCTGGCGGTGATAACAATTCGATACTGGTGCCCCACCAAATCACTTAGAGAAACACAAAATTATAAAAATAAAAATAGAAGGTGATATGGTTGAGATAGACTCTGAGATACGGTGACAACTATCATGTTTTTTCTAACACCTGAACTGTCCTTTTATGAATAAACCATTTAGCTGGGCACACCAATTTCTATAGAAAAAGAGCTCAGTTTCCATCTACCTAGAATGGTTAGTGTCGTCCTTAATTGTTCACAAGTTTCTAGACTTTGGAGTTTTATTATTGCAAAAGTTTCTCCCTTACCCCCAAACTTAAATCTAACATTGTCCTCAATGTTTCTAAAGATGAATGATTAAAAGCATGAACAAGGAGAAACTGTTACCAATCAAAAGAAATGAGTTAAGGAAAGATATTACCGTGTCGCATGAGCAAGGGTTACCTCCCAAGAAGTGCTAAGTTTAAAGTCTTCAGCCAGACTAAGAAAGAATTAGTCACCTCATAAAATCATATAACAATAATCGGAACAACTGTGGGTCATCTGAATCAAATAGAGTTATCCAAAATAAGAGGAAACTGCAAAATGCCAAGAAAATGAACAAACCGAGCACACCCTTATCTAGTTTTCTGTTTAAGACAACTACTTCTAGTTGTGGTTCAGATTCAGTCTCTATAAAAGGGTCTAAATAAAATATTTTAATGGGATGGATTTCCTCGTAGGCAGGATCAAAAGAATCAGGTTGTAGAGTCCGGAGTAACTCAAATAAGAACTTAGAAGCGTATAATAATAACCTGAATAATTGTGGATCCTCAAAGTCAATCATATTTGACTCACACAATTGACTACTATGAAAGTGGTCATTCTTAAACAAATGTGTCGATTCTAATTCCCTAAAGTAATTAGGTTTTGTCTCAAAACTTAATAACTGACACATTTGAAATTCATACGTTCCCACATATGGAAGAAAATATTTTGGTGGGAAAACAAAGGCAATCTTGGTATTATTTCCTAGGTAAATCACATCGACCATATGATGGATTTCTAACTACTGAACTTCTTTCTGGACATCAACAGGATCAGGAAATCTAGTTTGAAGATGATCTTGTAAAATGGTAGAGGTGCAAATGTCAAGTCCCAAGTTAGGGACCTTTCTAAGAGTTAAAGGTAAAGCACATGTAGAATGATAGTCACCCCCAAACTTAGAGTTTTCATTGTCTTTAGATAGACTAGTCACAATTTCCCTAATTTCTAGATCGTCAGATTCCCGAAAATGGTCAATTGTTTCTTCAAGGTTATAATCAGGTGGTGCATCCTCACTCATATTTAAAATCTCTACGAGTCTATCTTTGTTACTTAAGACTATTATTTCTAAATGGCTGGACTCTAAAACAGTATTCTCATGATAGACCTGTTCCTCTAAACCATTACCGGCTTCAAAATAAGAAAGTTCTACATCGTCTAAAACAGTGGTATCTCTAGTCAAATCCTCTTCCTTTTGAATAGGTGAATAATCGTTAAAATTATTTGGATTTGAACCAGAAATAACATTATCATCATGAAGCACAATTAGAGTGACAATTTCTTGATCACTCTGCCTGTATATTTCAAGTTTTCACCAATATTATCCTCATCATCATAATAATATGAAGATGTTTGAACCTCGTCTAAATAAGTAGTGTTACCAATTCTATCCTCGTCCTCTTGAGTAGGTGAAAAACTACCAAGGGTAGCACTATATTGGAAATTAAGATTATTTTGAGCAATATTATTCTTTGCAAGATTTTCATTTACACTTAATGCAAACCTATTTCTATTGTCATCCATCTCCTTTATGATTTTTCTTGTATCCTCAGTGCACTTTTTGACGGACTTCTCTAGAAAAAAAACTAGATCAATAGTGCTAGATTGCCAGTGCTCGTGCGATTCTTCTAGAGGCATAATGGTTCATTATAAGGACTACTAGGTTGCATCTGTTTTAAGGCATCCCTCCAAGAGAAAGAAATCGAATTTTGCTCAAATATTTATTTCTCAAAAATACCTATAAAGACATAAAAACCCATAAATAGTACAACATCGAACACTAGTAAAATAGATAATTGAGCACAATTTAGACACAAAAATGTGTCTATCATCGATGTGCATTCGAGAAGAGTTCAAGGAATTCAGTTGTGGAATTTATGCGACTTGAGACCGATTCGATATGGAATAAATATTGAGAATATTAATGAGACTACAAGATCAGTTTAGAACGCCTGTAGCTATCTGTAGAGACTATAATCTTAATTCGCCTACAAAATATAAGTAGAAATACAATATTCATGCTTTAATATAAAGCTGGAAATATGCGCGGATATTTATATGCTTCTCCTACTAGGCAGAGGAGGATTTTACAATTCTATCCCTTGTCAATAACCCACTATCTACACAAGTATCCCACCATGGAACATATTTGGGAGGAAACACGTTTCAGAGTTCAAAACACTTCAAAAATTTAGGCGATATATACATTTATTTCTACAAACTCAAGTGTTCCCATAGACACGAACGTCTCACACGTGTAAGCTGAAAACCGTTGCAAATTATAACAACTAAAAATAGTATAAAATTTGTAACAACAATGGGCCATTACGAAAATTTTGTAACGACCTGTTTTAGTTGTAAATTCGCAATGGCCCATAAGATGTTACGAATTTTTGTTGCTAAAATCTGATTTTGGTGTAGTGTTACAAAATTTTAATCTTTTGTAAGTGGAAGTATACATGAATTTCTATGTATACACTGTGTCGTATCTGCGTCTCGTGTATGTGTCAATGCACCCTGGGTCCTATGTCATTTACTCAAAAATCCATGAAAACCATGTTGAGTAGTATATATATTTTAAATTTCCCCTACATATGGCTTTAGGGTTGTTGATGGTGGATTTTACAAGGGAAAAAATTATAAAATTTCCCTCTTCCCATCAACAGAAAACATGGATACAGTCTTCATAAATAGTTACAGGTGTTCAATACTGATCCCGTAGCCTCTCTAAGTATATATAAATATCTATGCCATATTGAACTCGTCTCAAGTTGCAAAACTTCCTCGGGTGAATTCCTTGAACTTATTATGTATATACGTCGATATTCAAATTCTTATTTGAACAACATCAATCTACTATTGTATACATAACGAAAATAACATCCAAATACGAGTAATGAAACAAAGCATGGCTATTTGAAGTTATGGTCTTATTCTAGCATAGTTACTCGAGGATGCATCGATACCCAAGCACCGTCCATGAGAACGCTTTATTATTTATGATTCATTCCTCTTGGAAGCGTCATTTCCCTAGCATAGGTCCTTTGAGAACGCGTCATTTCTTCATACATTATTCCTATGGACGCGTCATTGCCTACAATACCTTGACTTATGGATGCGTCATTGTCCATGACGATAACTCGGTGGCAGCACCAGCCCATTACAGTCTTAGCATTCCTATGGCGCTGGCATAATGCCAGCGCCAGCCTTCTCAAGGGCGCTTCAACTACTCTAGCACCGTTCCTAGGGACGTGTCATCACCTATAACGCTGGCCCAGCGCCAACTCTAGCCTACCCACGACGCTAGCTTAAGGCTAGCGCCAACAAATTCATCCCTAGCATATCCTAGAGAGCATGGTGTCCATCTCGTGCCCAGTCCTTGAGAACTTCTACAAATCATGACTTCAAACACCTCTAAATTTGTTCCATTCACAAGTCTTGTTACTTTCAAGCTTGCACACAACTACTAAACTTACTATTTTCACTAGACTTGACACTGATCAGTCTACTTATTCACTTAGTGAACCGAGCAACTTGCCTCACTAATTTAGGAGGTTATTGTCTTAATTTAACCAAAACAGTGGTAGCCCGTAATTTCAATGTTTTTCTACGAGATCTCAAATACATCAAATGGGGGGATTCTCATTGGGATATTGGTCTGGCAGTTTACAGATACGCGCGGTGTGGAAACACATCCACGATGAGAAAGTAATAATTAGTTGGAAAGTTAAGAGCGGTTAAGAGGATGAGGGAGTAGTGGTCATACAGTCTTCCTGGCATAACAGACATGATTCCACCAAAATCTCCACGATCATCACTTCTCCATCTCTTCACAACGTCAGCAACTTACGATAAATCAATGTGTTCACAACAAGATTATAAATAAATAAATGGCTTCATCTATTCAAATATGGGAAATCTATCTCAGAGATTATGACAGCCCAAAAAAAATTTCGCTTCCAATTGACCGTGGAATTCGGTCAACTGACAAGTTCAAAATCTCCCAAGCTGCCATTTTTGGATGCACATATAGAAAAACACTTTGTAACAAGAGTAAAAGTCATAGTATTATTAAACAAGATAAAAAGATGTTTATTTACATTATCAAAACAATTTACCAAAAGTGTTGATTGGCAAAGAAGAACAACAGGATGAAAGTAGTATTCCCATTGCAGCTCAACCTTTAATTAAGGAATTTATGGATGTTTTTTCTAACGAGTTGTCGGATGAGATACCACCTCTCCGGGATATACAACATTGTATTGATCTCGTTCCTGGATCAAGATTGCCAAATAAAGCGCATTACAGAATGAATCCTAAGGAGCATGAAGAACTTCGTCGTCAAGTGGAAGATTTGCTACAAAAAGGATTGATCCGACAGAGTCTAAGTCCTTGTGTAGTTCCAGCCTTGCTGATTCCTAAGAAAGATGGAACGTGGAGAATGTGTGTTGACAGTCGAGCCATCAACAAAATCACAGTCAAATACGGTTTTCCAATTCCCATATTGGATGACTTGTTAGATCAGTTGTGTGGAGCAAAGGTGTTTAGCAAACTCGAATTGAAGAGTGGGTACCATCAGATCAGAATTCGTGAAGGTGATGAGTGGAAGACTGCTTTCAAAACTCGAAAATGATTATATGAGTGGCTGGTTATGCCATTCGAGTTGACCAATGTGGCAAGTACATTCATGCGTATCATGAATCAAGTACTCAGACCCTTTATCGGTACTTTTGTGGTTTTTTATTTCGATGATATTCTTCTTTATAGTGCTAACATGGACTTGCATGTTCAACATCTTCGAGAAGTGCTCTCAGTTCTACGCAGGGAGAAATTATTTGCGGCCATCAAAAAGTTTTCATACATGACAGATCGAGTTCTATTTCTCCGTTATGTCGTCATCAAGGATGGAATCGAGTTAGATGAGCCCAAGGTTGAAGATGTGAGAAATTGGACTACACCGACTATATTACACGAGGTAAGGAGTTTCCATGGTTTCACTTCTTTTTACCGGCGCTTTATTCCCCACTTCAACACCATTATGGCACCCATTACTGAACGCATGAAAGGAGAAAAGTTTTCATGGTCTGAGGAAGCTGATGAAGGATTTCTCTTCAAAGGTAACCAATTGTGTATTCCTGATAGTCTCCGATTGAAGATTATTAAGGAGTTACATGATAAGGACATGGGAAGGGATAAGACTTTCCAACTTGTTTCGAAGTCATATTACTGGCCAACAATGAGGCATGAAGTTGCAGATGCGCAGGCTATAGCCTATTTGAAGGCTAAAGACCCGAGTGTCGTAATTTGGCTCAAGAGAGGTCCATTTTGATTGGAAACGAGCCAACGATCAAGACATGACACGACTTCGGATCTTGGTCTTCACATTTTTGTCAAATTCCATCGTTTAAGGCTTCAAACAGGCGTTTTTGCTATTTTAGGAAAGTTTTTGTTTTGTTAATAACTTATTCGTTAGGAGTTTTTTAGGTCGCCGTTTGCGGAATATAGTTTTATTTTAGGAGTATTTTCATTATTTTTGGTCTACCAAATTTTGCCAAAAATAGCAAATTAGGGTTTAAGTCGGTTTATGGTTTTTTAAGTTGAATTTAACTAATAATTTCTTAAACTTGTTCAAGTTTAATCGATTATTATTTAAAATCGAGAAACCGAAGTTTAAGTAATTATCGTTCTTCATAGTCGATATTTTTAGGAATATTTGAAGTCTGAACAAAATCTCTTTTTATTTTGTTTATTATCCGCTGCATCACCAACCATGGAAATTATTTTAAATTCTCTCCCTACCCATTTAAGCCACCAAAGCTAAAACCCTCTTCCACTTTCATACCCTATGAAGATATCAGCACTCCTTTTCAGTTCTCATACTCTAGAGAATGCACAAATCTCACCCATAAGAAAAAGACATTTATCTTTATACAGAATTTTCCCAATCTTAGTACTACCACCAAAAACAAAATCATCCATACTCACACTCCATCTCAACACAATTATTTCCCAGTCCCCACTTTACCCAAAACCATTCAACACGGAAATATTCACTCAGAAAATCCTTATCACAAGAACCTCATAAACAAGCTTCACATAAACACAGGCTACCAGTTTAGTGCATACCCTTGATGCACAAAAAAAGTAAAGAGAGGAAATATCCGAAGAAGCAAAATAAAAGTGTGTCCTTGTCTACCAACAAAACAAAAATGCCAAAAACCAAAATATTGTTATGTATCTCAAAAAGTGATGGTAGCTTACCCATCTTCAAGGTCGAGTACCCGACCTTTCCTTTACTGGCGTTGTTGTTGTTGTTGAAGCAATTGAGTCTTGGTTCTGCGGCTCATGGTTTGGGATCGGCTCCTTGTGACTAGAGACTTAGAGGATGGAGGTTGAGTTTGCTGTCGAACACCCCTATGCTGAGTGCCTGGAGCCTCTGTGGGGGTGTGGATGCTTGGACTGGAGAAGTTGGAAGTGTGCATCTCTGCATTACCAGCACCTACCCGAGAGGCTATGCCCTCTGCAGTTGGCCTCAGATGATCAAGAGAAGGGAATTCCATCCCGGCATTAGGTGCAATAGGCTGTGTAGAAATTGCCCTTATTCATAACATACCTTGCTCCTACAGGAAAAGTCACGGCCTCAAAGCCAATTTGAACTCCAACGGCAACCACGAACCTATCACCAACCACGGCAACAATCTCATTCACCACAAAATGTCCATGCATGGGATGAGTGGCATAAAAACCCATTCATTGTTCATTCCCCAGGCCATCTCGGCAGAATTGGGCTCAACCCTATTCATGGGAGTATTCCCCTTGTCACCATCTCCATCTCCATCAAGATCTACATTACCACCACCACCACCACTGCAACAACCTATCTCAAAAGCATCATTCTCAAATTGATGATTCTTGTTGTTCTTTTCCTGGGGAATTGGGGATTGGGGACCATCACCAAGATGCATAACTTGATTGATTTCAACTTCAGATCGCTTAATAAGAGACCCAAATCCAGGGGGTATCATTAAAACCCTCCTTCATCTTCACCATCCGATTATATCTCAAGGTCTCACAATGCCAGTTTAAATTGGAAGTGAAGGTTTCCGCTTCTCGATCATTGGGAAACGCAATCCCATATGGCAACCTCTCAAGAGAATAATTCCTTAGATACCAGTTGAGATCATACTCCATCATCACCTATGGTGTCTCCTCAACTATGTCATCTTCACAATACAATACATTCACCATATTTATCAGAAGTGGAATTCGATTTCTCTCTGTGATTTGTAGATTGAGGCTGCAGTGGTGCTCGATTGATATTCTCAATATCTTTTCCCACCTAAAGCAATTCATAAGGCTAAATAGATGCCCAATTACCCTATTATGTTTTAATTGGAGCATTTCCCCAAACGCTAGCATCTCTCCAGTGAATAATATCTCTTGATCTTCTCCTCATGTCGTTTCATATTTTTCTGTTACGCCGGTCTTTTCAAATTAATGATTTCCAGTAGCACTAATGTTTTTTCTTGACAGATCGTTGGTTATGGATGGGTCAAAGACTATAATGGGTTGCATGGGACCTAGTTAGTAATTCGCCTAGACGAATTATTCGCAAACAAACTAAACTGCATAAGCATTGTGAATTATTGCAACACTGAACCTAATACGCATCTAATATGGGCATCCTGAATAAATCACGAATTATTCGTATTCGCCGAATACGAATACGTGACTCCCTCTTTTGAATAATAACGTTTCCCTCTTCCCCTCTTTTTGTACGTATACGTGGCTCCCTCTTTCCTATTTTGTATCTTAGACGGTTTAAAAAATAATTATGTATGGAAAGATTATTGAACTCTTGATCTCCATATCATTATGATACACTATAACCACTTCATATATCATATATATATATCACACCTAAATTATATATTTTATATAATATTTTATTTAAAAACTCTTTTTATATAATTTTACATAGCCGAATTTTAGGTACCGAAATGATATTTCAAAAACGAATTATACACGTACATATATCATTCCGAATTACTCCTAATCACAAACTGTTGACCGAATTTAGTTTTTATGAATCCGTGTAATACTCGTACATTTATCGTTTCGTACGTTTGCCGAATTTCGAATTATTAACTAGAGTATGGGGAGCAGTTTAAGACGTTTACTCTGCCCCTTTTCGAATTACCAACAAATATTTTTGGGCTTTGAAAAGTGTTGGATTATCCAGTCTTCTATTGCGGATTCAGTCGGTAATTATAAACTCATGCAAACCGTCTTATATCTTGTCTTGTTTATCTCTTTTAATCATAACCTTACTAATAGTTTACTGATGTACCATGATGTTTCGCACTTCATATGGACCAACATCTGAGTCTCACTGCTAGAAATTTAACAATTGATAAATTTATTAACCCTTGGATGAACACAAGTATGATATTTCCATTCTTATGGCTAAGACTCCCTAGCAAACCCAAGATCCTGCACCGGATACACAAGGTGAGAAAACCACTTGTCCACTCTAATATCCATTGGGTATTAAAATTTGGATTAGTTCTCTGGCATACTCTTATTCTAGGTTTTTGTATCCATGCTACTCCCTTGTACAAAAGTTTTCTGAACGGGTACAATCCTATGATATTGTGAGCCTACACTCCTCAACGTCATCTCCACTATACGAAATCAGGGAATTTGTAACATCGTTTTGCTAATGGTTAACTTTTTTGGAATGTCGTATTATTGTTACAAAAATTTTAACAATGAGAAAGTGTTGTTATAATTGGTATATGTTACTGAGTTTCAGGAGGGTTGTGGTCAATTACCTTCGTATCCTCAACTTAAAATGCCAATTTACTTTGTTACCCTCTATTACTACTATATACGCCCTAATTCTACTCACGCTCAAGATGAACCCTAGCATCCCAACAATTCCCTTTCTTTTCTCCAATATTTTTTCACATTATAACTCTTCATTTTAATTACCAAAATCAGAAATCAAAATCATTGAAATTAGTTCTTCATAAAAATTAGAACAAGAATCTGTTGAGAGGTAGATAAAACAAGTTAATATGTTGATAAAAAAACAGTTGAGATATTACTACAACCTATCTTTCCCCTTTATTTATTTCACATTTTATCGACTTCATGGTTTATCCCTGTCGCCCGCCATTTCATCGGAAAATTCATCAGATCCACTTTGAGATTCAGCTGCAGAAAACTTCATCAAGAACTACAATCAGTTATTAGTACTTCCGTGAAACTTCTATTTAAGCTTAGATTTAAGTTTAATCGATCTCTCGTAGAAGTATTGACACTGATTCATAATTTTGGAAATGCAAATATGGGTTATCTTCATCTAAAGTATGTCATTCATTCATTTTTCTTTGAATCAAATTTTTTTCAACATTTGGGGGTTCAATGATTTTACAATTGGAGGTTACAAAATATTGATTGTGAATGATACAAATCTATATGTGGTTGTAGATTTTTAGGTTTATTTGTATCTGATGTTGCTATGAATTGCATCCTGTTATGAGAATATTTTGGTGATTATGAACATCTCAATAGCTTGCTTTAGGCCTCCTCCAATTAGTTTTATGAGTCACTTGATTATATAGGTTGAATACTATGCTATCCTGATTTGTATTCATTGTCAAATTGTAGAATAAAATTAGGTGTGCATAAGCCTCCATCAAGTAGTTTATGGTTTTTGTGTTTGTTGACTGTGATTATGAAGATTTGTAGATGTCGTATTACGTTGTATTCTGTTTTGAGAATAGCTCAGTGAAATTTGTAGGTTTAATTGACAATTAAACTGAGTCAGACACAATATTTCATTTGTTTGTAGGATGTCACCATTTTTTTATAGATGGGTGAATCAATTGATTGTATATTGAAGCATAAGCTCTAATGAGAATCCCGACCAGTAAAGAGAAGCTAACGTTCATAATTTGTTCCCTTTGCCTAGTCAGATTCTAGTTCTTTGTGATTTGAATTCATTGCCAGATTGTAGATTAAAATTAGGTGTGTATATGCCTCCACCAAGTAGTTTTATGTGTCAGTTGAATTATGTAGGTTGATTAGGATTCAATCTTGAGTCATGCTATTATGGCTTTGACAAATGACATAGTATTGAAGCATTAGCTCTAATTAGACTCAGGCATAGTATTTAGGTGTAGGATGTTAACATTAGTGAATAAAGATTGTATTTTATCTTGAGAAGCAGTTTCTGCAATTTAGATGAAAACCAAAGGGAAGGTAGTACTCGTATAAGAAAGTATATCTAGATTACAACCTGAGTCTCCAACATTATCAATACCCAACCACACACAAGAAAATTCATACAAAATATAGCTTTCATCATCTCATTTCAAATGTGTTACAACATTTTTGTTCGTTCAGTTTTGGTTTGCAACACTGTCACTTCATATTTAGTTACTAAAGCAAAAAATTTAATCCCTTACATCACATTGTCATCATTAAAATTCGAAAAACATAAAAGTTGAACCTAAATCCAAAACATAAACTCCATAAAATAAATTTCCTCTGCATTTTCTCCTTTGATGATTTTCACATTTCCAAAATCCAAAAAATAAAACAAGAATGAGTTTTTCTCAATTTCCATTAGACTCTCTTCATTTAAATTCTTCAATGTACTTTGATAATAGGTATTTCTACAAATACTAAGTTGTGTTACCATTTGCAAACTTAATATCATCATTTCCATTAGAGCAACTAAACCTAAAAGTCCACCAGCTCTTTACAGAAGAATTGAAAATTCGAGAAGTCTTATCCACTGTTGTCCATCACCGGATCCGGTATCGAAATCATTTTGTTTTTTCGATTCCATATCTGTGTCAGAGTCAGTCACTACATTGAGTATGAACTGATTTTCTGAATCACTGATGTGTTTTTTGATATTGGTAAGAAAAGTTCGTTCAAGACTTGTGAAAAATTAACCTAATTTTATTCTAAAAATCGAGAAAATTAAGTTGAAAGTGATATCAATAAGATTAAAAGCAACCAAGACTTTGGATTTCACTACTACTCATGATTGAATTGATTTACCAAGATCTCTAAAACTCTAGTTATCTTTAAGTCCTCTTTTATCTCAACTCACTAATATTCAGACAAATTTTCAAATTTTACTTGTAAACCTTAAGCATAGATCATCAAATGATTTAACAAAGCATAACCTATCAAACTAAAGGACAAATAATTAAGAAAATCATATGTTCGAACTAAAACTCTGCCAAAACAGTGATTAAGTGAATTAAAAATAAAACTAGAGTGAATAAAAAAATACATTACCCATCAATCATGTGTAAGTAGCTTCCTCAATTTCCTTGGTTAAGTGAGAATTTGCTCATCATGATAAACAACATCTCAAAAGATTGATTCATGGCTTAAAAGTTGTTTACAAAGATGAAAAGGAGAAAATTAATAAAATCGTGAATTTACAACGTTGTATAAGCGTTACAGTTTCGTTGTTACAGAGCAAATATTACTAATTCAAATCTTATGTTGCAAATGCAGCGTTACAGAATCTTGAAATAAATGACAGTTATTTGAAATAAATGACTGCTCGAGAAAGCCTTATGTTCTTCGAGTTCTTCTTCTCTGCTGGTGAAGAAAAGCTCTCCGCAACTCGATTTTTCAACTATATTCTCTCCAGAATCATTCCTAATCCCTCCCCCCTTATCTGTTATGACTCCAACACCCTTATTATACCCAACGACACCTCAACTCTCGAATTAATTCCAAATATCTTCTCTTGAATTTTTTTTATTCTCCACGGGAATGATTTTCTTTTCCATCTCTCCCACAAATCTGCAGCTGGACTAATCTCCTTCACGTCCCATACACGCTTAGAGTAAGTCAAACACACGCAACTCTTCCGGAAAAAAACCAAAAAAATCCTGAGAATAACTCCCGTGCTCTGTTTTCTCCAATCATTGAATAAACTTCCTCTTTCTTACGTAACAATTGCATCACCAGACCTGGTTTGTCGTGACAGCTTGTTACCAGTCAAAATCCACGAGAAAATCTCACAAAAACACTCCCAAATCTCTTCCAGAAATATGCGCGGAAAGCTGACTTTTCAAAACTTCTTTTCTCGCCAATTTTCAAAGGTTGAAGGTGGAGTGCCCCTAACCAGAGTAGGGGTCCCTTTAGCACTTTCCCTGGGGGTGCCTTTAACGCTTTTGATGGGGTATTTTTAGCACTTTTTAGACGATTTCTCCATGATTATTTATTCTTCCAAAAACACTTGCATACACATAAAATACCATAATAAGTACAAAATAATTATTAAAAATATAGAGAATTTGAGACCAAATCAGACACAAAAATATGTCTATCAAATACCCCCAAATTTATTATTTGCTAGTCCTCGAGCAAATCTAATCTAAAAATGAAAATCCTAACTCACTGTCGCAGGCATCGCGGTTGCACTTAGCGTGTGCAACAAGCCTTTAAACCCATACGTGTCCCTAGTGGACGAGTTTTGTCTCGTGAGGGTTTACAAGAGATATACCCACAAAACCTTTTTACTCCAAATTTTAGTTACTTGTGAATGATTGAGGGTTGACACTAAGCATGCTATTTAGTTGTCTACAAAATTCTTTGGCTATGGAAGGAATTACCCTGTTTTAAATCCAATTGTTGTACACGAGTTTTTACTCAAGCGTACTAAAATTCATATATAAGAAAATAGCGCATTACTCAGAAAGTCGTACAATAGACCACAATACTCGGAATCTATCAAAGTTCAATCACATGAATAGATTTAGAAGATGGATATGGAGATGATATAGTTTGCACATGTTGACTAAGGTGAACGGTGTTTCCCATATCTGTCTGAAGGTCAGTGCTAACATGAATTCTAATAGATTGAGATGCGCTCCCACTGGTCTTTATCCTGATACTAATATTGACTCAGCTGGTATATACAAGGGCCCCATCGGTCAATTTATTGTAAATAAAACAATTATTTACTTATTATTATTTTTATTTATTTTTTCTCTTTGGTCTAAATAATATACAATAATGGGGCTTGATCTCAATCACTCTACTTTATCCAACGCCGATAACAATTCGATGCTAGAGCCCTACCAAATCACTTACAGAAACACATAAAATAAAAAAATAAAAACAGAAGGTGATATGGTCGAGGTAGACTCCGAGATACGGTGACGACTATCATGTTATTCCTAACACCCGAGCTCTGTCCTTTTATGGATAGACCCTTTAGTTGGATCCCTCAACTCCTATAGCCAAGAGGTTTGTTTCCATCTACTTAGAATGGTCAGTGTCATCCTGAACTGTTCACAGGTTTCTAAATTTTGGAGTTTTTATTATTGCACTAAAAGTTTCACCCTTACCCCCAAACTTAAATCTAACATCGTCCTTAATGTTTCAAATTAAAGAGTAGTACCAAAAATATAGGTAACAAAAGGAATACAGAGATAATTCAGAAAGATAGTACCTGAGTGAAGCGTAAACATCCTTCTCCGAAGAATAAGACAGAAAATAAAAACAAGAAAATAAAAACAAAAACCTATGAAACTTACTAATTTACAACAATAGCCTTGATTGTCAATCAAGGTAAGTAGGGTCCTCCATAGGGACCTCCTCAATAGGGCTGTTAACGGATACTAACGAAACCGATATTGGCTCAGCCGGTTCCGATATCCGATAAGTTCCGACGGAATCTTAAACTTCATATCCGATTCCGTTTCGTTAAGCTTATCGGAAATCCAATATTATCCGATAAATATCCGATATCCATCAACACATAGGTGTGTACAATATATAGATTGATGCTACAGATTCCATTCTCGAACCCATAGAACCTAGAGTCATACGAACCTGGTTTTTGTTGTTTTCATTCCCTTGGGACTCTATCAGTATCTTATCTCAGAACTACATGGAGTTCCAAGGAGAAAAGTTCGGAATATGATAACTATATCTAAATGATATAACCAAATTATCAGATATAAGGTACTGACACAGGAACTAATTACCAATCACAACAGAACTCTATGAGTATGTTAACTTTGTGTCACGGACTGGATTTT
This sequence comes from Papaver californicum, assembly GCA_023531435.1. Lineage (NCBI taxonomy): Eukaryota > Viridiplantae > Streptophyta > Magnoliopsida > Ranunculales > Papaveraceae > Papaver > Papaver californicum. The sequence goes on along the minus strand of JAJJMC010014777.1, from coordinate 1,565,715 downwards.
CCTATGATAATCTTTCTTCAATAAAAAAAAAGTAAAAACAGTGACACCTTCATTGTTGATACAATGTGTTTCATAATAAGGACTAGAACACAGATGAGATGGGAATAAGTTTTCCCAAAGAAGATTTTGATATTGGAAGGATGCATACCTTGAGATTTTGAAGAACCAGAGTAGCTGAGCTCGGTTAAGGCAGAGCTTGAGAATACCTTCAAGTGTTGAGGAGCTCTAAAATGTACACCTAACAGGAGGCTATGATTGATTATGCCTTGTGACTCCAGAAACGTAGAATCTAGTGATATTTGTCTGCATATAATATCAGAAAGGGTAATCAGATAGATGAATTAAAGATATTTCAACAGAGGAGCATACATTCTTGATACATAAGCATTTAAGTTCAGTTATTTCACATGAATGGCAGAATACATAAGCTTAATTGCTGCAACTAACTCAACATGATTTAGGTAAGGATGACTAATGGTTACATAAATGTAAACAAGCTGGCAGAAAGATCGTCTCTGTTAACCTAAATATTTATTTACTTTCAATGTACCTAGAACCCCATATCTTAGTGTGTATATACTCCCACAACTGATAGTCCACAATGTGAGAGTCTTACCCTGACCGAAACAACTATCTCATATCTATTTCATCAAATTCATATTATCGTAGACATAAATATATATGATATATAATTATCTACATTACATGGAACTGTGTAACTATGTTTTTTTTTGGAGCATTCCGTCATCGAGCCACAGTTCCAAGTTCTAACAATCATTTACTTCTCTTAATAAGAAACCTCATATGGGTAACCTTGCAACGACTTGAAGGTCATAAGCTCAACTCCCCCACCATGATTCCACTATGGTAATTAATATTGATATACTTTGACAACATGACCAACATGAACAGAACACCCCAGAATTAATCGGCTATTCTAAGAGATTCGATACCTTAACACTACTGCATCTTCACTTCATCCCAGAATTACTTCAACTGTGCACTTAGACCTGTAAAGAGGTTTGATAAGCACAAACCTAGTTAACTAAAAAGATTGCGCACTTAGACCTGTAAAGATGTTGATGTACTGCTACAGACAGACTAAGAAGTAAGAACCCAATTAACATCTGTTGGGGTTCAACCCAATTCATCAAATCATAACACTAAAACAAATGAAAAACTAAGAACCCTAATTACAAAAAAAAACAATTATTTTTGATTAACCCTAATTTCCAAAAAAAAAAAACAAATATATTTGATTTTATAAAACCCTAGTTTCATTTTTGTTTCATTCTAACACATACCATCATAATCAAAGATTCAAAGAAGAATAAAGAGATAATATCATGATTCATACAGTTACATACATGATACAGTGATACCTGAATAAAGAGAGAATACAGTTAAGTTACATACATGTTGTGGCCCTTGTGGGTTGTGGTGTGGCGATAGAGGAAGAAGAGGGTGGTGGTGATGAAGGGTGTCATTGATGAAGTGTTGTTCACTGAGAGGGGGACGAGAACTGTGTCTGTGAAGTGTGGACGAGAAATGTGTTTGTGAAGTGTGAACGAGAACGAAAGAGCGAAAGAGAAAGAAGGGTAGCCGGGTAGAATAAAAGACTCTTTAGTAGTGGGTTATCGGTAACGGATAATATCCGACGGATATTGGCTTATCCGGTTCCGTTACGATAACACTAAATATCCGATAGAAATATCCGGTTCCGACATGCTAAATGTAGTCGTGATTCCTGCGAAAGTGAGTTAGGATTTTATTTTCCAAGATTATATTTGCTCGAGGACTAGAAAATAATAAGTTTAGGGGTATTGATAGACATATTTTTGTGTCTGATTTGATCTCAATTATATGTATTGTTGGTACTCGATTTGTGGTTGTTCACGATCCATTACCATCATCCAATGATTGGGAGCAAAGGGAGTTTCACATTTTTGACTTGGGTAGGGCTAGCAATACAGATTACGAAGCATCTTCGGATTACATGCCGTGGTACGACAACGTTTCTCACACTCGTGTGATACGAATAGACGAGAGGCTCTTGATCAAGGATGGGGAAGAGATCTTGATGTTTTGGTACATGTGGTGTCGTTTCTTATAGTATGTTGTGAGGGTTTAACATGAACTGTAACTTGTTTGTTGTTTGAAATGAAAACAGAGAAGACGAATCGCTTATCTGATCAACAAAGCAAAAATATGTATCGGGAGAGAAAAAATGTTGTAGCGAATCATAGAGAGATTGAAGAATACCAAGCTCTGGAGGACGAACAAGATGGTTCTAGGCTTGGGAGGCGGTAGAGCCGGTGTAAACAAGAGTGAGAAATGATACTCGGGGTGAATCAAGTAGTGGACAAGGACCTGCCAAACGAGGTCGAGGTGGTCGTGGTCGTGGGGAAGGAGGTGATGTGGTTGAATGAATGCCTTCTTGTTTTTCAAACTTATGTCTTTCACTTTGGATAATTATGTCTTTAATTTATGTTTGTCATTCGGATTTAAACATATGGATAATTAGGTTTATAGTTTATGAAGGATCGGATTTAGTTGGTTTTAAAATTGTTGTGTATGCTAAGACGCGATAAAAAAACTACAATTTGGGCTAATTTATCATTAGAACTCTGGATGTTTTTTTTTTGCCAGAATCGTTCGACGTGGATAAACCTATCCAACGATTCTGAACAGAATGGGTTGATGTCAACGTTCATATCGAACAATTCTAGGCAGAGAAAAAACCAAACTCTCCGTTGGTTTTTTAGCCTAGAATCGTTCGATGTGGGAATCCATAGCTAACGATTCTAGGTAGACAAAATGCCAATCTTTCAATTGGTTTTTTAGCCTAGAATCGTTCGATGTGGGCATCCATATCTAACGACTCTAGTCAGAGAAAAAACCAGACTTTCTAATGTTTTTTGACGATAGAATCGTTCGATGTGGACATCAAAATATAATGAATCTAGGCAGAGAAAATGCCAATTTCTTTGTTATTTTTTTAGCTTATAATCGTTGGATGTGGACATCAGTATAGAGCGATTATAACAAGCCTAGTTTTTTACATTTTTGATAACCCAGAATCATTTGATGTGGTCTTACATATCGATCGATTCTTGCAGAATATTTCACCTTAATTTTGAGTTTTTCGAGAGAAAAAATAACCGTTGGGACTTCCTCTATATAAGAAGGACATTTATCCCTGGCCCAACTTACCCAAAACTTACACCTTTTACTCGCTCCCACTTTATCCACTATTCAAATAGAGCCGGAAAAATAGAATGAGAACCGGAAGAAGATTTGGAGCTCGTTAAATCGTTCATTCCCGTCTTCCATGAACGTCCGTTCGAAATTTATTTGATGTTTTGGAAGAGAGTCAAAGAATTCTTCTATGACCGTATCGGGAACACTAACCATCGCAAATGGAGAGACCTATTGTTTAGATTCTACCATATCAAAAGTAAAATACGAGAGTTCCGTAAAATTAGAAGAATGGTTCACGAGCATCATCCTCAAGCTTCTAATAGCGAGAAAGTGAGTAGTTCGTCTTATTTATCTCTATCTCATCGTTTGATGTTCGCATACTAACGTGTAATCAATTTAATTTCAAGTCGAACGATTTCATAGTCTATGGCGAATTCAAAACGGGGAAAGAATGTTCATGCACGGGAGGGAATACGTCGTGTTGAACCAACGTGCTCGGAGGTTCATTAACGATGTATTAATGTGCGAGCTTCAAGAATACACGTACTAGATTATGTAATGCAATGCGCTGATATCCTAAACTATGTAATGCAATGCGCTATATCTTAAACTATGTAATGCATTGCGCTAATTTCCTAAACTATGAATGAAATTTGTCTTTTATGAAGTGTAGCAGAATCGTTTCATAATAAGACCCACATCTAACGATTATTAGAATCGTTCTTTATGAAAGGAAACATCCACCGATTTTGGTGTTCTTCGTGATTGAAGAACACCAACCCAGAATCGACATACGTTATCCTTCGTATCCACCGATTCTAGGTTGATTAACTTCAAAAAAAAATCAAAATTTCTGAGATTTTCTTGTAAGTTTTGATGATTACGTAATACCGGTTGATCTCACAACTAACACGATTAAACAACTACTAATTGAATTAATTAACACTAATTAACCATGGGGTAAATTAGGTTGACATAAATAGTTGGATAAGTGGTTTTGGCATTTACTTCATAATGACCCTAGTTTGTCTTTTAATGGTAGGACCAAAATAATTCTCGTAGACCCCAATATAACTAGGATAAAAAAAAAAAATTCAGACTAACAATTCATTCACGATTTTTCTAAATTTTAAATAGATTCACGAATTAAATTCATAGCATTATAATCATATACTCTATTACAATTAAAATGTATCAGAAAAATAAAGTAACAATCTTGATGAAATCGACTATGATTAAAAAGAAAGTTATTGATGAAATCATTTATTCTCATCTGGAACTAGACGATGATAATCCAGCTTCTTTTGTAGGCCGGATGACCATTATCCGGCATTGTGCTGGAACAACCATATTGATTGATAGGTGTCTAGGTCACACTACCTAAAACGTTAGGTCATGGCGCATGGATTAGTCAAAGGGATTGATTCCTCTTTTTATTGGATGGCGCATAGTTAATGAGCCCCATTCTAGACTTTGGGGAATTTGTCCGTCTAAATGTCTGGTCAAAGGTCAAACCTTGTCCAGGAACCGGATGATGGAAATCCAGCTTGCTTTATGGGCCTGATGACCACCATCCGGATCTGTGCTGGAACAACCATAATGATTGCCTGCCTTCTCTCACATCCTAAGGCCCGTAGTGCTTGTTCCTATGCCTAAACCAGATCACAAACATTCTAGGAAGCCAAAGTGACTAATTTCCTCATGCAATTTCACTATTTTTTTTCAACATTTTGATTAACCAAGTGACCAACTTCACTATTTTTAGCAGCTAAATTATCCAACACAGAAAAAGCCTTGCTGGTAAACAGTGGTATACATTTGTACACCATGTTTTGTATGTATCTTATTACTTGCAAACTATAACCTAGCTATTACATTACCACCCATTACAAAGCCTAGATAGTTCATATCAAACCTGTTGTTTCTCAGTTGGTTGCTTTGTAATGGCCTTGGCCATCTCAATTGCATCATTCTCATCATCATCACTGGAATTAGCTGCAGCCTTGTACTTATACCATCTAGCCACAACCAAGAAGTACCCTAAGTTCAATACTCCTAATCCAGCAATCATATAATAAAAAAAATCCAGTTTCCCATTGTTCAAATCTTCAGCCAACCAGTTTCCCTCAGATGCATTATCCGTGGTTCTATGAACTACCGAAACCATAAAACCACTAAGATAATTAGCCATAGACAGAGTTAGGAAAAACATTGAACCAGCAATACTTCTCATATTCTCAGGAAATTGTTTGTAGTAAAATTCAACTTGTCCAATTGAGTTAAAAGCTTCAGCTAAACCAGCAAGAGTAAGTTGAGGAATTAACCAAAGAGCCGACATTGAAGAAATACCTCCACCACTTGGTGAAGTTCCAAGACTAGGTTTTGAATAAGCAAAGCTTCTCCGTCGTTCTTCAACCAATCCAGCAACCAACATGGTTAATATCGAGAGTACTATTCCGATACCCATTCTTTGGAGTAATGTGATTCCGCCTTCTACTTTAGTTCTTTTTCTAATTGCAGGGACAATAAGTCTGTCGTAAATTGGTATCCAAAATGTAAGACTCAAAAATTGAAAAACTATGTAAGATGCTGCTGGTACTTCAAATTTGGTGCTACCAAGGTGTCGATCGGATTGGAGAGCTTGGAAAACTGCATATGTATGCTGTTGAACAAGGGCTACATAGTAGATAATTCCTGACGCCCATATTGGAAGTATTCTCATTACGCATTTCACTTCTTCTACTTGTTGCATTCTACAAAGTCTCCACGGATTTTCTGCCGAACCATCTGGTTTTATCTTGTCATCTGTAAGAATTGCTGCCTTGTCGAGAAACCTATAAGAATTTAGTCATTTATCAGCTGGTTTGACATGTACCTGCCTGCCTTATAGTAAAACATGTAGCAAAATTGTGAAACATCATAAATCGTGAGAAATAAGAAAGTAAATTAACCTGAATTCGGCTGTCAAAGGAAGTCTGGAGTTGATGGTATTGGCAGGAATGTAATTGAAGAGTGAGAATTCTGGGTTTTCCGGTAGATTCAAGTGCCGTTTCTTTGTCGCGGCCACAATGACTTGTGCTACCCTCGTTAGCGGGCTTCCTTCAGGTTTCACAATAACATAAATTCTCGTACCAACAAAGAAGACGACGCAAGATAAGAACATAAGAAATGTCGGAATAGCTAGACCAAGAGCCCAATTGATATCCGATTGTATATATACAATAAAGGTTAAGGAAACCATCATCGCAATACAGAGATAAGTCAGAAAGATAGTACCTGAGTGAAGCGTAAACATCCTTCTCCGAAGAATAAGACAGAAAATAAAAACAAGAAAATAAAAACAAAAACCTAAGAAACTTACTAATTTACAACAATAGCCTTGATGGTCAATCAAGGTAAGCAGGATCCTCCAGAGGGACCTCCTCAATAGGGCTGTTAACGGATACTAACGAAACCGATATTGGCTCAGCCGGTTCCGATATCCGATAAGTTCCGACGGAATCTTAAACTTCATATCCGATTCCGTTTCGTTAAGCTTATCGGAAATCCAATATTATCCGATAAATTTCCGATATCCATCAACACATAGGTGTGTACAATATATAGATTGATGCTACAGATTCCATTCTCGAACCCCACAGAACCTAGAGTCATACGAACCTGGTTTTTGTTGTTTTCATTCCCTTGGGACTCTATCATGATTGAAGGTCCCTTGGGACCCTATCATGATTAAAGGTCCCTTGGGACTCTATCAGTATCTTATCTCAGAACTACATGGAGTTCCAAGGAGAAAAGTTCGGAATATGATAACTATATCTAAATGATGTAACCAAATTATCAGATATAAGGTACTGACACAGGAACTAATTACCAATCACAACAGAACTCTATGAGTATGTTAACTTTGTGTCACGGACTGGATTTTCCTATGATAATCTTTCTTCAATAAAAAACAAGTAAAAACAGTGACACCTTCACTGTTGATACAATGTGTTTCATAATAAGGACTAGAACACAGATGAGATGGGAATAAGTTTTCCCAAAGAAGATTTTGATATTGGAAGGATGCATACCTTGAGATTTTGAAGAACCAGAGTAGCTGAGCTCGGTTAAGGCAGAGCTTGAGAATACCTTCAAGTGTTGAGGAGCTCTAAAATGTACACCTAACAGGAGGCTATGATCGATTATGCCTTGTGACTCCAGAAACGTAGAATCTAGTGATATTTGTCTGCATACAATATAAGAAAGGGTAATCAGATAGATGAATTAAAGATATTTCAACAGAGGAGTATGCATTCTTGATACATAAGCATTTAAGTTCAGTTATTTCACATGAATGGCAGAATACATAAGCTTAATTGCTGCAACTAACTCAACATGATTTAGGTAAGGATGACTAATGGTTACATAAATGTAAACAAGCTGGCAGAAAGATCGTCTCTGTTAACCTAAATATTTATTTACTTTCAATGTACCTAGAACCCCATCTCTGAGTGTGTATATACTCCCACAATTGATAGTCCACAATGTGAGAGTCTTACCCTGACCGAAACAACTATCTCATATCTATTTCATCAAATTCGTATTATCGTAGACATAAATATATATGATATATAATTATCTACATTACATGGAACTGTGTAACTATGTTTTTTTTGGAGCATTCCGTCATCGAGCCACAGTTCCAAGTTCCAACAATCATTTACTTCTCTTAATAAGAAACCTCATATGGGTAACCTTGCAACGACTTGAAGGTCATAAGCTCAACTCCCCCACCATGATTCCACTAGGGTAATTAATATTGATATACTTGGACAACATGACCAACATGAACAGAACACCCCAGAATTAATCGGCTATTCTAAGAGATTCGATACCTTAACAGTACTACATCTTCACTTCATCCCAGAATTACTTCAACTGTGCACTTAGACCTGTAAAGAGGTTTGATAAGCACAAACCTAGTTAACTAAAAAGATTGCCCACTTAGACCTGTAAAGATGTTGATGTACTGCTACAGACAGACTAAGAAGTAAGAACCCAATTAACATCTGTTGGGGTTCAACCCAATTCATCAAATCATAACACTAAAACAAATGAAAAACTAAGAACCCTAATTACAAAAAAAAAACAATTATTTTTGATTAACCCTAATTTCCGAAAAAAAACCCAAATATATTTGATTTTATAAAACCCTAGTTTCATTTTTGTTTCATTCTAACACATACCATCATAACCAAAGATTCAAAGAAGAATAAAGAGATAATATCATGATTCATACAGTTACATACATGATACAGTGATACCTGAATAAATAGAGAATACAGTTAAGTTACATACCTGTTGTGGCCCTTGTGGGTTTTGGTGTGGCGATAGAGGAAGAAGAGGGTGGTGGTGATGAAGGGTGTCGTTGATGAAGTGTTGTTCACTGATAGGGGGACGAGAATTGTGTCTGTGAAGTGTGGACGAGAAATGTGCCTGTGAAGTGTGGACGAGAAATGTGCCTGTGAAGTGTGAACGAGAACGAAAGAGCCAAAGAGAAAGAAGGGTAGCCGGGTAGAATAAAAGACTCTTTAATAGTGGGTTATCGGTAACGGATAATATCCGACGGATATTGGCTTAGCCGGTTCCGTTATGATAACACTAAATATCCGATAGAAATATCCGGTTTCGACATCTGATATGCTAAATGTAGTCACGATTCCTGCGAAAGTGAGTTAGGATTTTATTTTCCAAGATTAGATTTGCTCGAGGACTAGAAAATAATAAGTTTGGGGGTATTGATAGACACATTTTTGTGTCTGATTTGATCTCAATTATATGTATTGTTGGTACTCGATTTTGTATTTATTATGGTTTTTATTTCTTTGTAGGTGTTTTTGGAGAAATGTTAAGGGCAACTTCACATTGGACTAAGGAAACCACACCCAAAATTTTGAACTTCAATTTGGGAGGGAAGAAAATTCTTTCTCCACGTACAGGAACAAGAAACTTCACGGGAATTTGGAAACAAGTTTTGTTTATGGAATTTTCTTAACTTCGGAAACTGAATTGTTTGGGAAAGAATAAAATAGAAGGATATCAAATTATTCTCTTAATAGAATCAAGAAACGAAGAAAGAAGCGAAATCAGGAAGAAAAAAATTCTGTTTTTTGGAATATTTTCTTTGGTGAATCAACCGAGAATGAAAGGGAAGTTTGAAGAGATTTAGGGTTATGGTAGTATAAATAGAAGACCATAGAAGATTGTGTAGGGCGGAGAGAATCATTGGTGAAACTTAGAGAGAGATCAGAGCTCGGGAAGAAGTGTACATACAGAAAAATTTCTGCTGGTGCAAGACGAACACGAAGAACAAACTGCAAACCAGAACTGTCGTTCATAGTATGGTGAAACTGTACTTTTTATGCTGCACCATCAGTCCGTCCTTCTTTCCCATACTCTTTTAATACCATTTGTAACGCACAGAACTACTCACTGTAACGCTTATAAGCGTGTCAAAAGTTCTGTGTGCTATTCTATTATCATTGTAAGCACTTTTGAGTTATAAAATCGATTTTTGAGGGTTTTTCCATTACAATGAGGAGCTAAACTTCATCTCTGAGGCGACGGAGGAAGCTAATTTCCAACGATTATGTGGTAACTTATTTTATGCAATTTATTTATGATTAATTGCCTTGGTTAAAAATTGATTGTAAAAGATTTTTGGTCAACAATTTTGATTCCGTTAGATGGTACATGCTTTGGCTTAGGTTTTAGATGTTCCATGCTTTTGCTATACAGTTGTTATTTCGAAAATCTATCTTTGCAATGATTTAGAATCAAATTAAAATGTTAGAATTACATAATTAGACTTAATCACTTTAAAATTGGAAAATAGTGGAATCCTAGCCTCAGTTTTCTCTCAACTTTATTAAAAAAATATTTGAGTTTTCATATTTTTAGCTTTAGAAATTAGATTTAAAAACAAATCTTCACAAGTCTCAACGAACTTTATTTATCACTATTAAAATTACATCAATTTTTGGCGCCGCCTACGCAGACTCGTTTTTAGAATTGTTTTAAAAAAAATTAAAAAAAAATTAGGTTAATTAGTTTAGATAGATTTTTATTTTATTTATTTTTTACTTTGTTCTATTTTACGTTTTTTTGGGTATTTCTCTTTTTGTTACAGGTTTGGATCTTGGATTAAAGGAAAATAAAGCCAAAGATTTTGGTGATTAAACACTTGAAGTTAAAGTTAAGGACTTGGAGTTAAAAGTTAAATCTTAAAAGAACGGAGAAGAAGACAAAAACTTTTAGTTTTAGATTTTATTAGATTTATTTTCTTTAGATTTTCTTTGTTTAGAAACTTATATAGGAATTTTTATTATTTATATAATTTTTTTTTGACACTTTTTGGACTTTGTTTTGTACTTTTGACATTTTATTATTTTTAAACCCTACAAAAGGGTAATTTTAAATATAAACTGCTACAAGGAAGGACGACAATTACGATATTGTTTCGGCCCCTTGGGTTCGCACACTGACACAGGAGTCGGTGGCCCGATTCGACTACAACCGATTCATCTCCCGTCTGGTACGGGAGGTAAGACTCTAACCACCCACGAATACCCTGTCAGTGGGTTTTCTGTATTCCTTCGTAATGCATATATGTTGAGGACTTGAATACGGAATTAATTTTCTAGTAACGGGCAAGGACTGGCCATATAAGATAAGGACTCGGATTTCATCACCGTTTCCTTCTTGCCCGCCTTAGGAACACGTTACCTAACGCGAACCTAAGCCTAAAATTTGACTAGAAAGAGACCTATAGGGTAACGAGCTTATTGGAAAATCATTCAAAGGGACTATATTGGTTACTTTGTTAGCACAACTTAAAGTTCAGGATGATTATTTTAAGTTGATTAGAGTCGCGTTGTAACCCAGGGAAAAGTTGCTGCCAAAGAGGCAGGGTTATCAAAGCTCCTTAGAGCTTATCCTGCTTCTATTAGACTTAATTTAATTCAGATCGTTCTAAGAGATTTGCTAAAACTGTAACTAGTTGCCTTTTGGAAGAATATAAGTTGGTCTAGAAACAATCTAAGTAGAGCCATCATGATTTTTGTTTGCTAGATTCAGTAGGTTTGATTTGGTTGAGTCGGCCTTGTTTGTGTATGTTTAGAACCCCTTCCTGTTAGGATTTATTTTCTTAGATTTCTTTGTAAATTTATTAGGATTTTTTTTTAGAAAATGTCGAACTGGTATTATGAGGACCAATACAATGAATATCCGACTGAATTTCAATATAGACATTATCCATACTATCAACATAGTGTGGATAGTACTTGGGACCACTACCAACCTTCTGAAGGTTATGGTTCATACCAAGGTGATCCCAATCAATATTCATACATGCACCCGTCTTTTGAACATGAAATGAGAAAAATTCGAGTTCTTTGTCTTGGAGGGATAACCTAGAGCAGTTGGAACCTAGTACTCATCATGAACCTATTACACCTCTAGAAGAATCACTCAAGAAGCTATCTGAGATGACAAATAGTTTTGCATTAAGTGTAGGGAAAACAATTAGTAGTCCAACTCTTTCTCTAGAAGAATCCCTCAAGCAGATAGCTGAGTATAACAAGCAAATAGCTGAGAATAACAAGCAGATGATTGAGGATAGAAATAGGTTCGTATTAAGTATGAATGAAATTTCTGCAAAGAATAATATTGCTCAAAATGATCTTAATTGCAATACAGTGTTTCCACTTTTACCCTTGATAATAATGATGAATATTTACCCACCTTAGAGGACGAGGTTAGAATAGAAGACACTACATATTTAGATAAGTTCAAACATCTTCATATTATTATGATGATGATTATAGTGTTGATGAAGAAATTCGTAGTCATAATGACGAGGAAACTGTTACACCAATTGAGCATAACGATAATAATGTTGTCTCTAGTCTACATCCTAATAATATTGATGATTATTCACCTATTCAAAAGGAAGAGGAGTTGACTAGAGATAACATTGCTTTGGATGGAGTAATATTTCCTTGTTCTTATGAGTATGATGATGTTTTAGAGGAACGAGTTTTTCCTGAGACTAGTGATTTGGAGTCTAACGATTCGAAGACAATAGTCTCTGACGAAGATGATAGACTCATAAACGTGATAGAGGATGATTTGATTCAGGTTGATAGAGTTGTTTCCCCAATGGATTTTGATGTCCTAGAAACCCAACCTTTTCAGGTCCCAGAGGCTCGAATACTAGTGATCTTAGGTCATCCCTTTAATGTCGTCATCAATTACGGAAATGGAATAGTTAATTTTCTTTTGGTAAAATGGCTATTAAACTGAATCTATTTAGTTTGAATAGGCAACCTTCTTGTGATATCTATGATTTAGAAGAAGTGAACATAACTAGTACTTCAGTTCAGAAATCTTTACCAAACACTCTGTTAGGATATCCATCAGAGAAATGCCAAGCCCACTTTGGGTTTGATGTTGACGATGATAGTGATATTAATGAGGTGAATACGTTGTTAGATTCTACACCTTTGATGGACACTTATAATATATGGAAAGTTAAGTTTGAACCTCTACCAATATTTAAGTCTGCCTTATTTCCTCCTATAGAAGAAACTGAGTGTAGTTCTGAACCTAAAGACCCTAGAATCCAACCAATAGTTTTGAGTCCATTTGAGAGTAGTGTCCACACTAAGTTTGGGGGTACCGATGATTCTTGTGATTGTCAAGTATCCCTGATTAAATTCCTTCACTTTGGACTTGACATTTGTGCCTCTACCATATTGCGAGATTATCTTCATACAATTTATCCTGAGCCTAACTATGTCCAAAAAGAAGTTCAGTTGTTAGAAACCCATCCTCTGGTTGATGTGGTTTACCCAGGAGATGATACCAAGATTGACTTTGTTTTCCCACAAAAATATTTTCTTCCATATGTGGGAACGTATGAATTTCAAATGTGTCAGTTACTAGAGTTTGGAACTAAACCTAATTATTATAGAAAATTAGAATCGACACATCTTCTCAAGAATGACCACCACTTTCGTGTTTTCAATTGTGGTCAGTTGTCTTGGTCAAATCTGATTGATGTTAGGGACCCACAACTTTTTAGATTATTATTATATGGTCCGTAAGTTGAGGCTAATCTTTTCTTAGCCTGGCTGAAGACTTTAAACTTAGCACTTCTTTGGAGGTAACCCATGATCATGCGACACGGTAATATCTTACCTTAACTCCTTTCCTTCGATTGGTAACAGTTTATCCTTGTTCATATATTTAATCATTCATCTTTAGAACATTGAGGACAATGTTAGATTTAAGTTTGTGGGTAAGGGAGAAAATTTTTAGTGAAATAATAAAGCTCTAGAATTTAGAAGCTTGTGAACACTTCAGGGTGACACTAACCATTCTAGGTAGATGAAAACTTAGATCTTTTTCTATAGGAATTGGTGTGCCCAGTGAAATGGTCTATTCATAAAAGGACAGAGTTCAGGTGTTAGAAATAACATGATAGTTGTCACCACATCTCGGAGTCTATCTCTACCATATCACTTTCTGTTTTTACTTTTGCAAATTTGTGTTTCTCTAAGTGATTTGGTGGGGCCCAGCATCAAATTGTTATCGGCGTCCGGATGAAATAGAGTGTTTTGATATCAAGCCCCATTATTGCATTTTAGTTTTAGTAAAAAAAGACAAAAAAAAAAAGAAAAAAAAAAGAAAAAAAAAGAAAAAAAGAAAAAAGAAAAAAAAATATTATTGACTCTTTGTTAGAAATTTGTGTGTGTTCTCCCTGTCTCCGTCGCCTAAGCAAGCGTGGAATGCAGGACCCATGGGAACCCGTGTATATACCAGTTGAATTGATATTAGTATTAGATTTAAGAACAGTGGGTGCGTATCTCAATTCATCCTGACAATGAGACAGATATGGGAAACACCGTTCACCTTAGTCAACACTTGCAACCTTCATAGTTTCCATGTCCGTCTTCTAAATCTTTTCATGTGATTGAACTGTGATAGATTCTAAGACTTGTGGTTGAACGATTATCTGAGTAGAGCTCTGTTGTCTTATATATGAATTTTAGTATGCTTGAGTAAACACTCGTGTACAACAATTGGACTCATATAGGGTAATGATTCCCATAATCGAAGAATTGAGTAAGCCAACTAAATAGATTGTTTAGTGTCTATCCTTAATTGTTCACGAGTCGCTAAAATCTGGAGTAAAGGTTTTGTGGGTATACCTCTTGTAAACCCTCACGAGACAAAACTCGTCCACTAGGGACACCTAGGGGTTTAACGGCTTATTACATATGCTAAATATAGTCGCGATTCCTGCGAAAGTGAGTTAGGATTTTATTTTCCAAGATTAGATTTGCTCGAGGACTAGCAAATAATAAGTTTGGGGGTATTGATAGACACATTTTTGTGTCTGATTTGATCTCAATTATATGTATTGTTGGTACTCGACTTTGTATTTATTATGGTTTTTATTTCTTTGTAGGTGTTTTTGGAGAAATGTTAAAGGAACCTTCACATTGGACTAAGTCAACAACACCCAATATTTTGAACTCAAATTTGGGCGGGAAGAAAATTCTTTCTTCACGTACAGGAACAGGAAACTTCACGGGAATTTGGAAACAAGTTTTGTTTATGGAATTTTCTTAACTTAGGAAACTGAATTGTTTGGGAAAGAATAAAAAGAAAAGGATATCAAATTATTCTCTTAATAGAATCAAGAAACGAAGAAAGAAGCGAAATCAGGAAGAAAAAAATTCTGTTTTTTCGAATATTTTCTTTGGTGAATCAACCGAGAATTAAAGGGAAGTTTGAAAAGATTTAGGGTTATGGTAGTATAAATAGAAGACCATAGAAGATTGTTTAGGGCGGAGAGAATCATTGGTGAAGCTTAGAGAGAGATCAGAGCTCGGGAAGAAGTGTACAGATAGAAAAATTTCTGCTGGTGCAAGACGAACACGAAGAACAAACTGCAAACCAGAACTGTCGTTCATAGTGTGGTGAAACTGTACTTTTTATGCCGCACCATCAGTCCTTCCTTCTTTCCCATACTCTTTTAATACCATTTGTAACGCACAGAACTACTCATTGTAACGCTTATAAGCGTGTCAAAAGTTCTTTGTGCTATTCTATTATCATTGTAAGCACTTTTGAGTTATAAAATCGATTTTTGAGGGTTTTTCCATTACAATGAGGAGCTAAACTTCATCTCTGAGGCGACGGAGGAAGCTAATTTCCAACGATTATGTGGTAACTTATTTTATGCAATTTATTTATGATTAATTGCCTTGGTTAAAAATTGATTTTAAAAGATTTTTGGTCAACAATTGTGATTCCGTTAGATGGTACATGCTTTGGCTTAGGTTTTAGATGTTCCATGCTTTTGCTATACAGTTGTTATTTCGAAAATCTATCTTTGCAATGATTTAGAATCAAATTAAAATGTTAGAATTGCATAATTAGACTTAATCACTTTAAAATTGGAAAATAGTGGAATCCTAGCCTCAGTTTTCTCTCAACTTTATTAAAAAAATATTTGAGTTTTCATATTTTTAGCTTTAGAAATTAGATTTAAAAACAACTCTTCACAAGTCTCAACGAACTTTATTTACCACTATTAAACTTACATCACTCAACAGGAAGGTGACATGCCTTGCAAAACACTAGACGTTAAGGTGACATTCCAATGTGGGTCTTAAACGCAGTACGATAATCCCATAAGGTATCAGTAAGCCTCAATGACCTATCTTTCCGATTTGGATTAATTGTTTTCTTTAAAATACGTTTTATCTCCCTGTTGGAAATCTCTACTTGACCACTAGTCTGTGGGTGCTATGGGATAGCTACTTTGTGGGTAATACCATATTTCTTCATTAAAAGCTTAAATGGCCGATTACAAAAGTGTGATCCTCCATCACTAATTATAGATCGCGGTGTACCAAAATGTGCAAATATGTTATCATTCAAAAACTGGACCACAACCTTGTGGTCATTTGTTTTACACGAAACCGCCTCAACCCATTTAGAGACATAGTTTACAGCGACAAATATGTAAGGATTATCAAAAGAATTAGGAAATGGACCCATAAAATCAATGCCCCACACATCAAATACCCCAATAACTAAAATAGGGTTCAAAGGAATCATATTTATACGGGAACGGTTCCTAACTTTTGGCAGCGCTTATAAGCAACACAGTAACCGTGGGAGTCTTTTAACAATGAAGGCTAGTAAAATCCACACTCCAATATCTTAGCAGCAGTCTTTTTAGCACTAAAGTGACCTCCACAAGCATGATCATGACAAAAGGAAATAATACTAGATTGGTCACTCTCTGGTAAACATCTCCTAATAATCTGGTCTGGACAATATTTAAACAAATAAGGATCGTCCCAAAAGAAATGGTTTACCTCGGCTATAAACCAAGAATGATCTTGTTTACCCAAATATTGAGGCATTCGACCAGTAACAAGATAATTCACTATATTCGTAAGCCAAGGTAATTGGGAAACAACGAAAAGTTGTTCATCAGGAAAACTGTCTTTCATTGGAGGAGAATCATCAGGGGAATCAACAACAGTTCTAGACAAGTGGTCTGCTACTACATTTTCTGCACCCTTTTTGTCTCTAATTTCTAGAGAGAATTCTTGTAACAAAAGGATCCATCTAATCAATCTAGGTTTAGTATCGTTCTTAGACAGAAGGTACTTCAAAGCAGTATGATCAGTAAAGACTATAACCTTAGAACCTAAAAGATAGGATTTAAACTTTTCTAAGGTAAAAACAATGGCTAACAATTCCTTCTCAGTGATGGTGTAGTTCAGTTGGGAATCATTTAGAGTTTTGATGGCATAGTAAATCACATAAAGTAATTTGTTTTCATGTTGTCCTAACACAACACCAATAGCATAATATGAAGCATCACACATGATCTCAAAGGGTAAGTTCCAGTTAGTTGCCTGGACTATGGGGGGAGTAGTGAGCAAAGTCTAAAGCTTCTCGAAATCCTCTAAACAAGAATCATCAAAGACAAACTTAACATCTTTTCTGAGCAAATTGCAAAGAGGTCTAGAAATCAAGCCAAAAGCCTTAATGAATCGACGATAAAAACCTACATGCCCTAAGAATGACCTAATATCTCTTACGTTTTTAGAAACTTGTAAATTCTTAATAAGTTCAACTTTGGATTTGTCTACCTCTATACCTTTAGATGACACGATATGCCCTAAAACAATTCCTTATTGAACCATAAAATAACATTTCTCCCAATTAAGAACTAAGTTCTTTTCCTTACACCTAGTCATTACTAATGTCAAATGATGCAAGCACTCATCAAAAGATGAACCGAGCACTTAAAAGTCATCCATAAATACCTCTAAAAACAGTTCTACCATGTCAGAAAATATGCTCATCATGCAACGCTGAAAAGTAGTGGGTGCATTACACAACCCAAAAGGTATGCGTATATGCACAAAGGTACTAATGGGATAGGTAAAAGTGGTTTATCTTGGTCTTCTGGGGCAATAACAATCTGATTATAAACAGAGTATCTATCTAACAAGCAATAATGACTATGTCCACATAATCGTTCTAGCATTTGGTCGATGAAAGGAAGGGGAAAGTGATCCTTCCTTGTGACCTTATTCAATTTTCTATAGTCAATACAAATACGCCAACCCGTGGTCACTTGGGTTGGGTTAACTCATTATTATCATTCTGGACTACAGTGATACCTGATTTCTTGGGAGCAACCTGAACGGGGCTTACCAACTTACTGTCTGAAATGGGGTAGATAATATCCGTATATAATAACTTAAGCACCTCATTTTAACCTAATTCTTTCATGTTAGGGTTAAGTCGACGTTGCATCTCCCTAGAAGGTTTGGTGTCATCCTCTAAATGAATCTGATGCATACAAACAGTATGACTTATACCCATAATGTTTGCTAAGGTCCACCCTAAAGCTTCCTTAATGTCTTGAAGTTCAATCACTATCCTACTTTCCTGATCACTATTCAAGTCGGATGTTATAATTACAGTCAAAGTCTCAGATGGGCCTAAAAACATATATTTCAGAGTATCTGGCAATTGTTTGAGGTCCAACATATGAGGCTCTTCTAAAAAAGGAATTAAGGTAGAATTAGAAACTGGTAGTGGTTCGAACTTAGATTTCCATCTATTAGTATCTAACACGGGGGTAGAGTCTAACAGAGCATTCACTTGATCAATGGTGTTATCATCGTCAAAATCTAAGCCAAAATGGGATAAACAACTCTCTAATGGATCTTCGGATAAGATGTTTGGTAATGACTCCTGAACTAATGTTCCTATCATGTTCACCTCTTCGATGTATGTGGCATCTAGCTCAGGGGGTTGATTACTAATATTGAAAATATTCATCTCAATAGTCATATTACCAAAAGATAAATTCATAATACCATTTTGACAGATAATGATCGCATTAGATGTAGCTAAAAACGGGCGACCTAATATCACATGTATCTGGTTTTCTAGGTCAGGGACAGGTTGGGTATATAGGATAAAAAATCCACATGATAAATAAACCTATCGACCTCAATAAGAACATCCTCGACAATACCACGAGGAAATTTCAGAGACCTATCAGCTAAATTAAGTGTTATTTGGGTAGGTTTTAAGTCATCAAGTCTTAGATGAAGGTACACATGGTACGGAAGTAAGTTCACACTGGCTCTAAGTCAAGTAATGCTTTCTCAACACGTTAGTTACCTATTATGCAAGAAATAGTAAGGGAACCTGGTTTTTTGTACTTAGGAGTTGTGTTTTTCTAGATAATTGAACTTACATGACTAGATAAAAAGGCTTTCTTATGTAAACTAATCTTTCTCTTTCGCATACAAAGATCCTTAAGGAACTTGGCATAAGTAGGAATTTGCATGATTGCATTTAATAAAGGAAGATTTATGTTGACTTGCTTAAAAATCTCCAATATATCATTAAAGTTGGATTCTTTCTTAGTTGGTAGTAGCAGTTGTAGGGATGGGTCTCTGAGCATATAATCGGATTTCTCAGGAACCACTTTAGACTCTTTAGAGACTCTATCAGTCTCTTCAGTTACTGGCTCAGAAGGGTGAACTACAACATGTTCACTATTGGGCATGGTTACCTTATTGTCTACCACTCGACCACTCCCAAGGGTTTGTTGATGGTGGATTTTTGACAAAGGAGAAAATTTTAATATAGCTTTTCGCCAAGCTGCAGAAGCATGAAATAAGTATGTATAAATTCCTGACCCGACATTAAAATTATAAATACATATTGTTATCTAATAAAGGTCAATATTCAAATGAATGTAGGATGTCGAAGCAAGAACAAAAGAAAGATAAAGGAAATGACAGACAAGACATGGATGTTGCAGTTGTTACAACAGATGGTGATATCTTTTTATTCTCTGATTTCAACGATGTTTGTGTGAGTTCTGCAGGTTTCGATTCAGAATGGGTAATCCTACCATGCTACTCCTCGAGAAGATGTGTTTACTTCCTACAAGGATGGTGACTTTGGGTCAGTCAGAATGAGAAACAGTGTTGTTTCGAAGATTGTAGGAATGAGAGATGTGAAAGTTAAGACTAGTGTTGGTTGCACATTGGTTCTCAAAAATGTATGACATGTACCATATCTTCGTTTGAATCTAAGGTCACCTGGAGTGTTTGATGATGAAGGGTATACCAATTTTTTATCCGATAGACAATGGAAGCTAACCAAGAGCTTCATGATCATTGCAAGAGGCAAGAAGTGTGGCACATTATACAAAACTCAAGTGAAGTCGGTGAAAGGTGGGTTGAATGATGTTGATAAAGATTCAACCTCCGAGTTGTGGCATAGGAGACTTGGTCATCTTAGTGAGAAGGGAATTCAAATCCTCACCAAAAGACGAGTCTTGCAAAACGTAAAAGGTATACAATTGGGTAAGTGCACTCATTGTTTGGTTGGTAAACAAACTAGAGTTTCCTTTCATAAAGCTTTACCTAAGTGTAATTCTAGTATTCTAGATCTTGTTCATTCTGACGTGTGTGGACCATTAAGGGTCAAAACACTTAGTGGTGCCGTTTATTTTGTTACTTTTCATAGATGATGCTTCAAGGAAGGCTTGGTCCTATACAATCAAACCAAGGATGGTCTTGTTCATGTGTTCAAGATGTTTCACAGTATGGTGGTGGAAAAAGAAACAGGTAGAACCGTGAAGTGCCTTCTTTATGACAACGGGGGAGAATACATTGGGCCACTTGAAGTGTATTGCAATAACATGGGTATCCGTCATGAACAATCAGTTCTGAAGACTCCACAACATAATGGTATTACAGAGAGGATGAACCACACTATTCTTGAGAGAATTAGGTGCATTTTATCTCAATCCAAGTTGCAGAAGCATTTCTGGGGTGAAGCAATAAATATTGATGTGTACTTGATCAATCGATCTCCTTTAAGACCGCTAGATAGAGAAGTAGCAGAGAAGGTTTGGAGAGACAAATAACCTATTTATGATCACTTGAGAGTGTTTGGTTGCAGGACATTTGTTCACATCCCAAAATATCAGAGATCAAAGATTGATGATAAAGTGAAGCATTGAGTGTTAGAGTTTAGGATCCAGTTGACAAGAAGGTTATTAGAATCACGGATGCAGTATTCCATGAAGATCATACTATTGAAGACTTTAAGAATATTGAGATTCCAAAGCTTCAAGATGACATGACTTTGGATCCAAATCCAGTTGTTCATTCTCTTGAACAACATGATGATGGTGTTGATGGTAATGAAGAAAAAAAACACAATCATGAAGATGAAGCTCATGAAGATGTTCCAGTGAGTGATGATGAGCAATAACTGCAACAAGAACCAGAAGCTGAGTTGAGAAGATTCACCAGGTTTAGGATACCTTTAACAAAGTATACACCACATGAGTATGTGATGCTCACAGATGCAGGTGAACCAGAATCTTATGAATCTTCATGTTCTTGAGAGTGAGAAATGGTTTAAGTCCATAAAAGAAGAGGTGAGTTATTTGGATGAGAATGAAACTTATGAGTTAGTTGACAAGCCAGAGAACCAGAAAATTATGAAAAACAAGTGGGTGTATAGAATCAAGAATGAAGATGACAACTCACAACCAAGGTACAAAGCACGCTTGGTTGTGAAGAGTTTTGAACATATGAAAGGTGTTGACTTTGACGAGATTTTCTCATCGGTGGTGAGATTTCCCTCTATGCGGGTTGTCTTGGCATTAACAGCTAATCTGGACTTTGAGATTGAGCAACTAGATGTGTGTGTACATGGCATTACCCTAAAGTTTTAAAGTCAAAAGAAAGAAACACATGGTGTGCAAGCTCAAGAAGAGTTTATATGGTTTGAAGCAAGCTCCTACAAGATGGTACAATAAGTTTAAATCGTTCATGAAGGAACATGGGTACAAGAGGACTACTTCAGATCATTGTGTGTTTATTCAAAAAAATTGTTGATGGTGATTTTATTATTCTTTTGCTATATGTTGATGATATATTGATTGTTGACAAAAATTAGAAAAAGATTGACACATTGAAGTCAGACTTGAGCAAGTCTTTTGCTATGAAACTTGGGTGCAACAAAGCGCATTCTTGGCATGCAAATCTCTCATGATAGGAAAGCAAGGAAGTTATGGCTATCGCAAAAAATCTATATTGAGAAGGTGTTGCAAAGACTCAACATGGACAAGGCTGAGCCGTAAGTTGTCCACTTGCAAACCATTTCAAGTTAACTCGTGATCAATGTCCTGTAAATAATGCTGAGAAACAGAAGATGGAGGAAATCCTGTATGCATCCGCAGTTGGTAGTTTGATGTATGTCATGGTGTGTACAAGGTCGTATATAGCTTATGCAGTTGGATTGGTAAGCATATTTTCTAGCCAATCCTGGTATGGAGCATTGGGAAGTAGTGAAATGGATAATACGATATCTAAGGGGTACTTCTAATATATATTTGTGCTATGGTGGTGATAAGATAGAGTTAGTAGGTTACACAGATTCAGACTTGGCAGGTGATCAAGACAGCTTGAAGTCGACATCGAGTTACATATTTACCTATGCAGGGGGAGCTGTGTCCTGGCAATACAAATTGCAAAGATGTGTAGGAGAATTACAAAGAGATGATATAGATGAAGAGGTTTGTTAGAGAACTTGGCGTAAAACAACATAAATTCATTGTTTACTGTGACATCCAGATTGCCATCCATCTCAGCAAGAATTCAAGTTTTCACTCGATATCCAAGCACATCAACATTAGTTACCAGTGGATACAAGAAGTTTTTGATGCGAAGGTCATACAAATTGAGAAGATCCATACAGATGACAATGGTTATGATATGATGACAAAGTCATTAACAAACTACAAGCATGTTCATTTTTACAGCAGGGAAGGTTTGGTGGTGCAGGGTACCTCGCCATAAGTCGTAAGGGGGAGAATATTGGGCCTTATCCCTTCTTATGGGTCCATCAAGCTTATCCGTTATATAATAAGGGGGGGATAACTAGTGTAGACTTGTTAGGTCATTTGTTTTATTTCAAAAATATCCAGGAGAAGTTGAGGTCATGAGAAAAGGAAGCAGTGAGAGGGTTCTTGAGCGACAACAAGGAATGGGAGAAAAGAGGGAGAAATCAATAGAGAAGTTTGAGCAAAGAAGAGGGCTTTTGATAAGGGAGTGTTTGGCAACATATTGTTGACGTTAATCCATCAAGTTGGTGATTCTTCTTCTATCCAAGCTTGGTGATTTCTAGGGTTTGTTTAAACCCTAGTAGTGAGTATTTCTACTCTTGTTCTTGTTGATTATTAGTGAATCTTACCTATTAGGTAAAATAATTGTTGATCCATCTTTAGTGGTGAGTGTAATTAGGAAAATTGTTATCGAAGTGCTATATGCACCTTGAAGTAGCATGTATCCCAAAATTAGGGGGAATCTGAGTAACCCATTATTTCATCATAGTGGAAAATTTATCCGTGGTTTTTTACTCTTCACATTGAAGATGTTTTTCCATGTAAACCATGGTATTGTGTATTTGTTTTCGTTTCGTCATATTCGTTTATTTCCGTTTTGTGCTTGATTGCTTATGTATGTTCCATATTATGCATAGCGGCTCGAATTTGTAAATTTCCCCCAACATTATCCAAATTCTTTCATTACTTTTAATTATAATTTATGCAATTTACACATGTTTCATTAAATATTTTGTTGATCTAGTAGATGCATAAAAACTACTCCCTCCGTCTTTTTTTATCAGTCCGGTTTGACTAAGTCAAAATATTAAGAAGACCGGTGAAAAAGTCATAACTAGCCTTATTTAATACTAGATTATTACTAAAATTAAAATTAACATGTGTAGTATATAAGAAAAACATATATATGGTAAATTTATTATTTTTGAAAATGTTTAAAAGAAAATAAAAAAAATTATCTCCCCACTAATTTTGGTTATATTATCGATCTTATATTTGGTTAGACTATAAGAACACATAATACTTTTAACTTCTGGTAGAAAAGAATTTCCCTCTAACTAATTTTGGTTTTCCGCTGTGACACTTTAGAGAAACTCAGTTAATTTATGAGATCGTAAATATGTCAATATGTCATAGCTAGAGAAACTAGATAGTCTAACTTGTGTTCTCCCATGGTGTTTCAAGAAAAGAGATGAAAACATAATACAGATGAAAATATTATATCAATAGGTAGAAACTTTATAAATAATCTAATATTTATAAGCCCAATTTTTTTTTTAAAGGAATGGGGATTAATATAAAAAAATATTAATAGATTTATTTTTCTTTTTTGGAAAGGAGAGGGGGTTAAGGAGACCCCAACCAGTAAGAATAAGGAACAAGAAAAAAAAAAGAGAAACATAAAACCAGCCAAAAGGGACTCAACTAAAGAGTTCAACCAGGAGTCCCTGTGCTGTTTATAATTTTGCGGAAGTAAACTTTCCCGGCGACATCTTCAGTCACTATTTTATTTAAGTCTTTGGCAAGAGAGCTTAGATCAAGAACCACAAATTCTCCATTTGGCTGCATGCTAGCAAGCAGATCGGCTGCTCTATTAGCTTCTCTGAAGGTGTGCTGGACCTTACAAGTTGAGAACTTGGTCATAAGATGTTTAATCGACTCCCAGACGTAATGACAGTACCACGGGGCCTTGGAAGACTCATTCAAGAGGAGGTTGGTGACATTCATTGACTCTGTTCTAATAGAGACTCTAGGATAGTGTTTGTCAGCAGCAATCTTGAGGCCAGCTTCCACACCTTGGAGTTCATGAAGAGTTATATCCAAAGGTCTTGTGCTCCCAGCAACTGCATCCAACGGAACTCCATTCTCGTCTCTGATAATGGCCCCAAACCCAGCAGTTGCATCTGTGAGGGATCCATCAGTGTTAATAGTTACTTCCCCAGCATCAGGCTTGATCCAGGTGCAATCTAGATACCTAGTGACCTTGAATCTAGAATTTAAGTTCCACATGGAGGACAAGGCTCTGTTTTCATTGTTATCAGGCATATTGCAAGAACTTGGTGCCATCTTGATATTTACTTCCTCCACAATTCTGTAGAATATCTGTAGAATATTTGGGTGAAGATTCTTCTGTTTCTCTCACACCATATGTGGTAAATGAAAGCGTTGAAACAAAGCTTCCTGGTAGTGCCTACGTCCTTTGTACCTTTCAGATGTAGAACACACCATTTTATCTTCTCTTCCCAATATGAGTGACAGTTGAATAGCAGTTGTAAGTCATCCTCCATCATGAGGTTACACATTACGCATATTGGATCTACATCCGTTCCCCAAGATAGCAGCTTGTATCTAGTCTTCAGCCCTATGTAAAGATCTAGCCAAACCACAAAGCAGTGCCTTAGAATGCAGTTGGGGAACCAAACCAGTTGGTGCCAATCAGTATTGTTCCTTTGGTTTCTGAGGGAATTGTAGGTATCCTTGAGGGTATACTCACCAGAAGGGCCCGATGTCCAGACATTCTATCTTCTATATGAGGGTCAGTTCTCAGGTTAGTAATGTCCAGAGAAATGTTACCTAGAACACTGGATATATTGGGAGAGAGCATTCATTCACCGTTTAATAGGCAACTACTAACCTTAGCCTCAACATGATGGAAGGTATCATAAGACATCTGGAGAGGGAATAGGTTGAGGAGGTTACCTTGAGGGAGCCATTTGTCTTTCCAGAGCTTGGTACTATCCCCATTACCTATCAGATGGAGAATGAACTTGGCAGCCTTATCTCTGTGCCCTAGAATGCGTCTCCAGTACCACGAACAATCTGCAGGAGTCTTGAGGTGCCAGAAGTCTTTGTTCTTTATGAGATTTTTGTTGACCCACTTAACCCATAAGGTATCCTTCTTGCTAGCTATGTCTCATATGTGACGAAGATTGGCTGCTGAATTTGTAGTCTCAAGGCATCGGATACCCAGACCTCCTTCCTTATAGGGGTGGCAAATTGTATACCACTTGACTGCTGGATGTTTGTGAATTAGGTCAATTCCTGCCCACAGAAACTTTCTGAAGATAACATTAAGACAGTAGATGGTTTTTTTAGGTAGAACAAAACAGAAATTCCAGAAAACCAGCATACTACTCAAGACTGCCTTTATGAGCAGAACTCTGCCTGCAAAAGATAAGGCACGGGCTTTCCATGTTTTGATTCTTGTGATGACATGGTCAATTAGCGGAAGACAGTGCGAGTGAGTCAATCTGGTAGACAATAAGGGAAGGCCCAGATATCTAACACGAAGATTCCCAACTTCAAAACCAAGGGCAGATTTAATGTTGCAGGCATCAGTACTATTCACCGAGGATAAGAAGATGTTGCTCTTGTTGTTATTAACTACTAACCCGGTTCTAGCAGAGAAGGTAGTAAGGGTAGTAGTTAGAAAGATAGCTGATTGCACATTGCCATTTATGAAGAACAAAAGGTCATCCGCAAAGCAGAGGTGCGTGACAATGGGATCCTTACACTTAGGGTGAAGAGTGAATAAACCCAAAGCAACTTGTTTGAGCATAAGAGAATTAAAGACTTCCATGATCATGACAAAAATATTAGGAGATATGGGGCATCCTTGACGAATACCTCTTTTCCCTTCTATGTAGTCGTGGGCAGAGCCATTAACCATGATAGAGAACTTTGGGGTGGTGATACACATGTTGATCCAGTGTATGAACTTCTGTAGGGTTATGAGGAGGTCATCCCACCTTATACAGTCATAAGCTTTCCTTAGGTCTATCTTCATTGCACATCTGGGATTGCCATTATTCATGTGGTAATTCCTTAGCATCTCGTGAGCCAGCATGATATTATCCTGTATGGATCTCTCATAGATGAAAGCCGATTGGAAAGGACTGACCACCTTCTTCACAGCGTGTTTAAGTCTGGTAGCTAAGATTTTGGCTATGAACTTATACATGAAATTACAACAGGATATAGGTCTGAAATCATTTAGAGAAGAGGCGTTAGATAACTTATGAATAAGAGAAAGTAAAGTAGAATTTACCTCTCCCAGAAGTTTAACACTAGAAAAACATCTCTTGACTGCTTTAATAAAATCAGTTCCTATTATCCTCCAGCAGCATTTGAAGAAGTAGGAGGAAAAACCATCCGGCACTGGAACCTTGTCCGAATCTATAGTCCAGAGAGCATGGATGATTTCGTCATTTGTAATTGGCTTCACCAAATCTGAGGCGTCTTCCTCGGAAACAATCTGGAAAAGATGTATCTGGTCCCAGGCATTAAGATCAATGAGGTAACTGAGTGTTGATCAAAAAGCTCAGATTAGTAGGCCACACATTCCCTTGCAATGTCCTCATCAGAAGTAAGTATGTTGCCATTTGAACCGTAGAGAACCAAGATTTTATTCTTAACTCTTCTCTCCACGATAGATTTATGGAAATAAGGCGTGTTTTTATCCCCTAGTTTTAGCCATTGAATCCTAGATTGCTGCTTCTTCATAGATTCTTGTTGTCTAGCCTTCCTTGAGAACTCCTTAACTGCCACCCTTTCAGAATTGATGGTGATGGGGCACATTGGGGATATTTGAAGTGCTTTTTGGACGTTGACTATGTTGGTCTTTGCATCTGCCACTTGAGAGTCGAAATTAGAGAATCTTCTTTTCTTCCAAATGGACATGTGAGTCTTCACATTCTTTAGTTTTGTAACAAACATATACATAGGCGTTCCACGGACAGGGGTACTCCAATCAGTCTCAACAACATCGAGAAAATCGGCTTCTTCAGCCCAAGTGTTGTAGAATCTAAAGGCTTTAGGCCCCGTCCCTCTCCCAGCAAAGACACTAATCATCATAGGGGAGTGGTCAGAATACCATTGGTGAAGAATTCGCACAAAGAGTCATCAAAACAGTCAAGCCAAGCCATGTTAATAAGCATTCTGTCTAGTTTGCCTATAATTCTGGTAGGGGCTTCTTGTTTGCTCGTCCAAGTAAAAAAATGGCCTATTGAGGTGCAGTCGAACAACTGTGAATCCTGAAGGCAAGCTTGGAAGTTTGCCAGAGAATTTGGCGCTACCAGATCGCCTCCTTCCTTCTCATGAATATAAAGATAGGTATTAAAGTCTCCCAGTATACACCAAGGCATGTTGTTCCTCAGTATTAAGACCATACACAATAGTTAGCACAAAACATGGACCATTCTGGTAGGAGACTCTAGCAAAAATTGCTTGATCAGTACAGGAAATAAGGCTAACATTCACAAAAATGGGGTTCCATATTAACCAAATCCTGCCCAGGTTGTGATGGTTATAGTTATCCAGGTAGGACCAATTAGACAGGATGTTGTTCCTGAGTCTATCTTTATTCGAAAACTGAACTCTAGTTTCTACTAACCCACAAATCTTTAAGTTATTGGTATTGATGTAATTGCTGACCTCAGTCTGTTTCAGAGGGTCATTGAGCCCTCTTGTGTTCCAGCAACCTATATTAATAATTTGAAACTAGTTTGTAGGGCGCTTGTCTAATCCGACCCGCCTTCTTGCGATCAGAGATCTTTATTCCTAGGTGGAAATTGCCGGACTTGGTAAGGTTAACCTTTGGGTCCTCATGACTTGTTTACCACCATTTCCATTATTAGGTACTGTGTTTTTTAAGGATGGGGGAAAAGTGAAGTTACCACAGGGGGCTATAGAGCCCGAAGCTTCCATTTTTTCCAGAGCCTTAGGTTCACCCCATTATTCAAGAATGGAGAAGTAATTGTTGACTGCAATCATGGGTCCATTGTTATTTTTATTCAACTGACCTCTATTTGTTTCAAATACTGGAGGGAATTCAGGGGAGGGAGAGGGCTTCAATCCATCTCTTGCTGGCTTCTCTTTATCTCCAGCTTTCATTAGCTTCCTCTTGTTGATGACCGACTTCCACACCCTTTCATCTGTCACCATTCCTTTCTCATTATGAATGTTGGCAATCACCTCTTTGGATGGGTTGGCATTCATCTGTGTGTTAGGAGTATACAAAGTAGAAGGGGGAGTGACAACCTTCACTCTAGCCTTCTTTAGAAAATTGATTTCACTGTGACAAAAGAAACCATATTGAGCTGGTTTCCAGGAGTATTCAACATCCACAGAGTGTTTAGTACCATCATCAAAGACTACCATTATTGTTTTCTTCAAATCTGTTCTGGGATTTACTTCTACACACACTCGAGCGTATGACATTCTAGTCCTGAAAGCCGTTGGACCATCCAGTAGCAGTGGTTTGCCTACCACTGATGTTATGAAGCTTAATCCAACTGGGTTAAACATATGAACTGGTACCTTCCTGATAGTCATCCACAATGGAACTGATTGCCTATTCTCCAGCTCTTGCTCAATGAAGGGGACCCAACCTCTAACAATGAAGGGGGTGTGGGAGATGAAGACTGGTCCATGTTCTAAAGCAGTAACTCTATCTTCTTCCAGTGAGAACTTGAGAATGAATATTTTTTCCCCATGTACAGTCATGAACATAACTCCCTTGATGTTCCAGGTTTTCTCAATTGCATTTTTCACCACATGGTAAGGAAGCCTATGACCTGCAAATACCCCTACCACCAACTGCTCACAATCTTTTTTATGATCAGCTAAAGCAGGATCACTTACCCTTGCAACGAGTTCACCATCAACCATAACTGGTGGTCTAAAACAGAGATCTGCTGAAGAACTTTGCATAATGTTTTTTGGTCTATTTGCAGCTCCATTCCAATTGAAAATGGTTGTGTTGGAGTTTTCATTCATTTCAAGTTTTTCCCCAGCAGTTTTAGAGGAATCAGGAGCAATAGAGGGGGGGGGGGGTGATAAGTGCATAATTTATACATTTTAAGTATCATTTCCTTATACTTATTTGCTAGATTTTGTGTGAATTACTATGTATTATTATTACTTTTGTAGTTTATGTGTTTTATTAGGTTACATCTCTGAAACAAGTGAAATGGAGCTTTACAAGAGAAGAATTGATAAAGACCCAGTGGAACTCAGTATATTCCAGGATTTCTACTCTCTATATTGTATAAAATTGGATTACGAAGCCAACGGCGAAAGAATGAAGTCATTTCGACTTCGTATGAGAAAGTTATAAGCAAAACGAGAACAAGGGCAAAATAGTCACTTCAAGCTAACCAGTATTGGCATCCCATCGTACGCTAAGGGCTGTCACAGTTCAAATTTTTATAAAGGCACCAGAAAACATTACTCAAGGAAGCCACATTTTGAATAGTTGCAATGGCACCGGCCATTCTTCTCAGGGCACTCCTTCTTCTTCCCTAAATCCAAACTCGAGGAAATTAGGTTTTTCGATGATGCTTCTGCCATTAATAGTCGACGGTTGCTGTGTTGCAAGATTGGAGCTGTTGATCTTAGCAGTTGTTAATGGAGGTTGGAAGGAGTTATTCATGGTATTTCCTATGAAGAATGGTGATGATAGTAATGGAGTCGAGGGAATTAATGATGGCAGCAAAGATGAAGATTCATGGCAGTGCTGGTGATCGATAATGAAGATATGGTGATTCTGGTTATGTTCAAGAGTGATGGTGGCTGTGATTGATCATGGCATCAATGATGGAGCTGATTGGTCGTAAACTGTTGGGTAAGAATAGTAAGTGCAGTTTTGATCTGAGGTGGATGAAACATTGAGAAGAGAGCTCGATGTGATTGCATAATGGTAGCTGTGATGGGGTTGAATGTTGGAGATGGGTTCTGGAAGTTAGAGACAGTGATGGTTAGTGGAACTCGGAAGTAGAGGCTGTGACGGTGAAATTGTGATGGTATTGGTTCACGGTAGTGAGGCAGCTCAATTGTCTTGCTGTTGATTACGGGTTGCAGTAGAAAACGATGGAAATAGTGGGGATGAATGGTTAATGGTGCTGATAGAAGACCTGAACCACTACCAAGTTTAGTCTCATCAGGATAACCATGGGTCCGATGGTTGATTTCGAAGTTTTAAGAAGATAGAGTCCTGCTGAATTAAGGAAAGTGGCGGTCTGACTTGGATAGAATTCGTGCGAGAGAAGTCAGGAAAAGAACTCAGCCGTGTATGACAAGAAAGTCTAGTTGTACACGGACAAGGGTGGTGGGTGGCTATATATACCCTCCCTCGCGCAGCTATACGGGGATGCAGAGATACCTCCGGAAACACAAGTTTCACGGACAGTACAGAGAACATCACCGGGTTAGTTTTATTTTATTTTCTTAATTAATTTGTATGGTTTTTGAGAAAGTCTTGTTGGGCTAATTCCTTTGTTAGGGCGAAAGGATGAACTTGTAGAGATGGTTTTATTTGTGTTTCAAAACTAGGGTTTTCAATTAAATGAACTAAATATCATTAATTTGTCTCTCTCTCAACGTTTTACCGCCTCGATGATTTTTCATGTTCTATGCCACATATAGTTCATTGTTTGATTAGTAGAAGGACTCGTTGAAACCTTGTATGAAATTGTTTTATGAATATTCTTTGACTCTTTATACCCCGTATACTTAGTACTTCGAAATTCTACTTTAGGTTGAGAACAAACAATTCTTTTTGAAATCGAAACCCTATGTGACAAACGCAATTAAACCCTAATCTACAACGGATTCCCGGAATCTTAACGTTTTCCTCTTATTGTTTTCGAACTTTACTAAATAGTTTTAAATCACTAGTTAATTTAATTCTTTATAAATAAAACTTAAAAAATATATTTTAATCCAAACTCCTCGTGGCAACGAACCGTATTTGCTCTTGTCTACATCTTTCGACACTGTGCGCTTGCGGTAAAACAAAGTCGGTTTCCCGACGCATCAGGGGGGAAGAAGAAATTAGAGGTGGAAAGAGGAAAGACTAGTTAGAGAAACTGGATCTGGTGGAGAAACTTCCATGGAGACGGAGAATAAAGAGGAACCCTAATCGCCTATTGTGGTCAAAAGCAAACGGCCAAGGTCAAGAAGTTTCTCACGAAAAAAGAAAGCGATTTTGTTTCTTTATATATGCAGATATTGTTTATGATTTTGGATTAAGATATTAGAAATGATTTTATAATTATAAAAAATTAAAAATATATTTGATAGTTTAATGAGAAAATATATCTATAAAAAATAAACAACTATTTTAAAACAGATCAAAATAGAATAAAAGACTGATAAAAAAAGACAGACGAATATGTATTATTGATAGATATAACATTTTCCTTAAAATGCATAAAAACTATATGTTATGCATGAGCTGTATAACATTATCTTTTTCAATTGGTATATCTTTGGGTTTCTTATTACAGCACGATTCGAGGATCACGTTTATTATTTTATAGGGTGTAATGTGCACGTTCCCCATGCAGGAAACTGGCGTTTCCCCTTCCTTGATGGTCTCATCTAAATTTAGCTGTCGCAGCCAAGAGATTGGCTAAAGACAAAGCAAACAACTTTCTAAACTAATGCTTAAAGTCTGTTTAGCCAAAATGTACATTTAAATAAAAATAAAGAGCCTGAAATGGGGGTGGAATAAGAAAGAATAAGCGACTGATGAGATAGAGAAAGAAGAAGAAGTAATGGAGTAGATGGGTAGGAACAGAAATTACTGTTATATATGTGTTAATATGGATTAATAATCCTCCTTTGGTACTGGTATCCTTTATATCAACCGTGTTAATCAACATTATTGTTACAAGAAATTGCTATGGAGTGATAGTAAGTCAAAAATCGAATATTAATTCTAGGCAAACCATGGAAAAAACACTCACATCACTTTGCTATTAATATTTTTATCTTTTAGAATACGATGAGTCTTATATAAAAATCATATAACCCATAATAAAAAATAAAATCCGTAAAAAAAACCATTTTAACCTGGTTATATTTGGTTCGACCTCAATTATTTTGGTCCTATCATAAAAAGATAAGATAATATTATTACAAAAATCGTATCAAAATCTTTTTATCCAACCATATGTTTAATTAGTATTAATAATTGAATTAACATAATTAAATGGAACTTCAAATCTTACAACTCCACTTGATGCAGCAGTAACACATCAAATAAAAAGTCGTTGTTTCTCTCTCTTAAAGTCTATTTAACCAAAATGTGGTTCCCTCAGTACATTTTAAAAAACATAAGAGCCTGAAATGGGGGTGGAACCGTGGAATAGGAAAGATTAAGGGATCCGAGAGAGATAGAAACAAGAAGAAGAAGAAGAAATGGAGAAGATGAACAGTAGATGGGTAGGAACAGTAGCAAGTATATGGATACAATTAAGTGTAGGAGCATCCTATGTCTTTGGTGTTTACTCACCAGTTCTTAAATCAAGTCAAGGTTATGATCAATCGACTCTTGATTCTGTTGCTGTTGCTAAAGACATTGGTGCAAATTTCGGTCTTCTCTCTGGTTTTCTCTACTCAGCTGTTGTATTCACCTCATCATCATCAGCTTCATCATCAGCTTCATCATTATGGTTCAAGAGAAAAATTGGGGGTCCATGGATTGTGATAACAGCAGGAGCAATTCAATGTTTCATTGGGTATTTTTTCATGTGGCTTGCTGTTACTGGAATCATACAAAGACCACCAGTTCCACTTATGTGTTTGTTTATGTTTCTTGCTGCTCATGCTCAGACTTTCTTTAATACTGCTAATGTTGTCACTGCTGTTCAGAATTTCCCTGATTATAAAGGTACCATTGTTGGGATTATTAAGGTCAGTTCATTTCTTTAACACCTCATCTAATTTCTTAGTTTTAGTTTGATTGATTTCGTTACTATCCTCTTGATTATTTGGAACAACACCTCTCCAATTTATTTGGAAATAGATCTAGGCTTTATTTTGTTTTTGGATAGTTTGGTTCCTGTGTTCCAAGTCAAACCAGAACAGATACATGATTGTGTCTAGAGTTTGGTATCTTTATTGGTTCCAGTTTTTGTCATTCACCAGCTATAGAGGATTAACCATGGTTTGTATCAGCCGATACGGCGCCGTATCGGCCGACGACGTAGTATCTGTACCCGTTGACTCTAACCGAAGATCCTTTGTGTCTCTAGATCCCTGAATGTCAGTTTCGTATCAGTCGATAGAGGCCTATCTGCCCGTATCTGTATCCGTTGATACTAATACTATTCACTCAATGGTCCCTAATTTAGGAATCACCAACTATATAGAGAGGATTAACCATGGTTTCCGGTATCGGCCTATACGTATTTGTATCCGTTGACACTGATCCAAGATCCTTGGTTATCTGTATCTCCTGGTATCAGATTCATATTGGCCAAAACAGGCCGTATTGGCACGTATTTGTATTCGTTGACACTATAATACTACTCAATGGTCCCTAATTTAGTAACACACACTCCATGAGCTCAAAGAGTATTGTTTGTTTTTCTTTTTATACTTATTTACTTGTGTAATCTATTTGGGATGACGAATTCAAGATGTTGAACTATGCAGGGATTTCTTGGTCTAAGTGGAGCAATATTAATTCAAGCGTATCAAACAATATTTGTAGACAAACCAAGTTCCTTCCTTCTTATGCTTGCATTATTACCATCCATTATTCCACTCTTGCTCATGTTTTTTATCAGAACCAGTGACAACCTTCCATCACCAAGTAAAAACATTATTTCCAATGAGAAGAAAAGCCTAAATGGATTTTCAGTCATAGCACTCTTACTTGCTTTTTATGTTATGATCTTAATCATCTCCCAAAATGTCGTTACATACGGAATACATACACGTATAATTACCTTCACTATTCTTCTCATAGGAATTCTTTCTCCAAGTTTCATTGCCATTAGAGCCCAACTTACTGACACCAAAAATCAATTTTCCTCAATTGATGATCCATTGTTGATCAATGAAGAAAATCAAGAATCGGCACTTATTGGAAATGATGATGACAAGAGGGAAATAATGCTACTAGAGGAGAAAGTACCACAGTTGAATCTTTGGCAGGCATTGCAAACAGTAAATTTTTGGTTATTATTTTCAGCAATGGCATGTGGATTAGGTTCAGGAATGGCAACAGTTAACAATATAAGTCAAATTGGTGGATCTCTTGGTTACACTAGTGTTGAAACAAGAACTTTGGTTTCTTTGTGGAGTATATGGAACTTTTTAGGCCGATTCGGAGCTGGCTTCATTTCTGACTACTTCTTACATTTGAAGGGTTGGGCAAGACCAATTTTCATGGCAGCAACATTAGCAAGTATGGGTGTAGGTCATTTGGTTATTGCATCAGGTTTACCTGGTGCACTATATGCAGGTTCAACATTGTTGGGTATATTTTATGGTTCACAATGGTCATTATTTCCAACAATAAGCTCTGAAATTTTCGGCGTAACTCATCTTGGTACAATATTTAACACGGTTGCTTTAGCAAGTCCAGTCGGATCATATATTTTATCTGTGAAATTAGTAGGATTTATCTATGACAAAGAATCCTCGTTAGATGCCAATGGGCACGTAAAATGCGTCGGTAGTCATTGCTTTATGGTATCTTTCATTATAATGGCTGGTGTTTGTGTATTAGGGTGTGGCCTTGCATTGATTTTGTTCTTTAGGACCAGAAGATTTTATCAAGATGTTATCTACAAAAGAGTTAAGCATTGTGGTGGTGTAACGGTGAAGGTTAATTCTTAGTACTATTTTTTTTTGGGTGGAAAAGAGATGAATTCTTTGTAATGCTTTTATCAGTTGGATTTCGTATCTTATGCTGAACTGTATGCAACTGTGTTATCAAATCTTGAAGTAATTACTATTCTTTGTAATACGATTATCTATCTGTTGATGACACTGGATAGGCTGGTCAATCGAATTTCACCATATTGGCAGTATACTTATTTCCCATCGAGGTCGGAGACGAACAGATAAAGAGTATGTACTGTTTTCGCTTCCAAGTGAAAGGCCGATGGGTCACATCCCGATCACACAATTATGTCCATGCAATCATTCTCCGAAGAGGAATATAGTAAGATGACAAAGCTCCTAATAATCGTTTGTTGATTATTTTAAATAACATAATAAGTGAAAAAAATCAAACTGACCATCCTTTATACAAAAACTCCTTCCATATTACTATTTATAAATAAAAATTATTTGAAGTTAAAATGAAATAAAAATTCCATTTTCTTTTATAATGTTTAAATTTAGTTTCTATTACTTTTTAAAATATCACTTTTACCCTTCCTTTTTAACCATCGGGTTTTTCTTCTTTTTCTTCTTCTTCTTTCTTCTTTCTTCCGCCTCCGCCTCCGCCTCCTCCTCCCCACCACCATCACCACCAGCAGTAACAGTAGCTTCGCCGCCACCAAACCAGTGAGAAAAGATATATCAACGGCAACATTACCTCCGTCTCCTCTACCAACACCTCCTTCTCTTTATATTTTACTTTTATGTTAACCAACAGTAGCTCCGTCACCCATATCTGCCACTAACAACACCTGCATTTCCTCCGCTAACACCGCCAACACCACCAACACCTTCTTCTCTTTCTATGTCAAGATTTTACATCAACAACACCTCCTCCTCCCCCATCGGCTCCTCCTCCTTATCTTTTCTCCCTTACCACTACATGTCCAGATCCGCCACCAACAAGACCTCCTCCTCCGCCTCCTTCTATCCTCTACAAACATCACCAACACCTCCAAATCATCATCGTTGAACATCATCATCAAAAAATAATGATACATCATCATTGTCAAAATTAGGGTTTTGTGTTGGTAAAACGTCAGAAAAATGATGAAACCAAATTTGGTTTCATCAAATTTTGCAAAAACTGAACAAAGTTGAAACCAATTTTTTTGTGTTGGTGAAATGTCATAAAAATGATGAAACCAAATTTGGTTTCATGAAATTTTAAAAAAACTAAACAATGTTGAAACCAATTTTTGTGTTGGTGAAATGTCAGAAAAATGATAAAATCAAATTTGGTTTCATCAAATTTTATAAGAAATGAACAGCGCTGAAACTAATATTTTTGTTGGTGAAATATCAGAAAAATGATGAAACTAAATTTGGTTTCATCAAATTTTATAAAAAATGAACAACGCTGAAACTAATATTTTTGTTGGTGAAATATCAGAAAAATGATGAAACTAAATTTGGTTTCATCTGATTTTTGCTTATTCTTTTTATCGTGAAACCAAAGTTTAGTGGTGAAACAATACCTTTATGATCAAACCAAATTTGGTTCCAACTAATTTTTTTCCTAGTTTATTCAATTTGGTGCATTTGGTTTCTTTGTTGAAGTTCTGTTGGTGAAATGTTAATTTTATATTGAAACAAAATTTGGTTTCATCATTTTTCTGCCTAATTTTTATCGTTGAAACCAATGTTTTAGTAATATGGTAAGTATTTTATGGTGGTGTTGCTGGTTTATGGTGGTGGTGTTGATGATAGTGTTGGTCGGTGGTGGTGTTTTCCGGTTGATGGTAGTGGGATAATGCTGGTGTTGGCGTTGGTGGTGGAAGTGGTGTTGGTTGTTGGTAGTGCTGGTTAGTGTTGGTTCTGGTTTTCGTTGTTGTTGGTGATGGTTGGTGGTAGTGCTCGTTGGTGGTGGATCTGGTGGTTGTTAGTGGTGCTCGTTGATGTTGGTGTTGGTGGTGAAAGTGGTGTTGGTTGTTGGTGTTAGCTGTGGTGTTGGTTGTTGATGGTGGTGGTTGGTGGTGGTGGTGGGTGTTGGTTCTGGTTTTCGTTTCTGCTAGTGGTGGTTGGTGGTGGTGCTCTTTGGTAGTGGACATGGTGGTGGTGGGTGTTGGCGGTGCTGGTTGGTGGTGCTTGTTGTTGGTGGTGGTTGGTGCTGCTGTTAGTTGGTGGCTGGTAGTGGTGGTGTTGCTGGCTGATGGTGGTTGATGTTGGTTGGTGGTGGTGAATTGGTGCTGGTAGTGTTGGTGGTGAGAGAGAATAAAGATTAAGAGTGGGGTTGATTTTTATTCTTGTTGGGTTGAATTAGTGTAAAGGGTAGTTTAAACAGATTTATTCAAATGGAGTTTTTGTTTTATTTTGTTTTGATTGGGGTTTTGGTAGTAAGAGGTATAAAGTAGCGGGGTTCTAACCCACATACTGTTTAAATAATGCTCCCTATTAGAAAAGAGGCATCGAGACAGAGTAATCATCACAAAAAATTGGTTTTGGTGACGATTTTAAATAAGGTCACATACTACAGGTATATTATGTGGCCCATTCGTATCATAGCAGAGGTGAAATTTAACGAAGGTATAAAATTTTCTTTTAGACTTCTATTCATAAAGGCTAAGACCCCACTCATGAGTTACCCATAATATCAAGCCCCTAATTAAAAGAAAATTAATCTCAAGCCCAGAATTAAATATAGTTTTGACAGAAGTTAAAATGACTAGATTATCCTTGCTATTTATATGGACAAACCCACGTGTTTTTCAAAACCGACCATATTTTTTTCTGTTTGGAGAGAGAAAAAACGAGAAAAATTCAAATCATAATTTAGAAAAAACGTGATCATTAGAGAAACCAGGAAGAAGAAGAAATCAATGATTTATTTTAATCCGTTAGTTGAAGTTTCAATCTAGTTTTTAGGGTTTGACTGAGAAAATCAGTGATTAATCAAGCTTATAAATGTTAGGTTTTCACAGAGAAGCTTTTGTTCTTCGATCTGGAAATCAAAATGTGGGATTATTAGAAACAGAAAGATCAGTATCAGTTGTGGAATGTTAAGAACGAATACCTAAAATTCAACAATGAAAGGGTGAAAATATGTTGAAAGTCCAAAAGACGCAATAACAATAGGTAAACAACCTATAAAATATGATTTTAGAGTTTTTCCAGTTATTTTATTTAATGGTGTCAAATGTTTTGATATTGTTGTTGTTGAATATTGTTTTAAAATCAATTAGTGTTTATGTTGGATCAATTCCACTAATTCCTGGAATTAGTGTTGTTTATGTTGGAACCAATTCCAATAATTCCTGGAATTTTTTTTTAATTTAAAAGTGCTCACAAAATGTTTGTAGAAATTTTTTTTGTTTCATTTTGGTCAAATCCATAATTAGTTTAAGTGTTTTCAATTTTGTTCAGTAGAAATTAGGGTATATCTTTTTTCTAAATTGTTCTACTTTGTTAGAGTTTAATTGAATCTTTTATTAAGCATTGATTAGTAAATACAAATGCAAGGATTATAGTTAAACTTTGTCCACTGAATTAATTTCTTTACACTTCGGTAGCATTTATTTATTTTTATTGTATTTGATTTTTAAGGTATTTTTGATTTTGATGTCCTTGCGGTGAGACATACCAGTTCTTCGACTTGCCATCTGAAGTCTAGGTTAGGTTCTTTTAAATTCAGTGTAAATGTGGTGATTTGGTTACTTGGGAGTCTTATAATGCTCATATAATGATTGGTGTTAGTCAATTATCTAGTTAAAACACATCAGTAAACTGTAGCTATCATTTGAGTTGTTCTAGCCATCGAGTTAAGTAGATATTGTGTTGTCTGAAATGTATTTATGTTGCTACTTTATCTTGTACCACAGATATTGATGAAGAATAATTTAAGAGAGTGATAATTTTGTTGCATACTTGAAATGTGATTGCCAGCAAGAGTTAGCCTTCAGAATGAACACCCAAATACTTAGCGTAAATCATCTCTTATACCCTAATTTGTGTTAATTTACTTTTATGTTTGTGTAGGTCCATGATTTACACTTGCAGGATTAACACCTCTACAAGATGAAGTGTCTAAAGAGAATAGTGAAGCACAAGAATGAATAATGAGTACCTTTTAAGGGGTTTTCTAATTTATTATATTTTAGATGTAAGTTTGTGTTCTTGTCTATAGTTACTTGTACATTTAGTTCAGAAGATGGAGAAGAATGAATAACTTTTAGGGGGTTTTCGAATTTACATTTAGGTTGTGTTTGTTGAACTTATTTAGAGTTAATTTCAATGGAATCAACGGATGATCTTATCACTACTTCCATTATTATTGGTTTTTGAGAAAAGAAATTTTTTTCGTAGATATTCAGTTGCATTTGTGATGAATAAAGAATGTAGTTTTCTGAGATTATTATTACTTAAAAGCATATACATATGTAATCAGCAATTACACATCATTAAATGCATGTATAATCCGTAATTACACATCCTAATTGTATGTATAATCCGTAATTACACATCCTAAATTTTGCATTAAAGAAAACGAATACAAAATCACTACTTCCATTAGTACTGGTTTTTGAGATGAGAATTTTTTTTCTTTGTTATGCATATTTTTGGTTGCATTTGTGATGAAGGAAGAATGTAGTTTTTTGAGATTGTTATTACTTAAAAGCACACACATGTGTAATACGAAATTACACATCCTAAATTTCGTATTAAAGAAAACAAAAACAAAACCACTACTTCCATTAGTACTGATTTTTTAGATGAGAATTTTTTTTCTTTGTTATGCATATATTCGGTTGCATTTATGATGAAGGAAAAATGTATTTTTCTGAGATTGTTATTACTTAAAAGTATATATATATGTGTAATCAACAATTACACATCATAAATGAATGTGTAACCCGCAAATACACATCCTTAAATGCGTGTGTAACCCAAAATTACACATCCTAAATTTTGCAATAAAGAAAACAAATACAAATAAGGTCTAGAAAAACAGAAATACATCGATACAATCCTGAAAACGTTGGGGATGCTTGTACCCTAAAAATAACCTAGGATCGGGTGCCTCATTGTTGGATATACATGTGACATCAGAAAAAGATATGGTGGGAGCAGATGGATTGGAGAGTTATGATTGACGGAGTTCAGATTCCAATTGTTTTCCCCTTGTTTGTCGAGAAGCCAATTCTGATGTATTCTTAACATCAGGCGGGGAAGAATAGCTGCCAGGTTGCTGCTTTAGAAAACGTCCACCAGATCTCCTCACCCTCTTTACTGCATGTATATGCCAAGATTCGTGAAGATATAGTTGCAAATAAGTGAGATTGTGAGACTCCTCAAACAAAATGAGTCACCATAAACAAAAAATCAGTTTGGAGGACAATGAAGCCTGGTGGGTGTCATGCCAATGCCCTCTAACTTCGCAATCATGATAAGCAATATAATTTAGTATATTTTTATTCAATGTATTTCAGCATAATGTTATGGGAACAAAGTAACAAGGGGTATTATGGTTAAGGTATCGATTTTTAAAGAACAATATCATGATAGTTGAACTCGTCTTTCCTTACATACATAGCCATATATCTATAGCGGTATAGCCTATACAAACCAACTAAATTACAGTTGGGTTTGTTGTTTCTCTCATTTTTGGCACTGTCTATGCGTTTTTTTTGTCAACACAATCACCCATAATTTGAATGTACATACCTTACGAGGTTTAACAAGTCTGTTTTGAGCCTCAAGTTTGGCACGAGTTTGTTTACGTCTGAGGATACCATGTTATTGTTTAACATCGGCAAAGATGGGTTCTGCTTATGCAACTTCAAGAGGTAGATTACCCACCATATCAGGAAGCATCTGCTTAAGTTCCAATAAGAAGTATGTCAACAAAAGAAAATTTACCACAATAACAACAAACCGTGCATGTGGTTACACAATAAAACATAATAGGTAAAAGGATCCCACTCCATCTTATGCTA
The DNA here is from genome assembly GCA_023531435.1 of Papaver californicum. Lineage (NCBI taxonomy): Eukaryota > Viridiplantae > Streptophyta > Magnoliopsida > Ranunculales > Papaveraceae > Papaver > Papaver californicum. The sequence continues at coordinate 1,524,369 of JAJJMC010014777.1, read as the reverse complement.
TAACATAAAGCAACTGCAGTGGCATTCTAAATTGGCATGTGTAATCTGCAATTACACATCTTAGATGCATGTGTAATCCACAATTACACATCCTTAAATACATGTGTAATTATTAATCACACGTCTTAAATGCAAGTGTAATCAACAGTTACCCACCTCTTTCTCTTCGGTTTGACGAAACATCCTGGATAACCTTAAAGATATCCAGGGTAAATATGTAAACACCACAATTAATTCGATCACTCACCTGAAAAACACACAAAGAAATTAAAAGATTATGTGAAGAACGAAGAAAACATAACCAATCACTTTAAAACAATATCACTTGAAATATATTCTAAAAATTTAGCTAATTCTATGGGCTTGTACATACAAAAGTCTCAGGTTTCTTCGTGTAGTGCAGAAGTTCATTGGTTGTTGGATCAGTGATGTGATTTTATATAGTGGTAAAAAGAGGTTCGATTCTCGAACTTGTGAAGGTAAAGATTTTAGAAAATATTAAACTTAATCTAAACTAATAAAAATCAGGAAATTAAACTAGAGAATATTTTTAGAAAATATGGAGAAAACTAGGAATCAAGATTCAGTTATTTCTAACAATTTATGTGATTAATCATGTAATTCTTTTTAACAATTTAATTCAAGTTTGCCAAAAATATGTTTCCTAAAAGAATAATTGTAAATCCTAAGCATGAGACATCAAGAGTAATTAACTAAGCATGACCCATCAAAAGAGAATACAACTATTTAATAAAAACCATTTTTTTCTAATTTAAATCCATGCAAATAATAATAAAAGAATTATAAATAATTAATTAAAAATAGACTTACCACATAAAATTGAGAGAAAAACCTCCTCCATCATCCCAGTAAATAGACTTAGCCCATGGTGAAGAAAACTTGCTCAAAAGTTGATTTCATTGCTCAAAATATTGATTACAAGGTTGAATTACGCTGTAACAGCTGATTTGATACGCTTATATGCGTTACAGGAGAGGGTTCAGCTGTTACAGAAGAGTTTAAGCAACAAATGGTTTGAAGTAATAGACAACAGGAAAATTCAAATCAGCAACAGTTATAGATGTTACTGAGTCTTCTTCTCCGGCAGTGATGGATGAAGAACAGCCGGCCGGTGCAGTAGCAGTTGACCGGATGTTGACGGAGCTTCACCGGAATTCTCTATTTTCTTCCCTAGGCTTTTGTTTTCGATTCTCTTGGCTTCTCTTGGTATTTATAGATAGTAGAAACCCTAGATAGAGTTCTAAACCTAATAGAACTCTCTAGAACAGCCCACAAATCCCAATCCTAATCGAATCATGGTTCCGGCCAAATACATGATTTTTCAACTGATTTCACGGGATTTTTTTGCTGTTTCTCGATTGTTCTAACTTGTGTGGGATATCTACTAACATTTGGAACAATCTGGAAGCGAAAGAAACCAAATTACACATTGATTTTATGTTGCCAGTAGAAACAGTTGAGCCCGATGAGTTGACCCGGTGACTCGGCCCGATCCAGCTCGCTGGGTTGACTCGCTGGGTTGACCCGCTGGGTTGATCCGATCCAGGGGTGCCCCAATCTAAAGTGTGGGTTCTTTGATCCATTTTTCCGGGTGCCTTGAACACTTTTTGAGCCAATTTTTCCACAAATCTTTATTCTTCTAATGTACCTACAAAAGCATAAAAACACGTAATAGATACAAAATCGAATACTAACTCACTAGGAATTAAGGTGCAATTCAGACACTAAAATGTGTCTATCAATCAGCCACCAATTCGCCAAACTCACTCGTTGATTCAGCCGAAACCTGCAGCAAGAGAAGTTAAGCATCATGAGTATCATAAAGAATTATAAAATGCTTGAAAATCATTTTCCAAAACGAATCAGTTCATGCCTGCATTTATCACCTTGCTTACTAAAATTGTTCTTATCTCACATAACTCTTCTAAGCATCTGCAAATTTAGATCAGATATAAGATGAGCTTATTAGCAAAAGAAAAAAAAACCAAAGGAACCATTAAGTTGTAAAAATGATAGCAAAACGTACCAAGCATTTCTGGCAATGGAAAACTAGAGCAAACATCACAATTCAATAGAAAGATATGAAACTGCCACAACAAAAAACAACAACCAAAATAAGTGTTTAGTGAAACAGATCCAATTAAAACAACAAAGCGAAACCCAAAACTTTTGCAACCATAAAAAAGCACAAAAAAGTGATCTATCTAAACTCATGTAGACAACACAAAAAAAATCCCATATTTGATCTCAATTTACAATATATATATAGAAAAGAGTTGAAGATTGAAACCAAGCTCTCATCCATGATCCGATCTCTATAGTTGTAGATACCACCAGCTGAATCACGTGGCTTGTATTCTCTCAAGTATATACACCATTAACCAACGCAACACGAAAAACAATAAGATCCAAATGTTTACACGCTACTGCAAATTTAGAAGAAAACTAGTTTAATCATACCTAAACAAAACTATGTTCGGTAATTACCTGACTGAAATTTTTGAATTCATTAGAGATGGAAGATACATAGAGTGTGAATTCTCTTTATTCATAAAATCCAATCAAATAAATTTGCAGCAAATTTAGGATCTAAAATACAATAATCTATTCAGATATAATTTTAAAATTCGGTCATTTCTACTATTGAAATCTGACTTACTCTTTTATAAGATGAAATTGAATGATGAACCATTGGCTGACCAGCCAATGAAAACAATGGTTTCGGAACGATCAACGATAACGGTCGAAACCTTGTTGTTGCAACAACTTAAACTTTATTAATCTCCATTATTCAATCAATATATTTAACTCATTTTTTTATTATAGAAAATAAAAAACAGCCTAACCAGGAACATAAGAAATCAACAATTGCAGATTTCTTACAACATATACATTATGCAAAACTCAAAGTAACGGTAAAATAAACTGAAATCAGCTAATTACCTGTGATCACCACCACCACCACTACTTTCTCGAAAACGATCATTATGCATATAAAAAACACCAGCATCAGAAACTCAAAATGGTTCATCCTCTTTCTTCTCACCTTCTCCTTCAATTTATCCATTATTCTTCAACCTCCCCATCACCATTATCACCACCACCCTTATCAAAAATCAACACTATAAAATCAAAATTGAAATAAGAAAAACAATAAATCGAGCCTAAACAACAACAACAAATACATCAAGAATAAGAAACAAAACGTACCTAGGTTCAAACTGTAAGAATCGATTGATTCAAGAAAACTCATGTTGTTCTCCTCCTCCGATCTGAATATAATCAATGAAAACAAAAATCAAAAGCTAATCAAACTAAGAAAGAGAATTAAGAATGAGAAAAACCTATTGAATCAAATCAAAAACATTACCTGAAGTAGATTCTAAAACAAAAATAAAATCAAACGATTGAAAACAAAAATCAAAACATAAATAAAAGAGAACGAAGAATGATTCAAACAATACCTGAGATATCTTCGAAACAACTGTAATAACTAGATTAAATCGGCGAAGATAAAACCGATTGATTGAATTCAGTCAATTGATTGATTGAGCTATTATCTTTGTTGGTTTGTAGATCCAACGACGAAATTAATTGGAGCTATGAGATTCAGTTGATGGTGAAGAAAAGAAAACCCTAAAAAAAATTCTTGGAACTCTGAGATTCAATTTGAAAACATAAATTGAAGTGAATGATTTACTCTTCTTCTGTTTCTCAAGATAACAAATATATGGAGGGCTATTTTTTTTTTTAATGACGTCAGTAATAAGGGAAAATTCAAAATGAAGCCACAATATTAAAATTTTTGGGCCTAAGAATAACAAAATCTTAAAAATGTGGGGTTAGGAATGAAGGATCCATTTTAGGGGTTTTAGAATGCACAACCCATATAATATGGGGTTGGTGGTAGTTTTCACAAAATATAATCCCTTCGTTTTACTTTTGAAAAGATTGGCTTATTTACCTGGCTGAATTGGGGCCTATGAGAATTATTTTGGCCATACCACTAAAAGACAAAATAGGGTCATTAGAAGAATCATATCAAGGCCCCCTTATCGAACTATGACTAATACTCTTAATTAGTGTTAATCATTGACTTAATTCTTAGATTAATATAATATAAATTTATTTATTTAATTAATTAAATTTCATTTTAAAATATTTATTTCTTATTTTTATAAAAAAAAAATTATGTTTTTTTGTATGATTTTTTTTTAAACTAGAACCTTGGATAAGTGCATTTATATCCACCGACTCTGGGAAAATTTTTTACAGAAAACTTTTGAATTTGATTTTTTTTAGAATTGGCACAGTGGAGAAACTTATCCACTGATTCTGGGCAAACAAATTTATAGAAAAACATTTCAACTTGAGGTTTTTAGAATCGACACACATGGAGAACCTTATCCACCGATTCTAGGAAAAAAAAATTGTACAAAACCTTTTGAATTTGAGTTTTTTAGAATCGGCACAGTGGAGAACCTTATTTACCGATTCTGGGATAAAAAAATTATAAAAACACTATTGTTTTTGGATTTTTTTAATAATCGGTCGATACGAATGTCAATATCGACCGATTCTAGAGTGACATTTTTTAAAATCGATTGATATGAGCACCCATATACACCGATTCTTCATGTTCTTCGTCAATGAAGAACATCAAACCAGAATCGGCATACGTGTGTCATCGTATCCACCGATTCTAGTTTGATTTTTAAAAAAATAATCAAAATTCAAATATTTTCCAAAAAAATTGATTTGATTTTTAAAAAATAGGAATAAACCAAAAGAAAAAAAAATTAAAAAAGAAAGAAAAATGTTTTTTAAATAAAAATAAAAAAATAAATAAAAATATTTGGTATTTAGGATAAGGATAGAAATATGATAAACTAATGTAACTTAGTACTTTTATCCTTTTAAGAAAGAGGACTTTAATATGATTCGATAATGTTCCTATTTTGTCTTTTAGTGGATCAAAATAATACTTATAGACCAACTAAATTTATTTAATATATAAATTACAGATAAAATAAACTTATCTTTTTAAAACGTACAAAATAAATCAAACCCCTAGCCGTCTATTGGTTATCCATGTCCACGGTACAGAATACAGATTGATAATAGTCCTATAAGCGATATGAATTGCTTCTTGGGTCGTAACGAAGACAATTCCATCAAACCTCATGTGACAAGCAGAAGAAAGCAGTGTTGAGCTGACAAAACAAGTTGTTTTTTTATACTGAATATATGCATGAGAATATGGAGTAAAGAGTCCGTTTGAAACTTCTCTATGACAAAAATAGGAAAAGCGAAAAACAAGTTGTTTGTCTACTCTATCCTTTCAGAGAAAAAGCAAAAACCAACGGAAAAATGATTTATGCTTTTGTTCGTTAAGAAAAATGTCAAAATCAAATGGAGGCATGCCTGTTTAGTTGTTTACGCCAGGCAAACTCAGATATAGACTTGTTTTCTATCTTTAAAGATAAAGTGCCACATGTCCTTTTTTTTTTTTTTTTTTTTTTTTTTTTTTTTTTTTTTTTTTTTTTTTAAAAATACAAATTTAAGTAGTTAGCAACAACTATTAAAAATTAGTAGAATCATCTAACATGGAGTTTGACTTATTTCCAATCATAATATCAAATTTATCTATTTGAAGATTTTATATAATACAAAGAGGAGGGACTCCCTCTCAATTGAGAGTATGAATATAATATTTTGTTTGTTTGGCTAAAACGTCTGTTATTTCATCACCAGTTTTATGAACGAAAGAATAACTTAGAATTGTTTTTGAACAATCTATAATTTTCATTGTCTCCTTCAAAATGACCTATTTTGTTAAGATATAAAAACATTCAAATTTTTTATCAAACTTTTGCAATCACCTTCAATGCTGAAGTTTTCATTCTTTTCTCCTTGGCCCATTGTGTTGCCTACAACATTCCTAATACTTCTGATTCATCTGGATTAGCTGTTGTGGATGATCCTGCTCTTGCTCTCCCAAAGTTCTTTACATCATTTTTGAGAATTAGTGCAAAGCCAGAAGGGGGTCCTTATAAACCCATGATGCATCCACATTAATCTGATGAGTCCCTAGATCTAGTTGTTTCGAAGTATCTTTCTTATTCTGGGGCATTGTAAGAGTTTGGTTGTTGATGGTGATTGTTTTAGACCAGTACTGAAGGTGTCTTTGAATGTCAACAACTATTTGCATAGGTGAGTTATGTTTTTCCTAAAAAACCCTTACATATTTCTCCTTCCAAATGCACCACATTTTTGTTAAGGATGTTTCAAAGATGATGGAGTTAAGGGATTTAAGAATCCAGATTTTTCAAATGTTCAAAAAGCTTTCAGAAAGATTGGTATAAGTTGGACAGGATTTGGAGGCAAAAACCATAGCAAAATGGCAGTGGAAGAAAAGATGATCCACTGTCTTTTCTTCATCATAACCAAAAGAGAAAACCAGAGAAATATCTTTAACAATACCATAAAGCCTGGAATTAGTAGAATGGGCATTTTGCAGACATTTCCAGAAAAACAATTTAATCATTTCAATTTTCCAAAGACTCTTCCAGAAACTATTATGCATGTTAAAATTTACAAAGTCAAATCTTGAGGAATTCAACTTATTATACATGGATTTGGTTGTGAACTCTCCAGATAAAGTAAGCAGATATCTAATCATATCTTGTCTTAGCAGCATCTGTGAACAAATTAATCTTAGCAATAATTCTAGAGATAAATTCAGGTAACATGGAGTTGATGAGAAAAATATCTCCTTTTTATCGACTGGATCATTAGATCAACAACGAGAGCAGATTTATATTTAAAGTATTTAGATTTCAAAAGAGAGGCCCATAAAAATTGGGCTCATTTATCAGTCTTCAGGTTACTTGCTAATATTTTGTTAGAGCATTGCTCGGTTGAACCCAAGTTTGGTTCCAAAACTCGAGTCGCATGAGTAGATTACTAAAGCCAACATCGTTAAGTAAGACTTGGAACATAGAAATATTGAGACTTTCTCTAGTTATTCATGAAGAACTGAAGACATATCGAAGACAACGAATAAATCATCCTTCAGTTCGAGGTTAGTAACTACAGACTTGACTTGTTCCGTTTACATTTATTGTTCTTACAAGTCTTTGTTTATTAAAAACATAACATGCGAAGTTACACTTGTTACAATAAATTTAGTATTGAGGACTTGGTCATTATGCTATGATCTAACTATCAAAAAGAAAGATAAACAATAGTTTTTTCGACAACTTAAGTATATGAAATACGAATTACAGTTTCATGTTTTCGACATTCCACTAATTGGTAACTTGTTATTATTTAGTTTGTTTAACTTCCAGGTGAATCTGTACCTTAATGAATATGTTAGAAAACAATTTTAGAAACATAGTTTAAGGAAGTAAACTTGACAAACTTGTTTCGTATTTGAAAAGGGATTCAGGAATGATCCCAGGAGCGATCTTAGAAGTAGGACCGATCTCAGGAAACGACCTATCCCTTATGGAAAAGATCGATCCCATAACCGATCCCAAATCAGGACCAATCTTGACTATGTCTAACTCGTTTTTTATATTTTCGATTTTTCTGTTATCTTCACGGGTTTCAGTAGACATCAAGATGTACATGAGTTGGATTAGGAACGTTCATAAATATTGACATAATGTTTGAACATATGCTAAAATATAATGTCGTATTGTTCAAGTATATTCCTTTGATACTCTAGGAAAGATCCTACAATATCGATTTTTATGGTATCAAAATTATACTCCTTTCATTCCTAGATGTTTGCATATCTCTAGTGGTTATATTAGTCAAGTACATGGATGTGTTCTATCTAATCTTAGTTGGCATGCAATAACATAAATCGATTATGAGTTGGAAAATAATATTTGGTTTTATTCTTGAAATAATATAATATAAGATCTTGTTAATTTCAGAAATATACATTGATTGCATATCTTAAGGATTTTTGAAATTGGTAGATCTTGTTTCCAAATAATTCCTTGGTCATAAAACTATAAATAGAAAGTCTTGCATTCTGACAAACTCATCCCCAAACACACCTTTTTCATGAGAAATCTATAAGATTAGATCTGAAAATCATTTATTTGTCAAAATCACAAACCATAAGAAAATAATATACCTATGAGACCGAAACCTAGATTTAAAAAATCAAAATTTTACCTCATAACCGAAAGCAACACAAAGAGATTTTCAATAGGAACAAGTATTGCAATCACAAACTATCAACCATACTAATGACACCATGCATTTAAAAATAAATACTTAACTTTTTTGATAGTTGAATAGATTGAATATTGATTAATCCATCCTCGGATCCAGCTAATCATTGATTTACAAGATAATATCTTATATGATTATATTTTCATGAACGAAGTTTTGATGACAACACTATCTAGTTCAAACTCAATACCGAAATCACCTCACATGAGTTCTTTTTTATCCCCGAGATATTGTTTAACTCAATTAGTTGAGTATGAAGATCATCACGAATCTCCTTGGAATATTTTAGCACAAGTTCATAGTACTTGATACTCTTTTCAGATAGTGTCCAGTTTGTTGTGCTTTCTCATATCGAGTAATAATTTGGGAACATATAGTGAGGTTGCATTTTCCAACATATTCAGACTGTGTTGGGGTGAGTCTTGGGATCACCACAAGTGACAGAATCTTTTTGATCACAATCAATGAATACATATGCTTGTATCCTTTATTATTATTATTATTATTATTATTATTATTATTATTATTATTATTATTATTATTTTTCTTTTTTTAAACTTATAAAATTCAACAATCTCTTTTCCTAATCTGGTAAATTCCTCCAGTTCTAACTCCATTCTCTTCATGTCTTAAGGAGTTTTTTTTTATGAATTTTTTATTCCGTTTGGAGTAGGAATTGATATAGTATCATTTCTCTCACAGAAGGAACATTTTATAGGGACATATTCTTCTAGAGTTTTTGAAACTTCTTTTGTTGGCAAAGCTATAATAAATTTTAGAGCTTTCAGGACATCCTGACCCTGCAAGGATGAACGTATTCTTCTTGGTAAATGAATTTCCATTATAACCAATATTGCTCATGTTACCAAAAGATTTTTGTTCAAAGAGCATAGTAGAGACTGTTTGTACCATATAGTTTATTACATGAGAAATGGGCCAAAAAACTCTTTATCCCAGTTAACATTGGCCCAATCAAGGAAAAATAGATAATTGGGCCTATGAGTCGCAGTCTAAGTCCATTATGGGTTAGATGCCTAGTCTGCTAGTATCCACAACAAAATTGACCAGATACAATGTAGTTGGAGGAGAAGGTGAACCTGGATGAGAAGTAGACCAGATTCATATTCAAACTTAAATATAAGAATGAATCTAACTGGTTAGTAGTCTAGATACATAGTCAAAACCTAATTATGCTAAAGAAGAGGATGAACCTGGTTAGCTACCAGCCCAGATACATAATATTAATTTAAATATCCTTAAGATATATAAGGATGAACCTGGAGAACAATTAGTCCAGGTACATAATCAAAATGAATCTAAATGGATACTGGATTAGATACATATCCTTTACAACCTATAAATAGAGGAGGATTTCCAACTAGAAATGTACATATTTTCTAATTCTTTTCTCCCCATAAAAACCAGCAGTAAACTCTTACTCATTGAGGCATCAGGGTGTCTTTGCAGGTACCCCCTACTTTCATTTATCAACAATTCTTGAAGAGCCAAAGATATTGGAGAGTTGATTCATCAAGTAGCTGAAATCTCTTCATCCTTCAAGAACGTATCTCGAGGAATACTGTTGAATCATCTATCAATCCATATTTCATCCATCATGTACAAATCTTAAATCATCTAACAACTAAAACTTTATCTTCAAATACAAATCTCGAGGAGTGGTGTAGGAACACTTTTGTTACAACATCTTTTTTTCCCCACCGTGGGGCAGAGAAGGAATCTTAAGAAAAACAAATTGATAAGTGCATCACTCACATGTTTTTAGTGTCAAATCCATACTAATATTTGTTATAATTCTTGCATAGTACCTGGTATTACGTTTGTTTTCTATCTTTTGTAACCCCAACAAGAGTGAAAATGGCTAGAAAATAGTTAAGAAACAAAGTACTCTAAGTATTCAAGCATCCCAAGGCCAAAGAAGAAGAAAGTAGTTCATTGCGGCATGAAATGGACAAGAAAATCGATTTTTACAAGTGAAGACGGGCTAAAGAACAAGCTCCACTCATCCAAAATCAGTATTTATTAATACTATCTTGAAGAAAATTCATATACGAAGAGAACATAAAAAGAATGAGGTCATTCCGACATCGGACGAAGAAGTTACAAACAAAACAAAATAATATTGAAGACTTTGTTCACAGATCAAAAAGAGTTTGCAAACTATACCTATCTGAATTGTGAACAAAAAGGGTTCGCAAACTTGGTTTGCAAACCATACACTTCTGGATCTGTATTACTCGAGTTGGTGGTAATGTCAGAGTTAGCTTCCATTGGAGTTGTCCTTGATTATGATGGCGTTGATGGTGATGTGATTAAGAAACACAGGGAATATGGGTAGAGTGAGATGATGGGTTTCGATGATTGATTATAAGTTTTGATCATTCATAGCAGTGAATCAAAAATTGATAAAGCCTGTTGAGTTCGAGGTGAAGGACTGATGAGAAGTTTTGGCTAGTTTTAATGAGCTCGAGTTGAATGATTTCTGGCATTGTTGATGAACAAAAAAGAGTTTGGCTGCCACTGTTGACGAGTCTTCTGGTGGTGGAAGATGGAGGTGGATGATATGATTCCGAACCTGTGATGATGAAGATATTCATGGCAGTGAGGGTGTTTTTGATTAGTCGAGAGAAATGGCAGAGAAATATTGATGGCAATCGAGATGGGTGATTCCCTATTTGAGTAGATGATGGGTGATGGTTCGGATTGGAGACTGTTGAATGTGATTTAATGGTGGTTGTAGGTTGAAAATGGGTTCGAATGATTTTCTGGTTGTGGTTGTGACGCTGTTAACAGAAGAAGCTGAAAGTGAATGAGATGCTGGGTGCTGCCATTGGAGGTGAATGATCTCGAGTTTTAATGGGGTATGGTTCGTTGAACTATTTACTAGCAGTTAAGAGTCAGGCTAGGTGAGAAATTGGGTTGGGTTTTGAACGCGAGCCCATCAGCTACTTAGCTACTTTTTACACGGTTAAGGTTTAGTTTTGACCTATTTTTGGCATACTTTGGTGTTTTGAAACCAATTTCGACCGAGATTCGAGCACGGATATTTCTACAACTTGGGACACCTATTTAAGAGAATCTTCTAATTATTTTTGGGTATAAATCTGATTCTTTTATCAAGCTTTTGGATAGAAGAACACAAGTGGAAAAGCTAGGGTTTTGGAGCGTTTACATCACCGTAACTATTTGTTTTCTACTTTATCATATGTATACCATGTATTTTACTACATCCATGAGTAGATAAACTTCTTATTGATTGAGGATGAATTCTAAGTTCTAATACATGATTTAATTTAGCATATAAATCTATTTTTCTAAAATCTCACATGATTATCGTTTGGTATTACTAAAATTAATGATTATGACTTATTGATAAATTGTTTAGGTGGTCAACTAAATTAGTTTGTTAGTAAATCTAATGCTAGTAAATAGTTAGGATATCTGTAATTATTGAATAAATCTTACACAAGTAGAAACTATGAGACCTTGCAGAGGGATCTGTAGAGCAATCACAAGTAAAATCAACACTAGAAAGTGGACCGAGCTTACTGAGTTTAATTACTCGATCAAACCTAAATTCATAAACCTAAAGTATTAGATTGAATTACACCTTGAGAGCGTAGTTCAGGGTGGTTCAGCCAGATAAAATCTGGTGACTTAGCGTACATGTTACCCAGTGATATAAAGACTTTTGGAAATAACAAAGTGTACTGTTATCCTACGGTTGGTGATAATATTTGATTAATAGAGAATGGATTAGTATACTAATTTGATGATTGTTTAGTAATAAAGAAGGATTCCTCGATCATATTTCTCTCAATTTCTTAAATCCAATTACTTTTTAATCGTTTATTTAATTTTTATAAACCTACAACAAACCCCCTTTGTGACTTTCGACAACTAAAATACCTTGCTCTTCGTAGGAACGGATCTTATTTACTACTTAATATTTATTAATGAAGTAGAAGATAAGTAAAATTATTTGTACACCTACGACACGTAACAGATCTTGGCGCCGCTGCCGGGGAGCAGTCGGTTTTAGTTGTTATTTATTATCGTTTCTTTTTTCTTTTTTAGGTTTCTTTTTAGTTTTTAACTTTGTTTTCTAGATCTATGGCACCTAAATGTTGGGATTACTGAAGATGGGAATTCAAACTCGCAGGGGACAATACTACAAGAACCTCAGTTTTTGTTACAAAACAACTCTAGAAGAGATGGGTGGTCCTCAATCTCCGGAGAAGAAGTTACGAGAGTTAGCTTCTCTATGTTTATATTTGCAACCACTGTATATTAATATAGCTGCACCAGTGGAGTTGAATTCGATCTAATTCATCATCTACGTAAGTTCAAGGGACATGCGGGTGAAAACCCAAATCCTCATCTCCAGCAGTTTCATAACACGATGACGAGTCTTAAGCATGGACCGAAGACAATGAAACGACTATGATGCAAGCCTTTCCATTCTCATTGAAAGAATTATCAAAAGAATGGTTGTCATATATGCCTCTAGGGAGTATTACAACATGGGCAGATATGAAAAAGCTATTTCTGGAGAAATATTTTCCTGCTTTTAAGGAAGCGTCTGTTCGTAAGGAGATTAGCGGTATTCTACTGATTTCTGGGGAATCTCTTTATCAATATTGGGTGAGGTACAAACGTTTTTTGGCAAGATGTCCACACAAAAACATCTCTTCAACACTTATCATTCAATATTTCTATAAAGGATCACTTCCGAAACAGAGAAACTTGATTGATGCGGCCGCAGGACGTACACTCACTGAGAACAAAAATTTCGCAGGAGACTAGTTTGATTGAGAGTATGGCTTCAAATGCACAACAGTTCTATAACAGGAACAACTCAAATGTCAGAAGAGTCACGAGATAGTAGAGTCTTCACAATCAGAACAACGGTTGAACAACATAGAGAAGGTAGTACAACGAATGGTTGTAGTGATTATTCTAACCTATGAAGAAGAGGTTGAACAGGTGAATGTTGTGTTCCCTAATCAGAGGCCACGATATGATCCATATTCTAATACCTACAATCCCAGTTGGAAAGATCACCCAAATTTTAGCTATGAGAACAAGCAAGTTGCAGCTTTTATGCCAACTTATGGGTGACATAGTAGATTTCAACCACAACAACAACAATTCCAGCAGCCTCAACAACCTCAGAGTCAAGGTTCTGGCCTTGAAGATTTGCCTAAAACTTATATGTAAAACAAGATACTATTTTGCAGAGACAAGATATGGCAATAAAGGACATTCGGACACAAATTTGTCAATTAGACACTTCCGTGGCTAAGTTAGAAGCACATGCATTTGGGAAACGTCCATCAAATACTATGGTGAATCCAAAAGAGAATAACAATGCAGTGATTCTTAGAAGTGGAAGGGAAGTTGCAGATTCAGGTCAGCAGAAGCAGGGTAGTGAAGAAACAGATCAAGACAAGGAAGAAACCGTTTCAAAGGAAAAGCCACTCCCAACCGTCCAACCCAAGGACACGGTTCCTACTTTTACTACCCCGCCACCTTTTCCTAGTCATTTCTCCAAGTCAAAGAAAGAAACCCAAGACAAGGAGATTCTAGACATCTCAAAAAAGATGAAAATCAACATCCCATTCATTGAGGTCATCAGAATAGTACCCATGTATGCTAAGTTTCTGAAGGAGTTGTGTACAAAGAAGGATAAATTGATTGATAACGAGACGCAGGTGGACGAAAGTGCTTCAACTATGTTGTTGAAGAAGATGCATGTAAAATATAGTGATCCTGGGGGCTTCATGGTGCCAATTGCTATTGGTAACCGCGGATTTGAGCGTGTTTTGCTTGATTTGGGAGCATCCATTAGTGTGATATCATTCGATATTTACGATTCTTTGAATCTTGTACCTTTAAGGGAGACATGGATTATCATTCAGTTAGCTAATAAGTTCAACATTTATCCTAAGGGACTTGTGGAGGACGTGTTGGTTCAAGTGAATGAGTTAATCTTTCCGGTTGATTTTTATATTTTGGATATGCATAAAGGAGATAATTGTTCGTCTACTTTATTACTTTTTGGGAGACCGTTTATGAAGACTGCAAAGACGAAGATTGATGTCGATAGTGGGACACTTACGATGGAATTTGATAAAAAATTATATACTTCAATAGCTTTGAAGCCATGCATTATCCAAGTTAGGTCCATTATGCATTCGCTATTGATGTTATTTATTCGTTATCTCAACAGATGTTTAATTTGAGTCGTGAAAATGAACTTGGGACTGTGTTACGATACAATATTGATGCTGATGGCCAAGGTTTTACTGATATGGATATTGACGTGGGTATTGAGATTATGGATATTTGTGGTTCTCTAACAACATTGCAGAAGACTTATTCATGTAATATTTTTTACATCTCGTTTCTCGTATCTGATGAAATTACTGTAGCTTTTTTTGTGCAGTCACCTAAATTAGAACTGAAGCCTCTTCCTGACCACCTAAAGTATGCTTACTTGGGTGACGGGGAAGAAATTCCAGTAATTATTGCGAACAATCTCATTGCAATACAGGAAGAACGCCTAATTAAGGTTCTGAAAGAGCACAAAACGGCCATTGGGTGGACAATTATTGACATCAAAGGTATTAATCCATCAATATGCATGCATAGAATCATAATGGAAGATGATTCCAAGCCAATACATAATGCTCAGTGTAGGCTTAACTTCCCTATCATGGAGGTCGTGAAGAAAAAGATCCTCAAATTGCTAAGTGTGGGGATGATTTACCCTATTTATGACAGTAAGTGGGTTAGTCCGGTATAGGTGGTACCTAAGAAGTCCGGTGTTACCGTTTTCAGAAATAAAGATGACGAACTTGTTCCTACACGAGTTCAAACATGATGGAGAGTATGCATAAACTACAAAAAGATTAATTCTACTACCCGGAAGGATCACTTTCCTTTGCCTTTCAGAGATCAGATGTTAGAGAGGTTATCGGGACATACGTATTATTGCTTTCTGGACGGTTATTCGGACTACAATCATATTGTGATCGCTCCGGAGGATCAGAAGAAAACTACTTTTACATGTTCCTTTGGTACTTTTGCATATAGACGTGTGCCATTTGGTCTCTGCAATACGCCTGCCACTTTTCATAGATGTATGATGAGTATATTTTCTGACTAAGTGGAACGCATCATTGAGGTATTTATGGATGATTTTAGTGTTTATGGCGATTTATTTGATATATTTTTAGAAAATCTTGAACTTGTGCTTAAAAGATGCATAGATATTAATCTTTTCTAAACAGGGAGAAATGTCACTTTATAGTAAACCATGGAATATAGTTTGGTCATATTGTATCCTTTTAGGGATTAGAGGTGGACAAAGCAAAGATAGACTTAATTAGAAACTTAAAGTACCCCACTTCGGTGAGGGAGATTCACTCGTTTTTTGGTTATGCAGGTTTTTACAGGAGGTTTATCAAAGATTCCTCTAAAATCTCAATGCCGATATGCAAATTGTTGCAAAAGGAGGTTACTTTCAACTTTAACCAGGAGTGTAAGGATGCCTTTGAAAAATTGGAGGAATTGTTGACTACTGCACCAATTATTAAGTCACCTGATTGGAGTTTGTCGTTCGAGTTGATGAGTGATGCAAGTGATTATGCAGCTGGAGTTTTTTTGGGTCAGAAAGTGGACAAACGTTTGCACGTTATTTATTATGCATCTAGAACCCTTAATGAGGCGTAAATCAATTATTCCACTACTGAGAAACAGTTTTTGGCTATAGTGTTTGCATTAGAAAAATTCAGAGCTTATTTGGTGGGTACAAAGGTGATTGTATATTCTGATCACACACCACTTCAATACTTATTAAAGAAGAAAGAAGCTAAGCCAAGACTTATACAGTGGATTTTGTTGTTGCAAGAATTTGGTACTGAAATTATAGACAAGAAAGGTGTTGAAAATACAATTGCAGATCATCTTAACAAACTTTTTGTTTTCGAAAAAGAGATTTCCCTTACAGGATTGTTTCCCAGACAAACAAATTTTCTCAATCGATGCTTCAACACCTTGGTACGGTGATATAGTGAACTACTTGGTTACCAAGCAGGTACCTAGTACAATGTCTATTTTTCAATAGATGAAGCTTTAGAAGATGTTTAAGCAGTGTGTGTGGGATGAGATTTATTTGTTGAAATATTATGCTGATAAAATTATCCGCAGGTGCGTACTTGACTCTGAATTTCAATCAATTCTGAATTTTTGTCATTCTTATACTTGTGGTGGGCATTTTGGTTGTAAACGTACCGCTCTCAAAGTCCTTAAAAGTGGCTTTTATTAGCCCACCCTATTTGAGGATACATAAGTTTTTTGCAAATCTTGTGATAAATATCAAAAAACGGGCAATTTAGGTGCTCGAAATCAAATGCCACACCGATTCTTGTTGTAGAAATATTCGATGTGTGGGGAATTGATTTTGTGGGTCCTTTTGTTAATTCGTTTGGAAAATTTTATATACTTCTTGTTGTGGATTATGTTTCAAAATGGGTGGAAGCTAAAGCCACCCCTACTAATAATTCTCAAGTTGTTTGTGAATTTGTGAAGGAAAATATTGTCGCTAGACATGGCACACTGATAGACACATTTTAGTGTCTAAATTGCACCTTAATTTCTAGTAAGTTAGTATTCGATTTTGTGTCTATTACGTGTTTTTATGCTTTTGTAGGTATATTAGAAGAATAAAGATTTGTGGAAAAATTGGCTCAAAAAGTGTTAAAGGCACCCGGGAAAATGGATCAAGGCGCCCACACTTTGGATTGGGGCACCCTTGGATCGGGTTGAGCTGGATCGGGCCAACTCAGCGGGTCAACTCGGTCAAAGCCAGTTGACCGAGTCAAACCTTCATCGGGACAGAGTTTCATCGGCAGCAAATTCATGATTTTCAATTCAGATTTTTTAGCGATTTCAGCGCAAATTGGGAGTTACTCAATCTAATTCAAGGTTCGTATAATCGATTAGAAGCTCTAGAAGCCGAAGATAGGGGCCAGATGAGCATGAATTTGTACGGGAAAGGAATACATCCCTGTTTTGGATTGATATCAAATTCTCGTCAAACTACCGAGTTATAAGAGGATTAGAACATCCTAGAAGACTCCAAAGGCCTATATAAAGAGTTTACAAGCTTCAGAAAAGGGGGACGCAGCTCCAGGATCACTTTTGGTATTTTCCGGCTTACTCCGTCACCGCTGTTACACCGGCCGTCACCGGTGTTCATCCTCACCTTCACCGAAGAAGACAGCTCACCCACACTTATATCTGTTGCAAAAATTTGAAATCTCTGTTGCTATTTCTCACTGTTATATTCTTGGTTGAATTGGGTTGTAACAGTTGGAACTGATTCTGAACGCGTCTGCTGCGTTACTGTTTAGCTGTTACAGCGTTAATCAATCTTGTAATCTTTATTTTGAGCAATGAAATCAACTTTTGAGCAATCTTTTTCCACCATGAGCTAAGTCTATTTACTGGGATGATGGATAAGGTAATTTTCTCAATTTTATGTGATTTAATTATTTTCTAATAATTATTTATAATTCTTTTGTTATTAGAATTGCATAGTTTTAAATAGTGAAAACGGTTTTCTTTCAACAGTTGTGCTTTTGCTTGATGGATTATGCTTGGTTAATTAATTTTGATAGTCCATGCTTGTGATTACCTCTATTTGTTAGCATAACAAAACCAATTTTGGCAATTATTTGTGCTTCAATTAATCTAAAAAGAATTATCTGATTAATCACATAGGTTGTTAGATTTACCTGATTCCTGATTCCTGGTCCTTTTAAAATTATTTAAAAATCATCTTTAGGTTATTTAGTCTTTTTCATACTCCTGGAATTTTCTAGAGTTAATTAGAATCATTATTTTCTAAAATCATTACCTTCACAAGTTCGAGAATCGAACCTCTTTATTTACCACTTCTAAAATTACATCACACACCCCGTGTGGTTATTAGTGATGGAGGCTCACACTTTCAGAAATCCTTCCATGCTTTGCTCAACAAGTACAATATCACATACAAGATTGGTACGCCTTATCATCCATAAACCAGTGGACAAGTTGAAATTTCTAATTGTGAGATTAATTCCATTCTTGGGAAACCGTCAATACTACACGGAAATATTGGAGCTTGAGGCTCAATGATGCATTATGGGCGTATAGAACGACGTACAAAACACCGATTGGCATGTCTCCATATCGGTTTGTTTATGGCAAAACTTGTCATCTCTCGGTTGAACTTGAACATAAGGTTTTATGGGCGGTAAAGATGTGCAACATGGAGCATGATAAAGCAGGGAAACAAATACAACTACAAATTAATGAGTTAGAGGAGATACGTATTGATGCTTACGAGAGTTCTCGTATATACAAAGGTAAGACTAAACTCTTCCATGAAAAGATGATTTTTCAAAAGAATTTTGTTATGGGACAAAAAGTTCTTTTATTTAATACTCATCTTCGTTTATTTCCTGGAAAGCTAAGGTTCCGATGGATTGGACCGTTTGTTGTTATTAATGTTTTTCCTCATGATAGTTGAGATTACTAGTACGAAAACCGGGATAATTTCCAAAGTCAACGGCCATAGATTGAAGCCTTATTACGAAAACTTCCCTACGGAGAATGTAGACGTGATTAGACTTGAATATTTTCTTCCTCTGGAGGAGTAATACGGGCGAGTAGAGAGTCAGACTGACGACTTTAAACCAAGCGTTGCATGGGAGGCAACCCATTGGTTTTGTATTTCTATCTTTTGCTTTTAATTTCTAATTTAAACATCATTATTGATTTCCCATCTTGATTTTACATTGGAGGAGTCAATTTACATTGAAGACAGTGTAAAGTTTAAGTGTAGGGGAGTGATTAAGCATATAGACTTTTAGTATTCACTTTTGTATGTAGAATTTTTAAACTTTTTGTACATATTTGCATGAAAACCTCCAACTTTTAGATGTTCTTAGAGTCACTTTGTATACTTCTAGCTAAGTTTACATATAGAGATATTGCCGAAACAATTGAACTAAAAAGTGATAGAGAACGACATTCGGAGTTCTTAGTTGTTGAGAAGCACAAGCTGAAAAAAAGGGACTTAAACCGCTGGTAGAGAACACCGTATTAGATAAGATGATCATTTAATACCCATAAGTGAGGCACCAAACCTGCTATTCTTTCTACCTGTCTAAATTATTCGTTTAGAGTGTTTCATCTGCGCAAACTCGGGTAGAATGATGAGCCACCCAACTTTATACCAATTTCAGCACTATTTTTTGATCTCTTGAGTGTTATTTCTATCAATCGTGAGGGCATCATTAGAATTTCTAATTTTATCTTGTAGTCTTGTTTGTAGTTGGAACCATTCTCTCGACAACAACAGGTCCATAGAAACACCATTATCATCAATAGTGGAGCATCAAAAAATTTAAAGGAAAGTTGAAAACGTTCAAGGTTTACAAGCAACGGTACAAGAAAGAGTAAAATTCTATATTCAAGTGAAGCAAAAATTCAATGAGCAGAATTATATATACATGTTGAAGACTTATGTACAAGAAAGAAAGAAATCAAAAGATGAGAGTTATTATAGTTTATGATATCGAGAAAATACAAGTTCTGAAGAATCAAGTGGTAAAGTACTTATCCCACGACCATAGTAGTTTCATTATTTATTTTATTTTAGTTTCAGTTTGTATTTCAAAAAAATAAATAAAATAATAATAATATATAACAATATATATCTATATTAGTGTTTGTTTGTTTTTGTATTCATTCAATAAGGTCGTGGGGAAGAAGAAATATATAAAGAAGTTTCAAACAACAAGGAATTGAGGAAAAGAGTTACAATTGTCAAGTATCTACGAAGTTCAAGTGTTCATCATCAACAGTTAAAGACCGAATACTGAAGACGTTTCTATTAGATGCTGTGAGAGTGGTGTTGATTGTGAATCGGTTGAGAAGGTAAGTAAGCGTTCCCATCCTTACATAATGGTTGATTTTCTTTCATAGAGATCATTATAAAAAATAGGTTCTTTTTCGTCCCATGTTTCTATGGGATAACATCTTCATATAATTCGAAAGTTTCCTTTTTTTTTCCACCATTCAACGTGTGCAGGATTTCTATCTTCACTCCTACCTGCACACATGAGAACCATAAAGTACGTATTTTGAGTGTCAATTTCATAAAATCCTATTGGTGAGGCAGAAGTCGAAGCAGAATGCTTATTCGATCTCGAACCTGGATTCTTTCATATGGTGGTTTTCTCCTAACTCAAGAGCTAAGCAAGAGAGAATAATATTCTTTATACTTCTAACTTCTTATTGTTAGTGTGCAAAAACTTTATGTCTTCGTAGATCTTTGGATGCATATGCTCTGGAACGTTTATAAGTTGGAATTTAGATTTTGTGGGTATACCTCTTGTGAACCCTCATGAGACTATAACTCGTCGACTAGGGAAACCTAGAGGTTTAAAGACTTGTTGTACATGCTAAGTCCAATCGTGTCCTCGATGAAAAGGAGTTGTTGTTTTAGTTTATGTTAGTTTAGATAGTAGTTTTATCAAGGAATAGCAAAAGCTAAGTGTGGGGGATTTGATAAGTGCATAATTTCACATGTTTTTAGTGTCGAATCCATACTAATATTTGATATAATTCTTGCATATTACTTATTATTACGTTCGTTTTCTATATTATGTCTTGTATTAGGTGAATCATCCCAACAAGAGCAAAAATAGCTATAAAAGAGCTAAGAAGTGAAGTACTCCAAGTAATCAAGCATCCCAAGGCCAAAAAATAAGAAAGGAGTTCATTGCGACATGAAATGAACAAAGAAATCGAGTTTTACAAGTGAAGACGTGCCAAAGACCAAGTTCTACTCATCCAAAATCAGTATTTATTAATACCATCTTGAAGAGAACTGAAATATGAAGAAAAAACAAAAAGTATGAGATCATTCCGATATCGGACGAAGAAGTTACGAGCAAAACAAAAGAATATTGAAGACTTTGTTCACATACCAAAAAGGGTTTGCAAACCATACCTAGGTGAATTGTGAACAAAAAGGGTTCGCAAACCGGGATGGCAAACCATACACTTCTGGATATGTATTCAAAGGGTTGCTGGTGATGGAAGTTAATGGGGCTAATGGCAGTGAACTCGATAACTGCATTGATGAGGATACGAGCTAGAGATGGGCCGTGAGGAACTCGAGTTTGATAGAGCTATGGAGATAATGTGACTAATGCGGTTGATGTTGGAAGAGAAGTAGAACACGAGTTGTAAGTATTTTCAGAGTTAGCTTCCATTGGAGCTGTCTTTGATTACGATAGTGTTGATGGTGATGTGATTGAGAAACACAGGGAAGATGGGTTAGAGTGATCTGATGGGTTTCGGAGATTGATTATAAGTTTTGATCATTCATGGCAGTGAATCGAAAATTGATGAAGCCTGTTGAGTTCGAGGTGAAGGACTGACAAGAAGTTTTGGCTGGTTTTAATGAGCTTGAGTTGAATGATTTCTGGCATTGTTGATGAACAGAAAAAGACTTGGCTGCCACTGTTGACGAGTCTGCTGGTGGTTGAAGATGGAGGTGGTTGAAGATGGAGGTGGCTGTGATGATGAAGATATTCATGGCAGTGAGGGTGCTGTTGATTAGTCGAGAGAAATGGCAGAGAAAGATTGATGGCAGTCGAGATGGGTTATTCCCTATTTGAGTAGATGATGGATGATGGTTCGGATTGGAGACTGCTGACTGTGATTTAATGGTGGTTGTAGGTTGAAAATGGGTTCGAATGATTTTTTGGTTGTAGTTACGACGCTGTTAATGGAAGAAGCTATAAAAATGAATGAAATGCTGGGTGCTGCCATTGGAGGTGAATGAGCTCGAGTTTTAATACGGTATGGTTCGTTGAGCTGTTTACTGGCAGTTAAGAGTCAGGTTAGGTGAGAAATTGGGTTGGGTTTTGAACGCGAGCCCATTAGCTACTTAGCTACTCTTTACACGGCTAAGGCTTAGTTTTGACCTATTTTTGGCATACTTTGGTGTTTTGGAAACCAATTTCGACCGGGATTCGAGCACGGACTTCTACAACTTGGGACACCTATTTAAGAGACTTTTTAAATTATTTTTGGGTGTAAATCTGATTCTTTTATCAAGCTTTTGGATAGAAGAACACAAGTGGAAAAGCTAAGGTTTTGGAGCATTTTCATCACCGTAACTATTTCTTTTCTACTTTATCATATGCATACCATGGATTTTACTACATCCATGAATAGATAAACTTCTTATTGATTGAGGATGAATTCTAAGTTCTAATACGTGATTCAATTTCGTATAGAAATCTATTTTTCTAAAATTTCACATGATTATCGTTTGGTTTTACTAAAATTAATGATTATGACTTATTGATAAATTGTTTAGGTGGTCAACTAAATTAGTTTGTTAGTAAATATAATGCTAGTAAAGAATTAGGATATCCGTAATTGTTGAATAACTCTTACACAAGTAGAAATTGTGAGACTTTGTAGAGGGATTCTGTAGAGCAATCACAAGTGAAATCAACACTAGAAAGTGGATCGAGCGTACTGAGTTTAACAACTTGAATCAAACCTAAATTCATAAATCCTAAAGCATTCAATTGAATTACACCTTGAGAGTGTATTTCAGAGTGGTTCAGTCGGATAGAATCCGGTGACTAAATGTACATGTTACCCAGTGAGATAAGGACTTTTGGGGATAACAAAGCGTAAATGTTATCCCACGGTTGGTGATAATCTTTGATTAACAGAGAATGGATGAATATATTAATTTGATGATTGTTTGTTTGTTTAGTAACAAAGAAGGATTCCTCGATCAAATTTCTCTCAATTGCTTACAACCTAATTACCTTTTAATCGTTTATTTAATTATTATAAACCTAAAACAAACCCCCTTTGTTATTTCGACAACTAAAACACCTTGCTCTTCGTGAGAACAAATATTATTTACTACTATATTATTTATTAGTGAAGTAAAAGATAAGTAAAATAATTTGTGCACCTAGAAAGGCAATGTCGGGATGTCCCTCTACGAAAAATTATCCCCACGGGATAAGTACAAGAAATCGTTGGGTACATATTGCAACTCCCTCGTTAAGTGAAGCTAACAATCTGAATGAATCCCCAAGATATTTTGATCAACATCAGAAAAACATGTAAAACTCACTTCCAAACTCCCTTGCCAATAGAGGCGCTCGTTTAGCCTCGCGTATTGTGCAAGTGGATAAGATCATATCAACACCTTTAGATATGAGTCTGTATGAAAGATTGCAAGTTAGAGAAAGAAAACAGGTTATTGAAGGGATCAGTGTATAAGAGACCGCCAAGGGGTAATACCCAATACTCTGAAAGTGTCATTCCACACCATATGCACGACTTTCACATGAAGGTTGGCGAGTGCGACATATACAAAGTGGTCACGATAGGAGACATGGATCATATAAAAGGCAAGTTTCTGAAGCAGGTAATGTAGCAAGAAAAGTTTGACGACCAAATGATCGTTGTAGAAGTCATCAACACACCGTCGTAAAATCGGAACGACGAAAGGACCTAGTCACTAGTAGAACAACAGGCGCGAGCGAGAGGAGTAATTCCATGAGAGGAAGGGATATCTTGAAGAGCATAAGAAATTAGCACCTCGACGAACGTAAGAGGAAAAAGTATTACGATGATAATCGACGCTCAAAGAAACACAAACAAGCAAAAGAAAAATCAAGACTAAACAAAGATCGTTGTTCCTCAGTGTAGCATGCAAATGGGAGCCAATCGCCTCGGATTCCTTAACGGGAGTAATCTCCAATATATCCCTCCATGGATGCAATTTTCTAGTGAAAGATAAAAGAAAGACGTGCATGCACCACACACGTGTGAGGATGAAAGTTATCAACAATGACACACCTAGCGACATGAACATGAATTTTCGATGGCATTTGACATATATAATCACCGTACTCACGCTCTTATCCTAGCCTCATAAATATTCAACGATCTCAAGTCATATACTCATAATAAATTAGTGGATCCGATCATCAACATATCGCCAAGACAAATCCAGTGTTACTTGCTCGCCCCACCGCTAAGCGTTCTTACGCGCGCCCTTAGCCCATCAATCAAACTCAAACCCACCCACCCACCCACC
>JAJJMC010014777.1:1434506-1499767 GCA_023531435.1 Papaver californicum | reverse complement strand
CATCTCGTTACAATAGCCACAGTCCATCCCACTATCTAACTCGCTAGACTTAGCATCCCAACTCACCGGTTCAATTAGCAATCTAGCTCGTTGATCCTACCAATGATCTAGGCCGTCGATCCAATCAACGATCCATCTCGTTACAACTCACCATGCCCATTACAGAAGAGATTTATTTTAAACCGGATACGCAAGATAATTAAAGTATGGTCAGTCAACCTTGTGTATTTTAAACTTTTCAGCGCCCTGACTCTACACGCAGCGGTTTTCTAAAGAGGGAACGCTAGCAACAATTACTTCTTATTTTCCGCTAATGCAATGACGCTAAAGAAAATGCTTCTTACAGTTGCAACACCGATGACTGATACACCTATGGTCGAATTTATAATTGAAGCAATGTTCAAGGGATCCCTAATAGTGATTTATTTTAGTTGGATCGAGCCAAGTTCAAACATGCGCGATTTTAAAACAATTGCTACCTCAGTAAGAGTTTTACTCACAATAGTCGAACATTTGGGGGCATATTGTTTAAGCCTATTTGAACAGAGGGAAATACCTTACCTGGCAAATAAACTATGAGGAGCGGTACAATGGATCCAAAAACTTGGAACTCCAACAACTGTGAAAAAATTTCACCATTGATAAATAACTTCATCCATTGTTCGCATCGTTTATCCTGCAGATTGTCAGACACACATTATTTTCAACTGAAGAACAAAATAATAAACCGGCATGGTAACTAAAGGATTAATTTTTTTGATGTTGGATTCATCCACACCTCAAAGTGTAAGCCTAACAATTACTTAATTTCTTGGCATTATTTATATTCTCTAGTTTTACAACAAATGCGCAATTCACATACAAATGCATGATTCAAAAATAAATGCAAGATTCATAAATAAATGCATGATCCACAAACTTCGATACTAGCCATGGTTATTTAATAATAACTCTCGCATAGCTAGGATCGATCATAAACTTCGAGCATACTAGTCAGAGCTATTAAACAATAACTCTCGCATGGCTATCACCAATCCCAACTTGGATTTGATTAGAGGAAATATTTCAAAGAATATTCCTCGCATGGTCTTAGTCAATACTTGCACAAATTTGTAAGCAAGCTAAACCGGTATTAGCGCAGGCTCAAGAATAGCAAAGACCTAGTTTCATGGGAAATGGAACCCCATCTCAGGGAAGTGAGAGCAAACCATACTTTACTTTGATTAGAGAATTTGTTCAAAAATATATCTTGCATGGTCTTAGTCAATACTTGCGCAAATTTGCGAGCAAGCTAAACCGGTATTAACACAGGTTTAAGAATAGCAAGGGCCTAGTTTCATGGGCAATGGAACCCCATCTGAGGGCAGTGAGAACAAGCTAAGTTATCTATGATAACAAGACCTCAGTTCCAGTACAATGGAACACCACTATTCTCGGGACAACGAGATCTCGTCATACGAGTCAAAAAAAAACAATCATGAATAACATTAATTTGTTGAAGCCGGAGTGAAATGGAAAAATAATAAATCATTTGCATAAAAAATCTTTATTGGAGCTGGAGCGAGAGGAGACAGAAAAATAATTAATTCACAAGGAGGCTTTAATAGAGTTTGAAGGAAATAAAAATCAAACTAAATTCATGAAGGAGCTATATATGTTAGAGCTGGCGGAGCAAAAAGAGACCAAAAAAAAGAAAAAAAAATCACGAAGAAGCTTTGATGGAGTTACTACAAAAAAAATCAACATTACTACAGAAAGCCTCAAGGGAACGAATTTCATATTTAACCCATGTTCCCCTCATCTGACGTGGTGTTGGGTTGAGATATATTAAAGCAACATTTGAACAAAAAAAATGTATTATGTCTGAAGAACGTCACATATGAATCTCTCAGTGACTGAGTAGTTGTAATATTTTACAACTATCCAAAAAACGTGGATACATTTCGGTATCAACATCATCATCGAAACATCAATTGGGTATATTCATATAGCCTTACGACATTGTAAGTATAAATATTCGTACTTCACGCAAGCATAAAATCTCGTCTTGCACCCCTGAAGTATAAACTTTTGCGCCAATCACAGAAAAAAAACACTTCAACAACAACAGGAACGTGTCATGCAATTTATGATATAATCATAAAGCCTCATTCATTTTCAACTACGGAAAATATGTCATTTGACACCAAGTGCAATTTTTTTCACAAGCAAACTATCATGTCAATTCAACAAGTAGCTTGGGGGCATCTGAGTAAAATACCGGAGTAGTTGTCTTCTTAACCCATCCACGAGTTAAGTATTAAGAGGGGACGATGTTTATACCATATAGTTTATTACATGGGAAGTTGGTCAAACAACTCTTTATCCCAGTTAACACTGGCCCAATTAAGGAAAAATAGATAATTGGTCCCATGAGTTGAAGTCTAAGTCCATTATAGGTTAGCATCCCAGTTTGCTAGTCTCCACACAAAAATTGACCAGATACAATGTATTTGGAGGAGAAGGTGAACATATACATACTTAAACCTAAAGATAAAAATGAATCTAACTGGTTACTAGTCCAGATACATAGTCAAAACCTAATTATTCTAAAGAAGATGATGAACTTGGTTAGCTACCAATCCAGATACATATCATTAATTTAAATATCCTTAAGATAAGGATGAACGTGGAGAACAATTAGTCCAAGTGTATAATCAAAATGAATCCAGATGGATACTGGACTTAATACATATCCTCTACAACCTATAAAAAGAGGAGGATTTCCAACTAGAAGGTGATCAGTGTCTAAAACACCTTAATTACTAATCAATTGGTTATGTTTTCTTTGTAATTTTCTCTCGTATTTTGTGTATATTAGTCTTGTTTCTAGTTTTGTAGGTATTTTGAAGTTAAATGCAGAAAAGAAGAAGAAATCACTAAATTATGAGCAAAAGGGCAAAATAGTCATCTTATGAGGCAGATACCTAATTTGGGGCTGGAATTGAATACTTCTAAATTCTTATGTAAATTCCTTGCATCTAAGTATCCGCTATATGTATTTGAGTCTAACACCATGCAGGTTTGCCAAGAGGAACACATAATAGTTCCTTCAACTTATGTTTTATATACACTTCCTAATGTAAAATGGACTAAGTGTGGAGGTGACTCACTTTGGATGATAGTTTCACTATTTATATCATTCGCTAATATTCTTGTGAAGCTATTGTTAGAATTGCCGATTGTTTTTTGGACGGACCCCCAAATTTTTAGATTGTCGGTGTACTAACGACCAGAGAGTCAGGATAAGGACGTTAAACTAAGCGTTGCATGGGAGGCAACCCATTGGTTTAGTATTTTCCTGATTTTTTAGTATTTTTTGTCTTTTTCTTATTAATTTTTATTAGCTTTTCATATCATTATAGGATTTACCACCTTCATTTTACATTAGAGGAGTCAATTTACATTGATGACAATGTAAAGTTTAAGTGTGAAGGAGTGGTTAAGCATATAGAATTTTTATGTATTCACTTATTAGGTAGAAATTTTTTAACTTTCTTGTAACTAGTTGCATGAAACCTCTAACTTTTATATATTTTATAGTCACTTAGTATACTTCATTCATTCAATAAGGTCGTGGGAAAGAAGAAATCTTTAAAGAAGTTTCATGCAACGAAAAATTGAGGAAAAAAGTTAGAAATTATAAAAGTTTTACGAAGTTCAAGAGTTCATCATCTACAGTTGAAGTCGAAGACGAAGACATTTATATGGGACGTTATGAGAGTGGTGCTTATTGTAGATTGGATGAGAAGGTAAATGAGCATCCACATCCTCATATAGTGGTTGATTTCCTTTCTTAGAGATCATCAGGGGAAAAAATGTTCTTTCCGTCTCACGCTTCTATGAGATAACAAAATATGATTCAGAAGTTTGTTTTTTCTTCCACCAATCAACGTGTGCAGGATTTCTATCTTCATTCCTGCATGTACACATGAGAACCATAAAGTGTGTCTTTTGAGTATAATCATAAAATCCTATTGGTGAGGCAGAAGTCGGAACATTCGATCGCCCTCGAACCTGAATTCTTTCATTGGTTGGTTTTCTCCTAACTCAAGAGTTAAGCATGAGAATAATGTTCTTTAGAATTTCTAACTTCTTATTATTAGTGTGTAGAAATTTTATGTCCTCATAGATCTTTGGATGCATGTGCTCTGGAATATTTGAGAATTGCAAGATTTGGTTTTATGGGTAAACCTTTTGTAAACTCTCACGAGACTATAACTCGTCCACTAGGGACACCCAGGGGTTTAAATGCTTGTTACACATGCTAAATGTAATTGTATCATCAATAAAAGGGAGTTGTATTTTAGTATAGTTTAGTTAGAATTAGTTTAGTTTAGTTTGCTCGAGGACTCGCAAAGTCTAAGTGTGGGGGAATTTGATAGGTGTCTAAAACACCTTAATTACTAATCAGTTTGTTATGTTTTTTTTTGCTATTTTCTCTCGTATTTTGTGTATATTACTCTTGTTTCTAGTTTTATAGGTATTTTGGAGTTAGATACGGAAAACAAGAAGAAATCATTAAATTATGAGCAAAAGGGAAAAACATTCATTTTATAAGGCAGTACTATGTGGATCCAAAAAGACGTTGTAAGTCACTTTTCAGGGTGTCAATCTCTTTTTCCTTTAGAAAAATGGTATTGGTAAGTTCAACCCTCACGCTCTCTAACTTTTTATTCTTATCAGATAAGGATCCTTTTAAACTGTCAAGTTCCCTTTTTAATTTAAGGTTTTCCTTACTTATTTTCTCAAGTTTAGTTATATTCTGTGATCAGTTTGTCAGACTCTTCATCTTCAATGTGACCACAAGATGTTTCAGCAAAGAAATCATCAAAGTTTGTTGCCACTTCATAAGTTTGATCTTCGAGTATATCAGCGAGAGTTGAATGATATGCTCTACTACCCCTATAAAAAGTTTTTGCAGGGACAAACTCTATCCATATTCCAAAATCCATGGCATTTGAAGCATTTAATTTCATCATCATTTTTTGAGACAATTTATTTCATGTTTAAGGATATGTTTGTCTTGAAGATGATTTGTTAAAGAGACCCAAGATCGCCGGCAGAGGAAGTTAATTATTTTGTCATTCCTTTTTCTTAGGGATTCTTTAACACAATATGTAAGGAGTGTTATTATTAAGTTAAGCTAATTTTCAACAATCAACTCATCTTCTTCACAATATTCCTCATCCCAAACGATACTAGTTTTTTTCGGAAAATGAATTAGTATTATTTGATATTTCAAATGCAATGCTTTTGTCTTTTGACTGGATTTTATGGTCAAAGATCTTTAACTTTCTTACAAGAAAGCTTCTAGAAAGTGTATATGGATTATTTGATTTCATGATAAGATTAATCTAATTAGTCGTATGGGAAATCTAACTTGACAGGGATAAGAGTAATCTAATTAGGTGAAACATCTTGCCTTATCTTTCGTTTACAGTTTTCTTTGGGATCAAGAAGCCTATAATTTTACCGTTGGTGAAAGATTAGAATATTATTTTATTTTCTCTGATTACTTGTTATGAACTAACGGTATAGTTATCTTCGATAGATCAAACTTGTTTATCCCATGGTCATCCACTCTAGTTTGTTTAAAGATTTAAATGTGAAGTATCTAACTGATTATGGATCTATGGGATAGGAAAGTTGATATATCAATATTAACACACTTCATTCTATGTGTTTGATCAATAGTGGAATCAATTTTTTTACAACGACTACTTTTGAAGATTGAAATTGAAGATGAATGCTTTTATTTTTGGTTTTGATCTTTTTGTGACTTTATTTGTAACACCCGTAATTTTTGCATGACGCTTACTTAGGGACACGTCATGGCATGGGATGAGGCTTCATCCTAAGCTTATAAAGCTTACTTAGGAATGCATCGAGTGTGGATGCATCGGCCTTGATTATAGTGCTAAGACACTATTATGCGTGATGCATATTCGAGAATGCATCACAAGTCAAAACTGACCCTATGTTGCGTACCCGAGAGCGCATCATAGTGCTAAGGAACTATTATACTGTGATGCATGCTTGAGAGTGCATCATTGACCCTATGTTGCGTACCCAAAAGCGCATCATAGTGCTAATGCACTATTATGCCGTGATGCATGATTGAGAATGCATCACTGACCCAATATTGCATACCCGAGAATGCATTGTAGTGCTAATGCATTATTATGCCGTGGTGCATGATTGAGAATGCATCACTGACCCAATGTTGCATACCCGAGAATGCATTATAGTGCTAATGCACTATTACGCCGTGATGCATGATTGAGTATGCATCACTGACCCAATGTTGCATACCCAAGAATGCATTATAGTGCTAATACACTATTATGTCGTGATGCATGATTGAGAATGCATCACTGACCTTATGTTATGTACCCGAGAACGCATCATAGTGCAAAGGCACTATTATGCCATGATGCATACCCGAGAATGCATCACTAGAAAGTGCAGTAGATGAATGTCATTTATCCTCCTTATATCCACTTGCAGAAATGCGAATAAAACATATATTGGGAGGAGTCGTTGGTTGGAAATCGATGAAGCGTACCCGAGGATGCTTACCAAGCAAGCATCCCAATTGATGTGAAGTGTACTTATAGGTGCATAATTTACATATTTTAAGTATCATTTCCTTATACTTACTTACTAGATTTTGTGTGAATTACTGTGTATTATTATTACTTTTGTAGTTTATGTGTTTTATTAGGCTACATTTCTGAAAGAAGTGAAATTGAGCTCTACAAGGAAGAATTGCCAAATACCTAGTAGAACTCAGTCTATTCTAAGATTTCTAATTTTTATCTTGTATAAAATTGGATTATGAAGACAACGGCGAAAGAATGAAGTCATTCCGAGGTCGTACGAAGAAGTTACAAACAAAAAAAAAAAGGCAAAATGGTCATTTTAAGAGAACTACTGTTGGCACCCCGTCATACGCTAAGGGGTAGCTGAGTTTCAAATAATGTTAATGGCATAGGCCATTCTACTCAGGGCTGCCCATTTTTAAATAACAATAAAGACACCTGAAAAATTACTAAGGAATGCCAGTTTTTTGAAATATTGTTAGAAGCACCAGTTTCGTGGTTAAGGTCCACCTTCTTTGTTCTTCCCTGATTTGAACAGGGAATTCAGGTTGAGTCTTTCCGGATACCTCACGGTTAGGGATCTTTATGTGAATTTAGGGTTTACAGTATGGTTAAGGGTATCAGCGAGGTGAAGTGAGGATTCAGTGATGAAAATCGGCGTTTGGCAGTTGATGATGACTCGAGTTAATGGAAAGAGAAGATGTTGATGATGTTTTTGATCATGATTGATCATGATACTGGATGGTGAACTCGGCCTGATGGGGATGAAAGTTGTTTCTTCGCTGCCATTAATGGATATAATGGAGTTCGAGCTTGAGGCAAATAATGACAGTGAAGAGTGCTGTCAGTTTATGGTTTCGCTGATTTGATGGTGATCTGTCATGATCATGATTGTGATGATGATTTCTGGTAAAGGGATTTGAAGATCGAGAATGGTGCAGTTGGATTAGTTATCTGATTCTCGAGTTTCATGGCAGAACTCAAAGTGATGAAGTTGATGGTTATAGTAGAAGCTAACGGGGATAAAAGGATGATGCCATTACCGATGGTGTTTTATTGATTGACAGTAGATTGTGAATAATTGATGATGATCTGGGGTCTGTGATGAAGCTGTTGCTCGTGCTATGAAGATTGAGCTTGGGTATTGGAGCAAGGCAAGGACGAAGTCGAGTATGTGATGGAGTCGAGAAAAAAAATAGAAGAGGCAGAAAGACGACTCTGTTACTGTGGGTTCGAGTGAAGTATGGCTGTGATGTTTGTGTGAATCTGAGCTAGTCAGGGAAAGTATAGAGTTTTAGTGATACACGGAAAGTCTATGTGGTCGGTGGCTTTATGAAGAGTTTTATTTGGTTTAAATTTCTAATTGTGGCAGTGAGTAAATATTATATAAAGAAGCCGTGAGTTTCACTAGAAATATAATTTGACGTACAGAGAAAACCTCGGACATCGAAAAATATAGATTTTGGATACACATAAAAAAAAGGGAAGAGAACTTTTGGTAAGGAGAATACACTTTTGACACTGAACAAAGACGTCGTCTACAGGAGACGGGAGGAACGATGAAAGAAAGGTTTAGTTCTATAATTATTAATTCTTTTAATTAATTTTAATGGCTTTTAAAAAAGTTATGTCTAGATAAATTTTTTTGTTAGGGTGAAAGAATGAATTTGTAGAAATAGATTTACTTGTGTTTCAAAACTAGGGTTTTCAACTATTAAATCTTAATGTTAATGTTTTATCTCTCATTCAATGTTTTACTTTCTCAATGATTTTTCTTGTTATATGTCATGCATAGTCCATTGTTTGATTAGTAGAAGAACTCGTTGACCCTTTCGCGATAATCGTTTTATGAATATTCTTTGACTATTTATGCCACGTATACCTAGTACTTCGAAATTCTACCTTAGGTTGAGAACAAACAATTCATTTTGAATTATTTTTTTTACGATTCTTAAACGAAATATTTTCCGTGTATTAGTAGCTAGATTTGTTATTTTACACGAGTAAAATCGATACCCTTTGAGATGAATGATACGGGCATAATTCATACATATTTACCGATTAATTTATATTTACTAGTGCTTGAAAGGGTAAAACCCGACGTTATAATTATATTGGCTAAATGGACCAAGTTGGCTACTTAACTTATGCTTGGGTCCTGTTGGACCTTATATGGTGTACCAAAAGCAGCTGATCAGCGTACAAAACAGAGAAAGGGTTTAATCATGGGCAACCTTATTAATCCTCTTGTCAACTCCCAAGTTATAACACACATTGACAGAAAGAAGATGCGGCTAAAGAAAAGAAGGTTCTGTCCAACAGTCAGAGGAAGTGATTAAAGAAGAAAAAGTAAAAAGGGAGTTAAGGGTCTTCTATTCCGGTTTGTATAGATGTGGCAAGAAATGAGTGGTTGAAAAACATAGAAAGTAAAGAGGTGATGGAGTAGCACGTGGGTAAGGGAGACTTCTTTTGATATGACAACATAGAAAAGAGAAGTATAAAGAGAGGGAAGATTGACGCTAATTGGGGGACTTTTACTTTTCTTTTAGGTTTTGTCTTCTAGGTTTTAGGGATTGGAGGTCTGGGAGGTTTTGGGTGGCGTACAGTAGAGAGTCTGATTACCGTACATGGATTGAGGTTAAGTAGGTGGAAAGAGGAGGAAGGCTAGAGAGACACCTAAGTGTAGGGTTTGAGGTGATTGGATTGAGAGACACGTGAAGAGGGGAAGTAGACTTTTCTTGAGGTTTTCTTAGGGAGAAGAAAGACTTAGGAGCTAGGAGGGATTGATCGAAAAGAGAGAGAAATATGGTGGAAAGAAAAGGGGGGAGAGCATGAAAGGGAAAGAAGGTGGTGAGAGAAGAAAATATACATGTGATTGTGACGGATGCTAAGTACGGGTTCTTCTGGTTGGAGGGTTGATGGATAGTGACGGTTGTGGAGATTCTGACGTCTTGGTAGGCTGGAGAGAAGGAGCATACAACCAGAGAAAGAAGCCGGATTGAGTATACAGGAGAAACAGATCCCAGCAGCCACACCATCCATTGTTTGGTTTAATATTTTCCTCTCTATTTTACTCTCTACTTTTGTTATGTATTTTTTTGGATTTTAAGAAATCCATCTTCATGTCTCATTAATTTTGTAGCTAGGGTTTATCTTGAAACCACTTAAAAGTTTTAGACCAATTAAATTGAAGTATTTGGTACAGACTATTATGATTTGAATAAGATTAGTTCCATGATTTTTTTTATTGATTTAGTGATTTTTATTAAACAATTGTGATTCTTTTAGATGGTACATGTTTGACCTAGGTTTTATATGTTCCATGCTTTTGTTATGCAATTGTTGTTTTGAAAACCTAAATTAGTTGTTGCTTCACCGGTTCTGTAAATACAGTAACCTATGCGCACAATTAATAGGATAGCAAATATGTTTATCTACTTATTTGATATTTCATGCTTGGGTTAAATCCTTAGATGGGGTATGCTTAGAAGAGCCAGATATTATTTGTGAACTTATAATTAATTTCGTATAATTTTCTCGCTAACGTAATTAGATGGTGTATGTATGAGACTTAGAGCTTTTGATGTGCCATGCTTAGGGCGTCCCAGTGAAATTTGCAACTCTAATACATATAATAGGTGATGCCGATAGAACGAATAATAGATGAATATTCAGGAGTTATGTTTCACTTCAGTAATTAACTATAAATAGTGGTGGATACTATAAAACCCTGGGTACCGACTCTCTATGCTTAGTTGTTTCATTAGTTTAGTTTATTTAATCATTTTCTCGTTCATTAGAATTTCTGAAAAATCCAAAAATATTATTTCTGATTAGTTTAATTGAGCTATTAATTGCAGTATTGTTCCGCTCCCTGTGGGTTCGACCCGTACTTTCCGTTGTCTGCATTATAAACACCATGCGATTGTGTTTATTTATATAGATTATTCTAAAATCCTATCAATGAAAGCAAGTAAACCCTAATCTACAACGGATTCCCGAAATCTTAACGTTTTTCTATTATTGATTTCAATCATCGTTAAATAGTTTTAATTCATTCATTAGTTAAATTCTTTACAAAAATCGGAAAAACATATTTTGACTTGAAATTTACTTGAATTAATTAGTATAAGCGATACACACTCCTCGTGGGAACCAACAATATTTGTTATTGTCTACATCTTTTGACATTGTGCGCTTTTGGTAAAACAAAGTCGGTTTTCCGACGCATCATGTACCCGAGGACGCGTACTCGAGGAAGCTTCACTAATCCGTGATTTGTACCCGAGCATTCACTACTAAAGTGAAGTCGATGGATGTCCCTTCTATTCTAAATATATGGAAATGCTATTAAGACATATATAGGGAGGGAACTTTGGTTGAATGTGCATGAGCTGTAATGCACATATATGCGGTGTGGCCTATACGTTGGTTCAAAATTGATACTTAAGCATCAATATGTTTGTATCTTACCCGAGCAAGATTGAATTATGCGAAAGCATCATTCAATCATGTTGCGTACTCGAGAATGCATTATACACGCTAAGTAGCGATAGTCATGCACACGCTGGTGCATACATTGAGAAAGTCCCTTGGCTTATATGGACTAGGCTTAGCTTGGCCTTTGGCCTTGCAACGAAGTTGGAATCGATGTTGGCTTTTCCTTAATAGGCTTAAGTTGCTTGTGCTTTTCGAATTGATCCTTTGGATGAACTAAGGCCATGCTTGATCCCTTCAAGGTACGGGTTGGGTACGTATGCAGCCACAATACAATGCATTAAGGTGCATCACCTTGTCGCTCATATCATCTAATTTATAGGTGATTGCGACATTATGATTACTCGTATCATCTGGCTCGGCAATGCTAAGTCAAGAGATGATTGTTGCCACACTTGATGAGGTAGTTGCAATCCCATTTGATGGATTGTTCATACTTCCTATCAACCGTTATGGCATGGAATGGCATGTGCCTGGATGTTGCACCCTTGGAAAAAACAAGATCAGTGCAGGCTCCAGCGCATGGTCGAAGCAAAGTTAAGAAACTGGAAATTAGGCTTAAAATGGCCGAGGTGCTAGTCCAAGGCATGACTTAGGCCTGGACAATGCTTGTAAGAAATTAATGCATGCCAAAGGCATCACCATTGGATTTTATGTCCTTACCCCTTGTTTTGGAAGTTGGAAGAAGAGTGAGTTGGAGCAATGTGGGAACTACGTTTCGAGTATCATGCTTTCAAAGCATGCTTGGGAAGGCAAATCTACCTGTATTTTCCAGCAAGAAGTTAGGCTTTAAGTTCTGGTTACATTCTTCCAAGTCGCGCATCGGGAAGTTCTGGCCGGCCCAGCGCACCGCGCCGGGGGCAGATTTTTCCGGCCCGTGACATTCTATGAGCTTGATCCTCTGGGATTAACAAGATGTTTACTTTAATATATAAACATAAAAATCGTGGAAGATCGAAAAAACTTTCTAGCGGCATTTATTTGCTTGGACATATCTTGTTTATCAAGATTTATTATTTCTAATATCATTGTCTTGGTTTGATCTTTTGATCAAAGAAGTTTAATGAGATAAACGAAAGATCCATTAGTTTTCTTTATCATTGACCAAATGACCGATTTAGGTGATTGATAAATGAGTTGGTTAGTGGAATAGATTTAGTCATTTTTTTTAGGGTTACAATCCAAATGATCTAAGTGCAGAAGTCTTCACAACGAGTGAAGCAACTCATGATAGTTGACTTTGTTTTAGGATTCACGTGTGTTGGCCAGATTGGTTGTAGAAATAGGGATACTGAAGGAACTGATTAACTATGGGTAGTTTACTTGGTCTCAACTATACGAAGTTGCGGTAGTCAATTTGTACATCGCCTTAATTCTGAGAGTATTCAAAATTAGACTAGATCCCAGAGTTTTTCTTCCAAACAATTTTCCTCGTTAACAAAATCTTGTATGTCTGTGATATATACTTTACTTTCGCATTATATTGTTTAGATTTATATTTAAGTAAATGCACTTGGTCTGCACAGAAAATGGTCATATGGTAATCTTTACTTTCGTACTATATTATTTACTTTAAGTCTACTGAATGTCCTTACTCTTAGCCATCTGGTAATGATTAAAACTTTTTTGCATTGGATTTAAATTTTCCCTTGGACCCTTGTATGCCTACAAAAACACTGGACACTTAGGATATATAGCATCCCCTAAGTAATACTTCACACTGGTTTGATAAATACAAGAGGTGATGATCCATTAAGCTCTCTCTCGAATAAACAAGAAGCCTCAAATATATTTAAATCATTATTTGACATGCCCATCCCAAAATGACTATGCCATAACTATCTATTATACGAAGCTACAACTTGTAGAAAATCATGGGATACTTATGATGTCCACGTGATGCCCTACATGATCAATTGGGAAGTTTCTTCATGTCCAGTGAAAACAGTCTATACTACCAAGCATTCTTGGGAATCCACGAGCTTCATACTCTCGTAATAAATTTTAGTGTCGTTGGTGGTAGGAAAACGCATGTATCTTGCATTAAACACCCAAATTACTGCATGCATAAACTTCTTAACATAGTGGTAGATAGTGGTTGCATCCATCTGTGTGTAACCATCTAAGCTATCTACAGGAAAACCTTTGGATAGGTGCCTTATCACGACTAGCATTTTCATGTAAGGAGTGTGGCCTAGGATCATAGCAGTATCTTTCTATTGTAGAAAATCGGTATCAAATTCTCAAACTTGTTCTAAAACTTTCAGAAAAGGGGTCGAGGCAAACCAAACCTTCCCTTGAACGTCTTAGGTCCATATCTACAATTGGGGTTGAAATAATCTTGCATCATCGGCATCAACACGAACTTTGTGGATCCGTTATCTATTTGTTACCTCAACCGGGACGGGTTGATGTAAATCATGCGCCTCTTGTACCACGACGTGACACAAGATGACTACATTCCAGCCAGTATCATCATCATCACATGCAAGATGGAATCCATAATTCTTTTGCATATATCTTCTAAAAGGTCCCTCCATAATGCACCTAAAACAATAACAACAACGTTTCTATTAATCACTTTATACAACCTAAAAAATAAATAAAAGAAAAAAAAATTTATAAATCAATATAACACACCAAAAAACTAAAACCAAACAATTAGAAAGTAATTAAAAAAATAAACAACATCAACTAAGTAATCAAAATACTAAAATCATGCACAAATGTAAGTTCAAGATTTCATTAAGTGCATAAGTTAAAGTTAACTTTCACAAAAATTAAATCCAAGTTTTAGTTCATCTGCGAGAATCATGATGTTGAGTTTTTGTTACAATTTTATATCATCACCACCACTATAACCTCCATCAACATTAAGTTCTAAAAATCAAAATCATATGGTTGTGATTGATGAGGCAAATCTACACGACTGTCATCTTGAACAATTGGTGTATAATATGCTTGTGAGGATGATGGTCCTGTTGCATGAAGTTTACGACGATGATCTTGAGTTTCATTCTTCCATTGTTCTCCTTTCTCAGAGGTACCTCTCAAAGTGTGTTCCTCTTGATTCCCAGAGAGGTATCCAAATGATAGTGAAGGAGTCCCTAAAAATGAGGTACTTGCATGAAAACGACGTATTGCCTAATCAAATACTACTTGTCTACTAGCTTGGTTGCTGATAGATACATTTTTGTTTCTGATTTGATCTCAATTATATGTATTGTTGGTACTCGATTTTATACTTATTATAGTTTTTATGTTTTTGTAGGTGTTTTTGGAGAAATAAACTTTTATGAAAAAATTGGCTCGAAAAGTGATGTTTGGGGGCCCCCCCCCCCCCATGAAAAATTACTAAAGGAACCCTCATTTTGGATTAGGGAACCCCTCCAAAAATTGATAAAGGCACCCATGGAGTGTTTAAGGCACCCACCTCTTTCATTTCAAATTTTGGCGGAAAAGCTTTTCTCTCAACAGGGAAATCAAAATCAGTTTTTTTCGGGAAACTTTTAAGAGTTTTAAGACAAAATTTATTTTTGCCTAAATTAAAGGACATGTACACAGTTTAGTAACGTGAATATTTGTCCATAATCTCATGAAAATTGGTATAAAAAGAAAATAGGATATACTCGGTGATCGGATAAGGGAAATTTTATCTCTTTAAACAAGGAACGATATATTCTTGAGTTATTGTAATAGAATCAAAACAGAATCATCGAGGATAAGTATATAACAAGAATAAGAAGATGTATGCCGTGAAATATATTTCTCATTAAAAGAAATATTTATGTCAAAGATTTGGAGGTTATATGGACGTGATCTGGTGGTGGTAATATAAATACAAGAGGTCGATTGAAGTAGAAGGGGGATATGGAGAGGCCAGAAATCAAAAAAAATCAAATTCCAGAAAATTCTCATGATGAAGAAGATGAAGATTCTGTTGCGAAAAGTTTGAAGTTTTCGTGGCCAAAAGGTTGAAGATTCTAGCTTCTAACTTTGCAACGTTTATCTTCATTTGCAACATTTATTTTCAGTGAAACACATTCCTTCTGTAACAGTGAGTCTGTAACGCTTATAAATGTTGCAAATTCGTTGTTTTCATTATTTTTCACTGTTTTTCATCGTTTGTAAACACTTTGAGCTATGTACCAATATTTTGAGGGTGTTTTCAACATGTGGATCTAAACCCCTTTATTGAGGTGATGGAGGAAGTTGTTGTTCCAATAAAAGTGGTATATTTCTATTTTAATTGATTTTTGCAATTTCTTTTATGATTATTTGCTTTGATTAAAAATTGATTTAATGATTTTTATTAAACAGTTGTGATTTCGTTAGATGGTACATGCTTAGCATAGGTTTTAGATGTTCCATGCTTTTGTTATACAATTGTTATTTTGAAAATCTACTTGTTGCAAAATTTTAGAAGCAATTTATACGTAAGAATTGCATGAATATTGATTGAATCACTTTAATTGGTTAATGGTGAAATCCATAAACCTCAGTATTTATAATATTATATTCATATTTTGTGTATATTTTTAGTTTAAAATTAATTTATTAAATCTAAATTCAATTTTCACAAGTTCGAGCGAACGATACTTTATTTACCACTATTACAAAACCATCAGTTGCACATGTACTGCTCCATGGAAAAGTTTTGCAACTCTTCCTGCAAATAAATTCATAAAATTTAGTAAAATACTAACATTTTTACAATAAACAATAGTAAAAGTGAAATAAATAACAAAGATAAATATACTAACCTCTACTGGTTGTTCATATCCATTGTTGTAGTAAGGAAAATTCTATTCTACTTGAGGACGTTGTGTCATAGGCTTCCCGACTGTGCCATAGGTATATGATTGTGAGGGCTTGCTAGAGGAGGATGATCAGGAAGCAAACGTCGATCAACACCAAAGTTAATCACACCAAGATCATCATAGTTCTGTGCATGTTGTGTTTCTATCATCAAAGGTCCAATACTTTTTCTTTTCTGGAAACGTCATACAGTACCTTATCGATCGAATAATAGTGAGACACTAGCTCCGGAACGGAAGAATCAATTGAATCCAATCCCAGAGGATCATATGGGATTACAGTGACCCCACTTACCTGCCTAATACATCTCTCAGCCAAGTATGCAAAAGATTGGGTTCCCTTTTTCAGGTCTATGAAAACAATTCTCTTTCTAGACAACTCCAACGCATCCTGAAACTCTGTTGACTGATTGTGTGACTATTTGTATACCATAGGTGCCTAATTACCATACCATTGGTTCTCATGTCAATCTAAGCTCGAGATTGACTAACCGAATGTTTTTGAGGATGTTTTTGCTTCTTCCTATCTACATTTTATTTTTTTTAAAGATTAATGGCATGGTGGAAATCTAAGTCAACATTAACTAAGGTGTTTTTCAATACTGGTTGATTGTTACTTAAGTAATAGTAGTACCAGAATTCCAACATCATCCACATCCCAAACATATCTTTTGACTCGTATGAAAACCACATGTCAAGAAATTTATACAAATTACCCAAGGTAGGAGTCCCCAAACCATAAGTCCCAATATCATAAAAATTATCCAATACTCTACACCAACGTTTGTCAACTCTCCCGGTAGTGTCTACAAACATGAATCGACCAATACACCAAAGAAAGAACATTCTAGTTAATTCATCGGGTAATCTCAGTGTTGGGTTTTACTTTTCTACTCTCAATGTAGTTTCCCAAGTGAGAAAAAGGTATAGTATTTGACTTTGAGTCTCATCTACCGTGAGGTTGTGCATTTTCTACTCTCTATTGCAAATGATCTATCACACCCCTGAAATATAAATTGTCCATAGCTTCATAGTATTTTGGTCTATATATATATATATATATATATATATATATATATATCATTTGGAAGCTGTGGAATTTTCTTATCTCCTCTAGTTGGAATACTCGTCAACCGAAAGAAGTCTAAACGTGTCAACCCTATCAAACTCACGAAAATGAAAAGCTTTAGTCTTCTTAAACCACCTCTCACAAATAACTTCACTTAATCTATGATCTGCATTCTTGAAATCGAATTCAAATACAGAAGAAAAAACACATTGATCACAAAGCAAACGCGTTGTTATATTTTCATTGACCACAATTTAGTAATACTCATTCATACTACTCCAACTACTCCTAAATATAGAGTCCCGTGCTACAGTTAATTTATCGTTAATCTATGCCTTGTTGTGTCATTTCTTTCAAAAAATATCTCAAAACGGCTCAAATCAATGGTCTCATAATCTAATGAAGTAAAATAAAACATACACAATCAATAATGCAACAACAAATATCAATTCAACATGTTACAATATCAATCACGCCACAAACATCATCAACACCACTACCAATCATATTAAAAATATCAATTTTAAGCAAATATCATGAAAAAAACTAATTGTTTTCAATTCAATTTGGATGCTCAAATGAAACCCTAAAATCAACATTAATCCAAAAAATCAATCAACTTTAGCATAAAATACATTCACAAACTACACAAGATTAATTCATAAAATCAATTAAAATAAAATAAAAATTCAAAAAAAATGTCTTTTCTCTACCATACCTTGAACTCTTGTGAATGAAAAATCCTTGAAAAAAATATCCAAAGAATCCAATCTTCAAGAAGTAAAAATCCACTTACAGGATTTGAAGAAAAACCTCAAAAACCGGGTGATCTAAGCAATGCATATGAGGTGTTCTTGAGGAGAATGAGAAGAAAGAAGAAGAAATAATACTGAAAAGAGAAGGAGATTTTTCTCCTGTTAACTTTCGATTCGTTTGTGGTGTGTCCAACCATTGGACGCATTGACTCTGATTGACTGATCTTACGCCCAATTATTTGACGCAACGACATTTTTTTCTTCGCGGCAAATAATTAAACGCAGTATGACAGCCAATTGGATGCATTTGAGTTGAAAGTTGAATCACCATAGTGGATAGTGATTAATTTAATATAACGTGGCACCCAAATGAATTAAATATACCATGATGGTTAGCCTAGTAAATGATAAAAATAGACATATCACTGACATAGTTTTATTTTAATCTATTAGGTGTAAAATAATTAAATTTTTAATTATTAAATATAAATTAAATTTTATATTTAAAAAAAGAATATTTAATTTATAAATAATTATTATTACTGTTACTGTCGAGAAGTGTTATTTCTCAGATCATGACGGATTGACTAAGTCAAGTAGGCCAGCGTGTTCATCAGAAAAAACAAACAAAAAAAAAAGGCTGCTAGCGTGGTTTACATTTCTCAAAGATAGGCCATCAATGAAGAGGAATTTGTAGCAATAATTTTAGAGCACAAGTGGACACAAACAGCTTGAGCCACGTAATGACTAGTGAACATCTGGACTTCCCATCTTATATTGCAAAAAAAAAAAAAAAAAAAAAAAAAACAGAAAGATTCGCCATTTTCTCCTTCCCATACTTACAATCTGCAAGCTCTACAGAAGAGAGAGAGAGAGAGTGCCAAAACTAATGGAGAATCAATGATATAGAATTTGAATCTCATCAGAATCTGGAAAAAAATATAGATGGAGAATTCCTCCTGTAAATGGCTAGCAACAGTAGCAAGTATATGGATTCAGTGTAGCAGTGGTTCATCATATGCTTTTGGTATTTACTCACCAATTTTAAAAATAAGTCAAGATTATGATCAATCAACTCTTGATTCCATAGCTGTTTTCAAAGATATTGGTGCAAACGCAGGACTTTTATCTGGTCTTCTTTACACCGCTGTTACACTTCGCCCTCGTACTTCATCTTCTTCTTCTATTTCATGGGTTTCTAGATTTGGTGGACCATGGATTGTTATTACTGCTGGTGCTATTCAATGTTTCATTGGGTATTTTTTTATGTGGCTTGCTGTTACTGGAATCATATCAAGACCACCAGTTCCACTTATGTGTTTGTTTATGTTTCTTGCTGCTCATGCTCAGACTTTCTTCAATACTGCTAATGTTGTTACTGCTGTTCAGAATTTCCCTGATTATAGTGGAACTATTGTTGGTATCATGAAGGTCAGTAGTTGATTTTAACACAATCCCATGTTTTTTTGTTTTTGGGTTTTGCTTTATTGGGTTGAATTAGATTGTAATTGTCTATTGGCATTTGATAATTGATTGAAAATGCATGAAAATCACAGTTTGAGGGGTTTTCAATTGTGGGTTTTGTTTATAAGATTCTGCTTTAAATTGATATAAGTTATCAAGATGGCTAATTTGTTGGTAGTGTTATCTTTCATTTGACTGCATTTGGAATCCATGAATGGTAAGATCAGAGTAGACTTTATGCTCTTGACGTCTCAACAAGAATCGGAAAAGCCACTAAAAATGCTTTGATACATGTTTAGTAGCAGAAACATAACAGGGATTAGATATCGCCATTACAAGGGATCTGTGATGTTGATAGTGAAAACGGTTTGATAATCTAGTAAGCATTAACATAAAGAACCTATGTGCAATGTAATTGTAGGTTAGGGACTCGGGGTACTGATAATTTGGTTCAACCTAGTATGAAATTATTTGTCTATCTATCTTGCACTGCTCATAGTGACTGTAGATAGAGTCCAAAACATTC
The DNA here is from genome assembly GCA_023531435.1 of Papaver californicum. Taxonomy (NCBI): domain Eukaryota; kingdom Viridiplantae; phylum Streptophyta; class Magnoliopsida; order Ranunculales; family Papaveraceae; genus Papaver; species Papaver californicum. The sequence continues at coordinate 1,479,995 of JAJJMC010014777.1, read as the reverse complement.
TTTTATGTTGCTAATAAGTTGATTATTTCGTAATTAGATTTTACTTGTGTTTTCAACCAAATCTTCAATCCTTCTAGTGTTATATCTGAGTTTTTGTTTTTCATTCTCTTGTGCTGGTAATCGATATGATGAGATTGTATCCCAGAGGACCGAAACACATAACTGGCTATGCATTGTTCTTTCCATGGGATACGTAAATAGAAATTATATCCAGGTGCTTTACTCATAATGATTCAGCAATTTTAGGTGGGTAACTACTTCATTTTGAAACTAACTGATGCAGTAAAACTTCCTCCAAAGTGTAAATAGTATAAAGTAATATCATGTCTTCATGGTCACATTCAAAATTATCTCTGGTACCAACTTTTGATGCAAGCCCGAACTTCTCTTTCAAAGGATTATGGACATGGAGGATAAGGTTGGGTATGAGGACGTGTTGTTTTAACTTCCAAGGTGTGGATTTACATCAAAGATAGTATATCATAGTTGTGAAATGTACCTATTTACAGGGCACTCAAGGACCTTGACTAATTGAAGTGGAATTTGGGAGAAAATCAAAATCAGGATGAATGCCTTAACATAGGATTAACATGAAAGTACCAGAATTTATGTTAGTAATATCTTAAGAAATAGGTTCAAAATTAAGGATGCTCTCTGTGCATTTTGGGTCATGTGGTATCCTAAGCAATTTTGTGACGTTCTTTTTCAGGGGTTTCTTGGCTTGAGTGGAGCAATTCTAATTCAAGTGTATCAAGCAATATTTGTGGACAGCCCGAGCTCTTTCCTGCTGATGCTTGCTCTGTTGCCAACCCTAGTTCCTCTCTCTCTCATGTTTCTGGTAAGAACTCACCGTACTAAGGCAAGTGATGAAAAGAAACACCTGAATGGTTTTTCGCTCATTGCTCTAATCATTGCTGCCTACCTTATGGTCATAATTATCTTGGAAAATGTATCAACTTTGGAATTGCCTGTCCGGATTGTTTCATTCTCTATACTTCTAGTGGCACTTATTTCTCCACTTAGCATTGCTTTTATAGCTCGTTCCAGAGACCCTCCATATTTACCCCTGGAGGCGTCCCGATTGCTGGACGACCCACATCAACTTAAAGCTGAAAATGTTTACAAGAGTCTTGATCCCAGTTCTGCTACTACAATGTATCATGAATCTGCTACAGAAACAACCCCATTGGCCATTGATAAGAGGATAACTCTTCGAGGAGACGACATGAATCTTTTGCAGGCAATGCAAAAGGTAGATTTCTGGTTGCTTTTCCTAGCCATGGCATGTGGAATGGGTTCGGGACTCGCCACAGTGAATAACATCAGCCAAGTAGGAGGATCTTTGGGTTATACAAGTGTGGAAACAAGTACTTTGGTTTCTTTGTGGAGCATATGGAATTTTTTAGGCCGGTTTGGAGCTGGGTATATATCTGATTATTTTCTACACTGGAAAGGCTGGGCAAGGCCAATCTTCATGGCCATTACGCTTGCAACTATGAGTGTTGGTCATGTAGTGATTGCTTCTGGCCTACCTGGGGCACTCTATGCAGGATCGATACTGGTAGGTGTTTGTTATGGCTCTCAATGGTCGTTAATGCCTACCATAACTTCCGAGATATTCGGTGTAGCCCATATGGGAACCATATTCAACACCATCGCTGTTGCGAGTCCAATTGGATCATATATTCTGTCAGTAAGGGTAGTTGGATACATTTATGACGTAGAAGCCGCAATAGATGATGATGGTACCGTGTGCAGGGGTGCTCATTGTTTCATGGTATCTTTTTTTATAATGGCAGTTGTTAGCATTCTAGGGTTTCTTATTGCCTTGGCATTGTTCTTCAGGACGAGAAGGTTCTATAAGCAAGTTATATATGGAAGACTGCAACATTCTCTTCGACAATAATAGGGAAGCAGTTAAAGGGATGTAAAGTTTGGAGCAAATATTTGATTTGTTTATGTGCATACTGTGAATTGCTTCGTTTTGTTTGACGTAATCTGAAGTAAATGTTGCTTCTCTTTTTTTTGTGAAGAAAAGAGTAGCTGTTTGAGATAGTTTTAGGAGGTTTATTTCATTCTAATCAAATCCCATAAGTTAATTGCCAATTCATACCATGTGATATGTGAATGCCTTGTACAACTAATGTCTAGTTGGGCCTCTCTTGTCTTTTGTTTCGGCTTATATATTCGGATGTTTGGAGAAAATTCATTTAACAGAATGACAACATCATTGTTAAAGAAAAATTCAATGAATGATGGCATTTTGTTAGCCCAATACTCAAAGATGGGGACCTTAGCTTTGGTAAATCACAAAACCGTCTATATCAATGTCATTTTCCACATCTCTTCCTTTCAATGCAAGGGGAGAACTTCAATTACCCTGATTTTCAAGAACAGAAGCGTGATCTTTGATGACAAGCTCTAACTAATCGTACTTTTGGTTAGGTATATCTTGATGCATTCATGGGATAGAGCTTTCAACCTAGTTACAATGTAGATCAATTAGCAATGTACTCTAGCAAAAAATGCAAAACAATCCATTGATTGGCTTTGGAAACAGAAATCCAAAAAGTATCGTTTCATTTATGGCTTCTTACCATTCAGCGAGTCAAAACCAGAAATGGATGCAAAAAGAGATTGAAATCAAGATGATTCTAAACTTATTTTAATTTTAAATAACAACCTAATAGAATTTAAACAGACGATCTGCTGAGGCTCTTGGAATACTTGACATCACTGCCATTACTTTTCTTTTACGTATGGCACTTGTAAAGCGGAGATCAGAATGATAGTAATGAGTAGTCACCATCCGCAAAGCTTTTGCGCTCCAAAATCAGTTTCACCCACTTCATCTCAGTTGGGTTCCCAACAAATTGCTGAAAACAAACTGATTTAAGGTGTGGAATTAAACATCCGACACTCGGAATAGTGAATACCCAACTATCATATTTGTAGTCATTGTCATGGTTGCTATCGCCCTCCACGGAGTCGGCATCGTCGTCTTCATTGTCATCATCCCCATGGCCCTCAGAGTCGTCACTGGTGTCCTCACCCACGTCAGAGTATTCTATAAAATCATCAATATACTGAAATTGAAACAATAGAAAGATATCAAATGCTTAGTTACAACTGACATAATCAGTTAACGTACAAATGCAAGCCCAAAACGTGAAGTTTTTATCCGATGACAGAAAGAATAATCATTAGATCATTAGTTCTGAACACTAGCCTCAACAAATACGAGTGACTCCAAATTAGGTGCTGCTGTGAGCAAAACAATTAGTCCTAGTTCACTGATTAGGTGGTCAGCTATGTTCAATATTTTGACATTATGAAATGCCAGTAAATTGTTTGACAGATTCCTGCGGAGCAGATAGCCTATTTATCACAAGGCAACAGCAACAAATAAGTCAATTCGAAGGAGACAGATTAACCATACAAGTATAAATTAGTTTTTATAGGTGGAAATTCTAAGCTCCATAAGGAACCAAGCTCGACGAATTTATCTGTCATTACTTTATTAGGGCCTTAGATTTATGAGGTTTTTTCTTTTTTGTGCTTGAAAGGGAACCATTTGGGAACATACCTTTGCCTTTGTATTTCATGCTCAATTTCATACCAATTCCTGCAATTGACTTGGACAATGACGACTTTGTGATGCTTACTTTTGAGTCTTTCAGAACTAACTGAGAAGTGGCTATCTCCCCTTCTTCTTCTTCTTCTTCTTCTTCTTCTTCTTCTTCTTCTAAATCGTGAAACTTGTTATGGGATTCAAAACCAGGGGGGATGGCAGAATCACCTTCCACGACCGGTTGATCATTTTCAGGAGTAGTATACGGGTTCGCTGAATGAATCTGTAAGTGCTTTCCTTTTTTCTTTTTGCCTGCGTCTTTCTTTCTTTTAAAAGTAATCCACTCACCAAGAACATTTTCTTCTCCAATTACTTTCTCACCATTCACACATCTATGTAAAGCAGGACTCATCGCCTCATCATAAGTCTTATATTCAGATTCTCCGCCAGAATTTTCACAATTATCAATTGTAGGAGAGTCTTCAACAGTCATCTCATTAACCCCATTGTTAGATCTGAAAGTTGTCCCTTCTGTCGTTGCCCTTTCCACAACTTCATTTCCTTGTACCTGCATATTTTCATTTATAATGGTATCTACTCCAAAGCCATTTACTCCAATCATTTCCCCAAATCCATCCAAATCTTTCACCACACCAGAGCTTTGATTCTCTTTCAATGCCTCAGTGCTTTCTTTAGCATTCTCTTTTGGTTTAGGCATCCACACTTTCTTGCTAGCCTTAGGACATTTAACACTTGAGTGGCCAAACGTAGCACAATTCTTACAAATTGAAGGTTTCCAAGTATATTCAATTGAAACCTTAAATTCTTTGCCTTCATATACAACATGAATAAAAGAAGGGAATGCACTATCCGCCTCCATTTCCACACATACTCTAGCATAACTCATTCTAGTTCTAGCCAGAGTATGGTGATCAGCAAATAATGGGACTCCAACTACACTAGTAATCATACTTAGCCCCTTAGCATTCCATAAGTGAGTTGGAACATTCCTCAAGTTCATCCATATAGGTACTGATTTCATTTCATGAATGTCTTGCTCAATAAAAACCTTCCATGGACGAATTATAAATAGTCTGCTTGAAATAGTGATTGACCCTAATTCCATGGCAGTAACTCTATCTTCCTCTAACTCAAACTCAAAGATGAACATCAGTTCTTCATGAAGAGTCAATTTAAAAGCCCCTTTAAGATTCCATGCTTTTTCCATTGTTTCTTTCACTTGGTGAAAAGGTAATCTACTGCCCACAAAAAACCCAACTAGAAATTTTCCTCACACCCTAAGTTCATCGACTAAATCAGAGGAAGAGATGATGGATTTCAACTTACCATCCATTGAATGAGGTTTATGGAAAGACAATTTGCAGGAAGTAGAATCCACCCTGTTGCCTCCATCACTGTATCCCCCAAAAAGAGATCTCCATTTTTTATTTTTATGTTTTTCTGAAATCCCAATCGAATCTCCAATCACACCAGCTCGATCCTTGTTGACTCCAACATAGACTCCCCCAATAACAGTAAGAACACCATTTTCTCCAGTAGAGGGAGGATTTGAGTTCAAAAGAGGAAAATCCTTCATCCCAAAAATAGTCCTTGTATCCATCACAAACAGAGACCATTCATGCCCAGACCTCAGAAAGAAGGGGAGTCTAGAGCAAGAAGAATCATTTGTACAATAGATTATATAGGTTAATTTTGGATTTCAGGGGAAAAATTCGGTTTCTAGGGTTACGAAAATTAGGGTTTATACTAATGGATCGAGATTTCTAATTCTAGGGTTTTGATAAGGATCAAAACGTGATTGATTAGTGGTTTGGATTTAAGTTTTTGATGTAGAAATCTTATGAGATTTCAACATTTCAATGAAGAACATGAAGAAGCTTTTTTCTTTCTCCAAAGGAAGAGAGAGAAAATGTCTGAAATTTTAACTACTGAATTCACTGAATATACGCATTGGTAAACCATAGAAGTATAAAGAAACAAAAAAACTAACTATTCTAAAGATAGATGCAAGCAAGAATACATGTAGGGTTTTGTCACTAACAGTTGGACATTTTACATGTGCAAGGGATTGAAGACACCTACTTATTGCTGCACCGTCATTTTCTTTGAAGCCAAACTTAACATCAGCTTCCACTAGTTCTAGAAGACTAGAACAGACAAATTCTTTGGCAGCATAACCCGTGTATGAGAAAGTTACAAGGCTTGGTACGTCAATTTTTAAAACACAGTCTTGTATACCATTTTCCTCGTTCCTCCCAGTATCAATATTCAGGAGTTTGAGTGTAGGAATAGAGATACAAAAAAAATTCATATTCACAGTGTAGTCTTTCAGAATCAATTCTTCGAGGACAGGGGAATTTGAAAAGATTTCCTCATTCCAGTTATCATCCCTAAACTCAAAGGTAAGAAGTTCAAGATGCTTGAGTCTTGGAAAAGAGATATATCTATGAAGGTGGATATTAGGGCGAGTTTGTAGCCCCAACAATATCAGTTATTAACAAGTAAAAATAGATAAGGGAATTGATGTGGGGTGTTGTTTATATATGTATATACCAAGCTCCTTAAATTTACCCCTTATTAGAGAGGACATCCAAGAATCAACCTTAGATTCATGAAATTGCCAATATCGTTGGAGAAAGAACTTGTTTATATTTGACGAATGACGTCGCAGTGTTTCATCCACAAAATCAATAAATTTATTGTTCTCAACACGGGATGTGTATGACAAGCAACCCTCCCCACACCGAAAATCTAGGGTAGGGACGGTAGTCCAAATGTACTTCCATATTTTTGATATTGCACTAGGGTATTGAAATAATCAAAACAAGAAATTACGTATTGAAGTCCTTTGTTAGTAGTAGAATATACCTTAATTCGTTGGATTTGTGGCTTCAAAGAAAGCACTTCTGTAGAGAGACTCGAGTGTCTGTGAACTGTGAAGAAAAAGGAGTGATTTATTTTTATTTTTTATTTTTTATTTTGAAGCTAAGAGGAATGAATTTGATAATTAACAAAAAGGTAAAACTCGCGGCACTTTAGGGGGGGTTTATTGGTTTTTTCTTAAAGAAGAACCTTAAACGGGCTCGTGGGTCAAAATATAATTGGAAATGCGTCATATGCATTTAATGAAAATATTAAACGATATTTATAATGGATAAATGCTTGCCAAAAAAATTAGATTATGTTTCCTTCCGGCAAATATATGAAAAACAATGTTTGATTTTAGCGGGAGCAATTCAATTACCACGTATCGTATTATGGTTGGTTTCATTTATTGAACATTGACCCATATCAAAACTTTAACTATAGTGATATATATAAAGCTGTAAATTCTTTTACGGTTTTGCCCCTATTTTTAAGCAATATTTATACACTTTAAAAGAATCTTTAAAAACATAACAGTAATTTAGTTTTAACATTTTTTATTTTTTATTTTTATTTTTTGTAACAAAGAAATTTAAGAGTTTACATGGTTCATATTCTCAAGTAATTGGATATTTATAGCGTTAGGAGGAGATTGAAACCATACGTCACTCATTTTATCTATCCTAGCTAGGTTTGACAAAATGTCAGCTACTTTATTATTCTCCTTTGGCACATAACTACATTGTCAGGAGCTAGAAGTTCAAATAATCAATTTAATGTCTTCAATAATATTGTGAAGTCTCCAGTCTATATTGTAAAATCCATAGTTAACTGCATCAACTACAAGCTTTGAATCTAGCTGAAAAGAGACCTTCTCCAGCTGCAGCTCTTTGGCCACTTTACTGCCTCTCATAGTCCTCTGTAGTCTGCTTGTTCTGCACTAGTTTCTTCCGATAAGTAGAGGCATTTTGCTCCCTTGAAAGTACCTGCAAAATTTTGGACGATTAGATCAATACCTCAAGTTTTAGTAAGCTCATGGAAAGAACCATCATAGTTAATTTCCAAAGTGTCCCTAGGAGAAGGTAACCAATGAATATTAATTATATTATGTCTAGGCACAACTCTAGCATTAAACTCAATTCTAGCATTTTGTTCATCTAAGAATTTTCTACAATTTCTGACAATATTATCAGCTGACTGACTGTTGTTGCTGAAAATTTATCACATCTTCATGTCCAAATACACCATGCCACTATAGCCATGTTGACCTATATATCTTCAGTGATTTGGTTATCAAACAAATCATAAAACTAGCCACAAATCTATCTCATAAGTTCAGTATGAGTATTGCTACGCCAAGTGTTAGATGAATTCAAGACTGTTTTAGAGATACTACATTCTATAATGATGTGGTAAGGAGTTTCCACCTTTTGGGCACAAAAAAGACAAGAATCATTCAAATTTGGGACAAACCTGCTTAATTTATCCCTAGTAGGAAAAATATTCTTGATACACTTCCATATGAAGTGTTTTATTCTTGGAAGCATTTATAGGTGATAGATACATTTTTGTGTCTAAATTGTGCTCGATTATCTATTTTGATAGTGTTCGATTTTGTACTATTTATGGGTTTTTATGTTTTTGTAGGTATTTTTGAGAAATAAATATTTGTGGAAAAATAGGCTCAAAAAGTGATAATGGCACCCATCAAAAGTGATAAAGGCACCCACCAGTTGGATTGGGGGCACCCCCTTCTTGATTCAAAAATTCGGAAATGGCGGGAAGTGTTCTTCACGTAAAAGAGAACTTCTGGATTAGTTTGCAACCGAGTTTTAAGGGATTTTTAGGTGATTTTCAAGTTACCAGAATGAAGACACAATCTATACTAGCTTATACATACGTTAGAATGACGGTTTTACGCCGTGAAAATGGCTGGAGAATCAACACAGTCGCCGGAAACCGAGTTCTTCCCTGTTTGGGATTTTCACGGGATTTAAAGTTGGTTTTGGATTTGTTTTGGAGTCCTTATCGGTTCACAAGAGCTATAAAGGTTTACTAATCCTATATATAGCAAAGAATAATAAGAAAGTAATCATCCAGAGAAGCCAGAAAAATTCCAGGAAGAAAAAAATATGTTGGTGAAGAAGACACGAAGAACAAAAGGCTCCAGAGAACTGTCATTTTTCCCGTTGCTTATTCCTTCAAATTTTTGTAGCGGACAGAGTCCGTACTTTATTTCTGTTCTCTTCAGCCAACAGAGAACACCTTCTGTAACGCTTATAAGCGTATCAAATCTTCTGTGTTATTATTATTTCTTCATTGTAAACACTTTTTGAGCTATGAAAAACTATTTTGAGAGTGTTTCCCACATGATGAGCTAATCACCATCACTGGGGCGACGGAAGAAGCTATTTTTCCAATAATAAAGTGGTAATTCTTATTTTATTTATTTTTTGCAATTCTTTTATTATTATTCGCTTTGAATTAAAATTGGAAAAAAATGGTTTTTATCAATTAGTTGTTTTTTCTTTTGATGAGTCATGCTGAGTATAGAGCTTTTGATGTCTCATGCTTTTGATTTACAATTATTATTTTGAAAACCTAACTTTGGCAATATTTTGGATAAACTGAATATACGAGTTTTAAGATTTTTATCACTTGAAAAATTGGCTAATGGTGGAATCCTTAGTCTCAGTCCTTCCCCAAATTTGAAATCAACTTTACTTTAATCTGTTTTATGTTTAGTTATTAAAAGTTAGGTTTAAAAATCGAATCTTTACAAGTCTAAGTATCGAACTTTTTACCACTATTTAAAAATTACATCAATAGGATTCTGAGAAACCTATTTATAATAACCGTAATTGCACGACGTCTAACTAGTAGACAGCGGCAAATACGAGTCGAGCCCACAGGGAGAGGGCAAATACTGCAATCAATATCTCAATTAAACTAATCAGAAATAATATCTTTTGGATTTTTAGAATTATGAATGAAATAATAAAAAAACTAAACTAATAAAACAACTAAGCAGAGAGAGTCGGTAACCAGGGTTTTTAGTATCCACCACTATTTCTATTTAATTACTGAAGTGAAACATAACTCCTGAATATTTCTCTATTGTTCGTTCTATCGACATCACCTGTTATGTGTATTAGAGTCGCAAATGTCACTGGGATGCCCTAAGCATGGCGCATCAAAAACTCTCAGTCTCAGTATACACCATCAAATTGTGTTAGCGAGAAAATTATATGCAACTAATTATAGGTTCACAAATAATACCTGGCTATTCTAAGCATACCCCACCAAAGGATTTAACCCAAGTTTGAAATACCAAATAAGTAGACAAATATATTTGCAATCCTATTAATTATGTGCAAAGGTTACTGTATTGTACAGAACCGGTGAATCAATAACTAATATTATCATTAAATCAATAAATCAAAATCAGGAATTAATCTATTCAAATTATAATTGTCTTTAGCTTAATAAATCAATCCAAAATAGCCTATTACTCAAAGTGGTTTCAATCATAAAACCCTAGATACAAAATCAATTAGAACGTGGCAATGGGTTTCTCAAAACCCATAAAAAGATATAGCAAAATTATTGATCAAAAATAGAGGAGTGTGGAGATTTCACTGCGGCTCTTCACTGTCTACCTAGCACCTCTTCAACTTTTGCTTCATTTTCTGCGCTACCACAATCGCCAACCAGAACCCCAAGACAGAACGTTAAAAAGAACTCCTCCGAACCTCCCCTACTTTTTTTGTTCTTTTCATTTTTTATACCCTTTCTTATTTTCAAAACCCAAAAGGAAGTCTAACTTCCATCTCTCTCACGTGCCGCTCAAACAACTAATGGGCTCCACATCTTTTACTGTCCGTTCAACTTCTCTTTCTCTTATTTAACCAAGCCACCACCTGCTACCACTTTTACCGTCTGACACCATCTGTCCCACTATTTCTTTGTGCGGTAACGATGCGAAATGAAAAATCCACCTTCACTCCCTACATTCAGACTTCTCTTTCACATTCCCAAACTCCCATAAGAAGTCCCACTTTGTTTTCAGTCCACGTTCACCACCTTACTCTTAACATCCAAACTCTTCTTTCCATTTACTGACCGAGTTGTCCATGCAAGACAAGTCTAGCGCACACGGCTCACGACCAATTAGTGCATAACCGTGCAGTGAAATGCGTTATCTCCGTCCTTTCTTTCTTTCTGTTTTGCCAGAATTTTCACCTCTCTGTCTGTCCGTATCGTTTACTCTTTTGGTCATGTACGTCGCGGATAACGTTGTGTTCTGATATTCACCAGGTACAATCAATAATAACCCATTAAGCCATGTTTATTCGTAACTTCGGATTTTATACATACCACCTAATAAAACAATAAAAAATATACTATTAGTACAAATTCAAGCACTAGGATATATAAATTAAGCGGTAAATATGTATAAATTATGCCCATATCAAGCATCTTCAGTTTCCACATCCTTTTGAAAACCCTCTCCATTTGCAAGCTCACAGCACTATTACCATTTTTCTCTTCAAACATCTTCTTATAAGAAAATTCAACCGTGAATTTATCATTCTTCTCTAACAACCAGATGAATCTATCTTCACAATCTTTATGAGTAGAAATATTAAGGATAGCTCTAGATGTGTCAACATCAAAGAGAGAATGAAGAAGACTCGTGTTCCACTCAAATGTTTGAGGGATAAAGAGATACCAGACATAAGCATATTGTTTTGGATTCGTAGTTGTTATCTTGGGAGTAGGTAGCTCAAGCAAAGTTGGAATCCATCTATGAGACCAAATTAAGATGTTAACCATTAACCACATACCAACAACTATACTTGAGAACAAAATATAGCTCAGAACTGATGCTTATCCACGACCAAGTAGTGTTGCCATTATGCTTTAACTCTTTAAGATTTCCATCTGGAAAATATTTAACTTGTAAATATCATGCACAAACTGAGGTTTTATTAAAATAGAGTTTCCAAGCTAATTTAGCTAATAAAGCACGATTGAAAATATACAAATCACGAAAACCAAGTCCCTCTTCTTTTTTTTGGATAAGAAAGATTCTTCCATGAGATGTAATGTTTACCCTTGTTAGTATCCTTATTCCTCCAAAAAGCTTATTGGGTGTTATTCAATTTAGAAATTGTTATGGATGGCAGTTTAAAACTTATTAAGGATAGCTCTTCTTTCACTTGAGAGAATTTTATCTTATCATCTTCAATCATAAGTTTGTAAATAAAAGTGTTTGACCATATATCAGTTGCTTCAGTTAGGTTCTTAGGGAAACTCCAACTGTACGAGTATACCAAATACCAAAGAGTAAAAAAATTTGCTCGTTTTTCATTTTTTACACAACGGTTTTGTGAGTAAATATGATCGCACGTCGTTTTAATTAGACGTCTGTTATAAAACGCTATTTTAAAAGAACGTTAGGTGACACGGACGTTTCTGTAGTGGGACGTATGTCGTTGGACGCACATTTGGGTGAGCGTTTCATATTCTGGAACCAGACGCACTTATAAATGAGCGTTTGCATTCTCGTATGCTTTCTTAATCAAACGTATGTTTAACGTCCTCACTAATGGACGTTTAGTGATATACGTTGTGCCTAAAAGACGCCTAAATGCCAGAAGCCCCTTTATAATAGCGCTTAGTATTGAAACGTCCACCAACAGAAGCGTGAGCTGAGTTTCACGTTCACCTAAAGAAGCGTAATGAAGCACGTCCACCAGTGTAAGCGTTAATAAGATTGGTGCTCCGACGCGCTCCTAGGAGAGCTTCTGGTGCTCCGGCGCTCTCCTAGGAGAGCTTCTGGTGCTCCGGCGCTCTCCTAAGAGAGCGCCTGTTATAGGACGTCTTTTTAATAGAACGTATTATATACGGACGTTATTTCAGTAGAACGTTTTAACCAAACGCTCATTTGGCTTGCGTTTCTTCTGCCAGCGTTCTCCTAGTGAAGCGTTACTTCATACGCATTCTTTTGTGAGCGTCTCATCAAACGCTTTTCAGGCACTACTTCCGTGTTTTGAAACACTTTCTTAACGAAACGTTTTTTGTTAACGTATATTTACAAGAGCGTGCGACTATATATATGTTTGAGAGTAAAACTGCTCTGGTACTGTACAGATACTCGCCGAAAACCCAAATTTAATCACCTGTTGCGCTTGAATTTAGGCGACCAAAGAGTAAATATAATCTTTACTCTTTGGTCCCCTCGTCCGTTGGAGATGCCCTTAGAACAACCAATAACACCCCTAGATGGGTTGATTAAGTTGCGCCTGATATTGGTATTTCGCATTGGCTCAGATATACTGGTAATTTTGTTGGCTGACAAAACTCCATGGTAGAAAAAAATAGGTGAAAGGGATTAAAGTTTTGTTTCCAGAGTTAGTGTATATGATGATGATGTTTCTTTTTATTAGAATAATAAATGGATATACTATACATCAAAGAATAATGGGATTGACTCTTAAATAAAAGGAAGAATATAACTATATACCAGGAAGGAGTTTAAGTTGTTGACTTTGGTAAATTGCATGAGTATTGAATGATAGCTAGAATTAGGGGCTAGAATAACGGGAGTAACCAAATTTTGAATTTTGAATTTTTTGGCTCTAAGTTGAATCGTTTGATTCAGATGATCAAAAACTTGATAATGGTAATGATAATGATAAACATACTTTGACATACTTGTTGAATTAAAAAAAAAGAAATGTTGCTATGCAAAACTGCATCATTTGACAAAACTTTCTTGAAACATACTGTTGAGTTCGACAAAACTGTCATAAGGATAAATTGTAATCTGCATACAAAGATCCAATGATGGATGATGCTCATGATTAGAATCAAAGAAGTACCTGCAAAAAGTTAGAGAACCATTAAGTGTTTTTAAAAAAAACTTATCTAAGAAAAAGAATTAAAATATAAAATTGATAAAAGAGAAGAAAACCTATAGATAGATAAGATATCTCTATCTGCTCTAGTACATGCTTCAAGAAGTCAGGAACTCTGCTCCAGGAAATTTATATAATAGTACTTTAACTAAACAACTAATAGAAACAATATAAAAACCAATCATTTATTAACTAAAGTGTTTATTTCTCAAAAAATAGAGGAATAAATCAATATAAAAATCCATCCTTTTTCAATTACAGTGTTGATTTTTATGGAAAAAAATAAATTTTAACAGATATATGTATATATAAACTTTTTTTTAGAAAAAATAATTACTCTAAAGAAATTGTCAAATATAATTTCCAATTGTATTTATATAGTCTCATTAAATTCGAGTTTAAGAAAATATTAGATGATGCTTGAAATAATGGAGAAAGCTACGGGAATTATTTTTTTTACAGAGAACAAATAAGAGAGAAGGAAATGCATATGTTCATCTGTTGTGAATTTAATTCAAATATTTCGTATCATTTTGCTATTTCGTTATACTGTATTACAAATTGAGCGTCCTAAATCAGAACTTAAAGCACGCACAAAGCGCGTCCCCAGCATTCTAATCAAAAAAAATATTGAATAGCCCTTCTCCATATATTTTAGGCTTCTCTTAAATGTAGTTCATGCATTTATTATCTATAGCCCATATAAAATAAGTGATTAAACTAAACAAAAAAAACTTTATAATTATTTTACATATCTCACATAACTATATACAATTCTTATATATAACCCAAATAATTACATTAACTATCAAATTATTAAATCAAAAGAAAAAATTATAGTAAATTACTTAAATCTTAGTGAATAATTTTATGGATTATGTTTATGGAGTTTTAAAAGAATGATTCTAAGAAAAGTATGGGTTTGGTTTGATTTTGGAGAAAAGTGGGAATTAGGGTTTATAATTGGTAAATAAGAATATTATGAGAAGAATTACAATTATTAAGTTAGGTTTGATTTTTGGAGGAAAATAGTAATTAAGGTTTATGATTAGTAAATTTGTAAGGATATTAATAGAAGAATTACAATTAATTTGAATTACAATTTAGTTTTGATTTAAAGAAGAGTTAGGGTTTATTTTGATTTTCGGGAAGAAAAAAGATTTAAGTTGATTATTAGTTAAAAATTAAGACTTATTTGGTTTTTCACTTTAACTTAAATTTTTTGTGCTATAGATAAGAAATATATGAACTACGTTTAAGAAAAACCATATTTTAGCTAAATACAAAACTAACTTTACTTAATTTGGGGCTCATTAACTTAACTAGTGAAGTTGACAGAGTATTAGCCATTATATTAGACTAGTGGGATTGAAAAAATAAAGATCATCAAAGTTCTTTCGATCCTCAATTTTATTTTCTTGGATCATCATTTTTTGTTGTTGTCCTAACCCAAATTCATAACTAAAATGAAGATATATGTGGGGTAAATAAAGAATCTAATGTTATAAATACTCAAGTAAACGTCTAAATGAACTCGAATATCATATTCTCCTTCTTGGAATCGTTAAAAGTGGATAATAAAAACTTTGCATACCTAAATATCTCGTAGAGTCGGCACGGTTAAGTAAATTACCTTGGTACTATTTTGATGAGCCTTATTAGTGACAGGTCTATGCATTAAGAAAGTATTAGCCGGTGGTTTTTTTTTTAAAAAAATTATTTTTACCCTAGTCCAATCACATGTGTGGCGAGAGGAACATGCTTTTTAGTTCTGAGATTGCCCTTAATATATAGGATAAAGAGGGTTTCTTCTTCTCAGATCCAGATTTTTTTTTATTTCTCTCTCAAACAAAATAGCTTTGGAAATTTTATTTTTCCAATCTCAATTTCTATCTCAAAAACTAAGGTTTTGAACTCAATATTAAGAAGAAATCGAGATTGGGTTTCTGATTTTAGTGATTTTATTTTCGATTTGTATTTTCAGAATTAGGCTTTTAATTAGAAGAAGGAGAGATGGTGAAAAGGGGGAAAGAAGAAGAACAAGAGTATGAAGTGATCCAGAATATTCAATCGTTATGATTTAAAACGAGAAGAATAAAAGCAATTGATGGTGAAGAAGTATAAAAATAAGATTCGAGCATCAATATTTCTTATTTTGTGTTTTTCTTTTGATTGATGTTCTTATTTGGTATTTTTGACTATTTCTTTATAAACTCACTCATAGTTACTTAGTTTCTGTAGTTTTTTTGCTGTTTGAGATTGTTTGATCCAGCAGAACATATATGGCATACTGGAAAAAACTGTTTATTTTGTTTTATTTGTAGAAGCATCACTTATTTTGTATGATCCAACAGTACATATATGGCGTACTGGAAAATAAATTATTTTGGTTTTGTTACATTTATAAATTCATCACTTATTTTGACATGCAGTTGACTTTTAGGTTATGAATCAGCAGTACATATATGGAGTACCGAAGATAACATGATTTTTTTGTATCTATAAGATATAGACATCTATCTTTTTGTGTATATATGTTTGTGCTTTGTATGGAAATCAAGATTAAGTCGTTTGTTTTTTGTTTTTTGTTTTTCGCAGGTTTGTTGTTGTTTTAGTTTTGGTTTGTGGTGTGTTGTAGTTCGATTGATAATTTCAAGTTAGTTTCATGTAAAAGTGTTTCGATTATGTTATTTTCATAGATCCATTACTTATTTTTGACACGCAGTTGATTTTTAGTTTATGAATCAGCAGTACATATATGGCATACTGGAAAAAACTAGCTTTGATTTTGTTATATTCATAGTTTTATCACTTTTTTGTTTTATCCAGAAGTACATATATGGAATACTGAAATTCAAATTGTTTCTTTTTTTATATTCATAGATTCATTATTTTTTTTTGATATGCAAATGATTTTTAGTTTATGAATCAACAGTACATATATGGCATACTGAAGAAAAAAATGCTTTTGATTATGTTGTATTCATAATTTTATCATTTTTTTTATTTGATCCAGAAGCACATATATGGAATACTGAAATAAAACTGTTTCGACTATGGTATATTCATGAATTCATTACTTATTTTTGACATGCAGTTGATTTTTAGTTTATTCAGCAGTACCTATAAGGCATACTGAAGAAGAAAAACTACTTTTGATTTTGTTATATTCACTTAATTTGTATGATCTAGCAATAGATATATGGAATACTGAAATAAATCAGCAATACATATCTTTAGGTAGTCTTTTTTATATACTGGTCACTATCTTTTTGGACATATATGTTATGTTTTATCTTGATAGTGAGTATAAGTCACGGTTTACGGGGGTCGAGGGGGTAACACCCCCTCATCATCATTAATATATTTCTCTGACGGATCATACGAGTCAAAATAATCTAGGGGTTTTTAAGTATGGCATATATGAACCGATGATTCATATTGTTGAGACCAAAAGAAACTAGTGTTTTTTCAGTATAGCATATATGTACTGTTAGATTATGTGATGATGTGCATTTTTAAATGTTTATTTTTTATATGCAGACCTCACAGTGTTGATGTACTAGGAAGACTTGCATTGCACTTTTTCTAAATTGTGGTGTTAAAGATCATCATAACAAGGCTATGTGCAATGTTATTCGTTCGTAGAAATAAACTTGAGTTTCGGTATTTGTAGTACACTTTCTTGGGTAACAATCCCCATCTTTTAGTGACAAAGTACTCTAAACTCAGTGGATATTGTTTACTATTCAGTTTCAACACTATTAACTTTCAACATTATGTTTTTTAAAGTACACATATTATACACTCTTTTATTTTTTGAGGAATAAAGTACTCATTGAAGAGATTATTTTTTAGATTTATATTAAGAGATTAAGGTTTTGAGTATTATTAAGTTTGAGAAGTACTAATTTTAGGGCTTTTATACAGTTTTTTAACGATACAACTATTATGTACTCTTTACATTTTTTTTGAGACAAAGTAACCTGTACTCATTGGTAGGATTATTCACTTTTATGTTGAGTATTATGTTCTTTCAATTTTTCTAATGGAATACACAAGAAACACTATAAATCAATGCACATTCATAGATTAAGTAGAAAAACAAACACCATCTATTCATAGATAACTGTTCGAACTGCACATTCAATAAAACTACTAAAACAACTAAAAACTATAACTAGTAACTAACCAATGTGTTATAAGATCATTCTTTTTCATGCTAGTAAATACTGTTAATTCAAAATAAGACCAAGTTTTTTCAGTGTAGATGATGTGTACTATCAGATATGAGGATAGTAATCTGTTTCATCACTTGGTTTCCAACTCTTCTCAGGAGGAGTTGCTGAAAGCATCCTACAAGCTAAAGATACCCTTTTCTTCTGCATCTTTAACTGGAGTTATTCTTCATCTCCCAAACTTTTGTGGACTCGAAGTATGGGTTTTTCATCAGTATGGGATATATGTACTGGTTGATCATTATGACTGAAACAAACAAAATCACATATACAAGCATAAACAATGGGTTTTCACCAGTATGAGAGATATGTATTGCAAATTTATAATGTCTAAAACAAAAGACAATCATATATGCAAGCGTAAACTAGGATTTCCCCCAGTATGAGAGATATATACTAATAAGTTATAATGTCAGAAATAAAGACAATCACATATGCAAGCATAAACAGTAATATTTCACAAGTATGAGAGATATGTACTGGAAAGTCACAATGTCTAGAACAAAAACAAGCAACAAAAACTATTATATATGCATCGAAGGATCATATTGGTCAAAATAAACTGGGATTTTTCAGTAGAGAATATATGTGCTGCTAATTCACACCATCGAAAGCAAAATAAACTATCATATTTTTGCACCGATGGATCATATCAGTCAAAATATACTTGGTTTTTTCAGTACCACATATATGTACTGCTAATTTGCATTATCAAAAGCAAAAGAAACTATCATATGTGCACCAACGTAACATATTAGCCAAAATAAACTAGATTTTTACAGTATGACAGATATGTACTACTGATTTATGGTGTCAAAAGCCAAAGAAACTCTCATATATGCACTGATGGATCATACTAGCTAAAATAAACTAGGTTTTAACAGTACAAAAGATATGTACTGCTAATTCACACTAGCAAAAGCAAAAGAAACTATCATATATGCACAGATAGACCATATTGTCCAAAATGAGCTAGGTTTTATTAGTACAACATATATGCACTGCTAATTTATACTGCCAAAAGCAAAAGAAACTATCATATATGCAACAATATGACATATTATGAAAAATAAACTAGGTCTTTTTCAGTACAACAAATGTGTATTGCTGATTTGTATTGTCAAAAGTAAAATAAATTATAATACATGCACCGATGGATCATATTAGCCAAAATAAACTAGGATTTTTCAGTACAACGTATATGTATTGTTGACTCAAACTGTCAAATTCAACTGCATGTTAAAATAAATGATGAATCTATGAATACAACAAAATCAAACCAGGTTTTTTCAGCACAACATATATGTACTGGTGAATCTATCTCCTGGAACAAAAAATACAAATTACATGTTACTTATGATGGTTATTCAAGCACTTTCATCAGTTTTTAGAGATATATTCTTGTGGATCTATGTTATATAAAACCAAAAACACAAACCGCATGTCACTTATGATGGTTTTCATCAGTATTTGAGTTATGTACTGGTGAATATATCTTATAGAACACTGTTGTACTACTGATTTGATCAATCAAAAGCAAAACAAACTAACTTATACGCACTGATATATCATATTGGTGAAAACAAACTAAGGTTTTTTCAGTACGACAGATATGTATTGTTGATTCATACATTTTTTTATTACCTTTTTCAGTAGATGTTTATTTAGAATACTTCTCCAACTTCTCTAATCAGGACGTCTAGGTCATCTACTGTGTTTTTTTTATCATATATGTAGATAAAGTAGGGTTTTGGTGATTTTTGTATAGTTTTTCTTCATTGTTGATGTATCTTTTTATGGTTTCGTATGATCTTGGTAGGTAATATCATCATCGTCTAATGGTGGTCTGATTTTTTTTATTTATGTTGATGATTGGAAGAACGAAGAAGACAGAGGAAAAATGAAAATAGAGGAAAACCAGATAAACTGAGTTTTTGATGGGAGAAAGAAGAATATCAAATGATATTAAAGGCGAGAATGAAACGTGGGGGTTTTTGTTCACACGTTTGGTGCAAGGGTATCTTGCGTCGTTTCCATATTTTAAATGAATATGGACCCTAGAATAACTATTTTTTCTGGTTAGACATAGCTATAATCTTATATGGGCCTAGGACCTATCGTTAAATTTTCCAAAATAAAAACCAATATAGAGATGACCAAAATATGAAATAACCAAATTCATAAACTACCCAAACACCCATTGTAACTAAACCGAATGCCATACTCAATATCGTTGGGGGAAACAAACAAAATTCCTAATCTCTCGCTTAGAAAAAGGTATCTACAAGATTAGTTTTGAGAAACAATAAAGTGAATTCTTTGTTCCAACCAACCATAACTGGATTATTTAGGATAACCACTATGGTGTTGTGATTCAAGATTCACAATGAGAAAATCGTTGCCTAATCCTATGATTCAATCTAGTGTTCAAGCACTTGCTTGACGTGAACTTGAATCGACTTTGGTGCACCCAATGGTTTGGCGCAAGGAAAAATCACTTTCTGCGCACAACCATTGGGCGCATCAAATATAAGCCATTAGATTTAATTTAATGAGTTAAAATCTAACGGCTCATCCATTGGGTGCATCAATCCCGAACCATCATATTTAACTTTATAATTTAAATCTAACGGTTCATCTATTTGCAGCTAATGGTTGGGCGCAAAACTTGAATCACCATAGTGGAATAGTGCAGTACAAATTCAAGTCATCCTTTATCTCTCTTGGTTGGAATTAATCAGTATGGTTCTAATATTATGATTGGAGATGAGATAAAATCTGCAATTTACGGGAATGAGTTACAAGAGGCTTATGCAATGGATCAAGTTCCAACGACGCTGGGTAGTAAATCCATGGAACTGCCCTAAAATCTCTTTGTTATTGTCTTTCTTGGTTTTAACTAATCTTGTTTATCCGATTACATCTGAATCTATTGTACCAAGTTGTGGTTGTTTGATTTAATTTCGGTTACTTTCCACCTCTACTGCTATTGATCTAATTTCTTATAGATTTTCGAAATTACTTAAGCCTCACCTAAGGATTAACATTCAATAATTATCTTTTAGATATAATTTTTAGCTTGTTGTTCTTTATTGAAAAATTAGATTAATGGTCACAATTTACTCACTCAATGTGATTTACATGACTAATCACTTAGTTAGATGTCACTCTACTTATTTTTATTGCATGCAAACATACTCACTTGTCTATTTCATTTTAATTTTGCATTTATAGTCTGCAATTATATTCTCCTTTGATTCACATCTTTAAATCCCTTTTACCATGTTCATGAATTAAGTAATTAGTTTATAGAATACACTATAGCTACTCCTGATTCACTTCTCTAATTTTCCTTACACTATGCTTAATATACTTAAGTGTTAAATTTATTGCATCCTTGAATTATTTAATTTTCATGTATCCTAGTTATTTTTTCTAGTTTACATCTTATTATTTGGTGTATTTTTGTCCCTTGTCATCTTGTCTTCAACCTTTTTATTTTTGTTTTTAGGATGTTGTGAGATAGAGTTTTGGTAGTGATTCATTGTCGTCTTAGAGTGTTATCCTTGGAAACTTTCTCTTAGACTTTTTTTTTATCTGGTTTCATTTCCTCTTGTTTCCGTAGTTTTAGACTTCCTTTGCATCTTAGTCTTTTTTCATTTATGTTTTCAGTCCTTTCCAATTCCGTCTCAGCTCTATGCATATTGTTTTTTGTAATTACAAGGGAGATGACTCTAAACCTACCGGTCTTCATCTTAATAAATTATGGATTTCTCCCAAAGCTGATATTATCTTTCTCTCTGAAACTAGATCCTAAGATCAAAGTTATGTTAAAATCTTGTAGTTTCTCTACACATGCTCTAGTTCTACCTATTGGAATTTTTGGAGGCTTAGATTTATCATGGGGGGGAATATGAAAGCAGAAGTTCTTCAGAAGTCTATGAGAATGATCCACACAATTATAACCATCATCATGACAATTTAGAATTTGAACTTATCATCTCCTTCTTCTATGGCCATTCAACAAAATACAAAAGAATCAAAGACTGATTATTTATAGAAGAAATGGATGAGGAAGTTAATAAACCTTGGTTAATTATAGGAAACCTTAACCTGGCGCTTGATGGTGCATAAGAAAAAAATGGCAACCCCTTCAACTCTTCACCTATCTAACATAACAACTCCATAATTGATGATGCCGGTCTGCTTGATCTTAGTTCTGGCCCTCCTTTCACTTAGTGTAACCAATAAAAGGGGGTGGCCAAAATCCAAGATAGACTATATAGGGGGTTAGCAAATTTTAATTGGATAGATAGTGTTCCTAAATCGTCTATCAGTCATCTTCCATCTATAGGTTCAGAATACTATCCCATCTTCTTCCAAGCCACTCCTTGCTTCCTTATTTATTTCATCACCTCATAGGTTCTTCAATATATAGCTTGAGGAGCCAAAAGCCCTTCAAATCATTAGTGATTGTTGGGAATCACGTTTATTTCATGGCTACCCAGCCTTTACGATAACCACATATATTAAATTAGTTAAGAAAACTCTAGCTAGATGGAATAAGGAAATGGTTGGACTTATCCAAAACAAGATCAAGGAAAAATTGATCACTATCAATATCATTCATCGGGCAAACTCTTATGGGAAAAATGACCTTGTCCTGGCATAAAACATTTATGAGTTGGAAAAATTTTATGATCAGGAGGGAAAATTTGACCAAAAAAAATCCAACGATAACAACCTTAGATTTGGAAAAAGAAACACAAAAAATTTCTACTACAACACTCTTAAGAGAAGAAGAAGAAATTAAGTTAGTGCCCTAACTGATTTTCAAGTACACTTGTTCCACTTCAATTGAAATCTCCAAAATCCTTACTAACCATTTTACCTTCACTGCTATCTCCACTGAACATGGATCAACTAATTCTCAACCAATTTTAGACCTCGTGTCCCAGGTTATCACTAGAAGTGAAAATGATTGGTTAACTAACGTTCCTTTAGAAACATAAATTTTCAAGGTTATCAAATCCTTGGGCTTATGACAAGCCTCCAGAACCTGACGGTTTTAATGCAAAAAAATTCCAACACCAGTGGCCCTGGATTGGCATTGATATAGTCCATATGAAACACTTTTTTACCTTTCACCACCTCCTTAAAGGAACTTAATTCCACTTTTCTTGCGCTCATCCCTAAAATCTAGAACCCCTTGTCCCCTAGTGGCTTCATACCAATCATCCAATGCAACACCTTATATAAAATCATTGTCAAAATTCTAGCAAATAGACTCCAACTTATTTTATCTAGAATATTATCTCCATATCATGCTGCCTCTATGCTCTCTAGAAAAATCACTGACAATATTGCTATGGCCTAAGAGGTTATCCACACAAGAAGAAAATCAGGAGTTAAACTGGTACCATGGCCATTAAGTTAGACATGATCAAAACTTTCGATAGAGTTAATTGAGATTTTCTAAATCAAATCATGATCAAGCTTCGTTTCTCTCATACCTGGTGCTATCTGATACTATAATGCATTATTACACATTATGTGGAAGTCATTTGTAAGGCTCTCCTGGGTTTTTTTTCAACCTTATAGAAGAATTTAACATGGTGATCCCTTATCACCTTATCTATTCCTTCTCTGCATGGAACCTATTTACATGGAAGGACAAACTTCTTAACCAATAGGGAAAAGATAGAAAATTCAAAGGGATTCCAATTGCTATAAACAATATTCCCATCTCCCATCTTATGTTTGCATATGACTGCATTATCTTTTCGAAAGCCACTATGGTGAATGCTAAAAACCTTCTCAACATACTTAACTCCTTTAACCCTCCTTCTAAGCTAATAACGAACTTCCTGAAATCTGGAATTTATTTTAATCCCAGATTCCCAAACAAGTTTGGGAAACTTATCATCAAGATTCTCCAATTTAAGAAAATCAAACTTTTTGACAATTACTTAGCCACACCACTTTTCCCCTCTAAATAAAAATTCAATATTTTGACTCCATGATCTTTAGATTCAAGAGTATATTTAGTTTTATGGAAATTTGGACTTCTCACCTAACCTGCTAGAAAAATAGTAGTCAAAACCATTATTGATCTATGCCACTCTACCAAATAAAATATTTCCTCATTCAAAAAAAAAAACACCTCCCAACTCACTTCCCTTAAAAGAAATTTTTGTTAGGAGAAGAAGGAAGGAACTAAAAGTCTATACTTTAAAGCATGAGTTTTTTTATGCAAACCCACCATCTCCGGTGGTTTAGGTTTTAGGGACCTAAATGCTAACAACCTTTTTCCAACTTGGCAGATTAGCTTGGAATATTCTTTCTGATTCTTCATCCCCATAGGCTCTGACTCTAAAAGAAAAATATATTAGCAATTGCAGACGTGCTAATCCGGGAACAAACAGAAATGGATCCTGGATTTGCAATGCATAAAAAATGCCTTGCCTAAATAAAATCTCTTTGTATTTGGGAAATTGGGAAGGGTTCATTAGTTCATATATG
The DNA here is from genome assembly GCA_023531435.1 of Papaver californicum. Taxonomy (NCBI): domain Eukaryota; kingdom Viridiplantae; phylum Streptophyta; class Magnoliopsida; order Ranunculales; family Papaveraceae; genus Papaver; species Papaver californicum. The sequence goes on along the minus strand of JAJJMC010014777.1, from coordinate 1,455,855 downwards.
AAAAGATACTAATATTCATTTTTTAAATATTTACCTGCTCCTTCACATCCAATTGATATTTTTCTGGTTGAACAACTTATTGAAGTCAGCACAAGTAGCTGGAACATTCCCCTTCTTGATTTGTTGTTCCCCCAATCTATAATTTATGTCATTTCTCGTATCCACATAAGTAACAATGACACTGGAAGAATCAGATGGATCCCAAAACCATCAGTGTTGTTTAGGACCCAATCAGTCTATAAAAAGATTCTTAACACCCAGGTTACTGCTCCCAATCATTGTAGGCAAATATATGATATGACCACTTCTCCTAGAATTCAACTATTCACTTCCAAATGCATTGTGGATATGATCCCAACTTTTACAAGGTTAGATAGGTTTATAAATATCCATATACCACCTGCACTATCTGTGATAAGGATAGAGAAACTTTGGAGCAAATGTTCTTTCACTGTTTTTTTGCTCGTAGTGTTGGTTTGCAGTACACTACAATCCCTTCCCACTAGGTGTATACCCAAACTCAGTAAAACAATGGATATTGGAATGGAGAAACATCCATGCAGGTTGGAAAAAAGATGCGGGACTTTGGGATGCTTATTGTGCATCCATCATATGTCATATTTGAAAAACAAGGTGTGACCATACTTTCTGGAAGACAACCAGAATGCTCAAGGAATAAACCAATTAGCCAAAAATTGCTGGACTTACAACTTCAAAATCCATATGAAATCCACTCAGAGTGTTTCTAACTTAGCCTTGGTTCTTAAATCAGCATTGGGCCTCACCAATGAGGGGTCAATTTAATATAAACTATGGTAATTCTTGGGACAAACTAACCAAAATAATCACTACTGCTCCGATTTCCAGAAATTCTGATAATTTATGCAGGGAGGTCATAGTAGTGACCAATATAGAGCTCAGACTCAGGATGAAACTGGCATACATGAATCTATTAAAGCATTTAATTTGGTGGGGTGGGGATGGTGGTGTGGGTGGTATAGGCCAACATAGAGCTCACATTAAAGTCCACAATAACAAAGTGATCAAATGTTTTAAGGGAAAAAACATTAATATAGCTGGGCAAGCCAAAGCCAAGTGAGAATATTTTGTAAATCACCCTTTTCAAACATGTAGCTCACATTGAAGTCCACAATAACAAAGTGACCAAAGGTTTTAAGGGAAAGAACACTAATATAGCTGGGCAAGTCAAAGCCAAGTGAGAATATTTTGTAAATCACCATTTTCAAATATGTAGCTCACATTGAAGTCCACAATAACAAAGTGGCCAAAGGTTTTAAGGGAAAGAACACTAATATAGCTTGGAAAGCCAAAGCCAAGTGAGAATATTTTGTAAATCACCCTTTTTAAACATATCAGCCAAACATTATATTTAGGCAGTTTGATTTTAATGTTATAACTGAAGTTGTTAAGCAGGCGACAATTACATTAGCAACGCATGCTAGAGCCAATGCAACTGTAACCTGTAATGAGACTTCTACCCCTCTAGTTATTTTCCTGATTGTTTACTATTTTGAAGCAAGATAGTCTCGATCTAGTTTTTCAAGCTGCCAAACATAGAAGAATACTTTTGCAAAATCAAGATTAGGGACCAACAAATAGAATTAGGTTAATTTTCTTAGCCATCATGCTTACAGCTATGAGTGATGGTCATGCATTGATTGCTTCTGGCCTACCTTCGATGCACGATCGATACTGGTTTTTGTTTGTAATGGATCTCAATAGTCGTTAATGCCTACCATAACTTTCGAGATATGCATTGTAGCACATATCGGTAACATATTCAACACTACCGTTGTCGCGAGTCAAATTGAACCCTATATTCTATCAGTAAGGGTAGTTGGGCACATTTATGATGTAAAAGCTTCAATAGATGATGATGGTACCATGTGCAAGGGTGTTCATTATTTCATGGTATTTTTTGATAATGAATATTGTTAGCATCCGACGGTTTCTTATCACCCTGGTATTGTTCTTCAGGACAAGAAAGTTTTTTTTACCAGTAGCAGTTAAAAGGAATATAAAGTTTTAAACCAATCAGAATTTGGTTGGAGAAAATGTTTGATTTTTTATGTGCATAGTTTATGAGTTTGTTTTCTGTAATCAGAAAAAATAGTTGCTTCTCTTTTTTTTATGAAGAAAAGAGTTTATTTTTGGGATAATTTTATGAGGTTTATTAGTTTAGTTTACACAAGTCCCTCAAGAAAATTCCTGTGGTATATATGAATGCCTGGTGAAACAACTTTAATGACATTTTCTTAAGTTTTTGTTATTAACTAAAAGACCAGTAAGAATACAAGAAAGACCACTATTTTTCATTGTTGACATAAATATAAAATTCTGTTTTAAGGGGTGCAGGACTCGTAGGAGTCACTTCATCAATTTAAAAATCTAGTCAGACACGTCCTTGAATTGCACTTAGATAAACAAATTCATACAATTACTTTTTTTTTCTTTTAATATTTTTGTCAGGAATCGAACAGCTAACCCTAAGCTTGGTTATCAAGAGCATAAACCACTGTGCTACCTCTTGATACTTGATCAATGTTGGATATATTTTATATTCATTCATCTAAAGCAAGAAAATCTTTATAATTCAATAAAATATTACTTATTATACTATAAAACTAACTTTATATTTATATTAGTACACACATTAAATCTTGACTATGAATCTTCGATTCACGATTCAACATACAAATCGATTCTTCAAAATAAAAACGAGTTACAATTCGATTCACGATTTAAAAACCTTGGTTGCAGGAATTTTGAAGGAGCTATATTAAGGTTAATTCGTATGGGTAAGGGGATAAAATGTATCTTACTACATAGAAAAAGACTAAATTAACCTTGAATTAAATTATATTATTAGAATATCCTTCAACCCTATTATTAACCTATATCGATTAACACCTTTTTCTCTTGAAAAAAATCAATCAACAACTTTTTTTTCTTTTTTTGAAAAATTCAATCAACATTTAGTTTTTTTGAAGAACAGACCCATATACGGATATGAAAATTCATCTAGGAGTAGGAAATATTCATCTATGACTTGGAAATTTGTTTGTTCTTCGTAATTAAAGAACACACCCATCTACGGCTAGGTTGAATGCATCTATGACTTGAAAATCCATCTACGACTAGGAAAATCTACGGCTAGTGTTTGTTCCTCGTAACTGAATAACAGACTCATATACGGATAGAAAATTTTATTTACGGGTATGAACTGTGTTTGTTTTTCGTAATTGAAGAACAAACTCACATACGACTAATTCGTATGCATCTACATCTTGGAAAGTCCATTTACAGATAGGAAAATCTATATGCGATGTTGGTGAACAAACTCATCGACGGCTATATCGAATGCATCTGCTACTAGAAAATCGATCTACGACTAGGAAAATCCATATACGACTAGGAAATATTTATCTACGGCTAGGAAAACTTCTTCATTTTGTTATCTCTAAAAAACAAAACTCTAACTCTAATTCTAAACATATAACTATAAGTTAAGTTTCACTAATCTAATCTAACAATTAATATTTAATTAACTAAACTAATTAAAATGATTAACTGCTAACTGAATAAGGGTAGTTTAGCCATTACATAAAATATATGGATACTGGGTTATCAATTTTACTTTTAAATAACCATATTTCGTCTTATCCTATAACCCCTTAAAAATTATTGCAGTCCGAAAAACATAGTTATAAATATATATATATATATATATATATATATATGGTTGAAGATAATGACTCAATGATCATAATTGTGATAAATGAATAATAAAACCCTGCATCTCTCGATATGATCCAAGCCCAATTATTATCATACAACAGGATCAGTTCTTATCACTTTCTCAGAACAATATAGTTTTGTAGGAGTTTCATCCATGATGACAGACATATCTTTAGGGCAAGCACCATAGTAAGTATTGGCTTGTTAAAAACCTCAAATTGTAGCTAAGCCAATGCTTTGAAAGTACACAACCATTTTAGGCATTGCTCATATGAAGTTTGGGTGGATCCTAAATATCCATCAAACCACTAATCTAAAACTATGAAAGTTAATGGTGGACTCAGAAAATTATTTGGCCACAAACTGAGTTTCTAACCTTGATGGATACTTAGTTCCGTGAGCCATGACTTAGCTAACCTATGTTACATTATACATATCTACAACGTCCAGTAACTATGGCTTAGCTAACTACCATAATTGTTATTCTGGGTTTTTTCTATGTTTTTATCGTAACCAATTCGATATTGGTGAATTTCGAATTCAAATCATTAGTATCATCACCCAACAACTTTACCACTGTACGTAGAACACCACCCTAACGCGGGGGAGACGAAATAAATAGAGGCGACTGACTTCTTTTCTGCATCAGTCTATGAGAAAGAATGGAGGATCAGACGCGAACCGAGCGAGCTCATTCGCATTCGTTTAGCTTGTGGTAATGATTCCACTACGGTGCCACAAACTTGGCATCTCTCTAAGGCGAACTCGTAGATCAATAACACAATGCACAGTCAACGCACAGTCTCAATTGTTCACCGGGAAACCATAGATTTTTTAGTTTTCGCCATTGATTACTGATCGAGCCGCTGGAATGGAATGAGATAAGAATTTCTGGAGATCTTTCCTCTCCACTAACTTGCACTTTCATTCGTAAGAAGCTTTCCCTCTGTAGAAGACTTCTTCGGAATGACATAATTTTTTTTTTTCCTATGATTCTCCCTAGACAGACAGATGTAGGAGTTGCAAAGAAGAAAACTCTTTTTTTTTATTGGTAGTTGACCAACGGAAAGTATAGGAGTTTCCTTTGGGCTTTTGGCAACACGGTGACCACCAAGCCAGTGCTCGCTTTTAGCATTATCAGTATTTGATCTTAACAACTACCCACCACCACCGACCCCTTCGGTAGAAAATAAAATACAAATAAGAAAAAACCTAACAAATTGCGTTAAGGAAAAATACTTTGAATTCATTGGTTTTGATCTCACCAAACCATATCTTCTCTTTTCTCCCCCTAAAATCTCTCCCCATATTAATTCCAAAAAAATCAAAACAAACAAATAGAGAAGAAGAAACACCTCTTAATTCTTATCAATCCCTAAATCTCTCCATTTCCACTCAACCATGGCTACCTTATCTCTCCTATCCCACACATCCTCTCTGAAATCCTCCTCTAATTCCATCTACAACAATGGAATCAGCAGACTTATCCTACACACTCCATCAACCCTTAAACTACACCAATCCCATTCATTAATGTCAATCAAAGCTTTTTCATCACCATCTCCAACCCCAATCCTAACTCAGGATGACTTAAAAAAACTAGCAGCTGATAAAGCTGTTGAATATGTTAGTAGTGGTATGGTCCTTGGTCTTGGTACTGGATCTACAGCTGCTTTTGTTGTATCCAAAATTGGTGAGTTACTAAAATCTGGTGAGCTTAAAGACATAGTTGGTATTCCTACATCAACAAGAACCTATGAACAAGCGAAATCTCTAGGTATTCCGTTATCAGTTCTTGACGATCATCCGGTTCTTGATTTGTCTATTGACGGTGCTGATGAAGTTGATCCAGATTTGAATCTAGTTAAAGGCCGAGGCGGCGCCTTATTAAGAGAGAAAATGGTTGAAGCAGCTTCTAAGAAATTTGTTGTTGTGGTTGATGATACTAAATTAGTTGATGGTCTTGGTGGTAGTGGATTAGCAATGCCCGTTGAAGTTGTACAGTTTTGTTGGAAGTATAATTTGATTAGGTTACAAGAATTGTTTAAAGAAGAAGGTTGTGAAGCCAAATTGAGAATTGATGCTGATGGCAAACCTTATGTTACTGATAATTCTAATTATATTGTTGATTTGTATTTTAAGACACCAATTAGAGATGGATTAGCAGCTGGTAAAGAGATTTCATCGTTCCAAGGTGTTGTTGAACATGGATTGTTTCTTGACATGGCCACTGCTGTTATTATTGCTGGTAAAGAAGGTGTCAGTGTTAAAAGCAAGTGAGAATTTGTGATCTTTTCTTGTTTGTTTAGAGTTTTTATTTTATTTTTCAGTTTGATAACTTGGAAAAGAATCTGAAAAATAATTGTTGTACTTCTAATCCATTTTGGTTTATTGGAAACGTTGAACATTGAAGATTCTGTTAACTGCAATTGAGAAAATAATGGAAAAGAGGGGATCTGGGATTATATTCTTTCGGAATGGAGTTCTGTTAATTTTGGTTTTATTAGTGATGTTCTTAGTAGAATTTTGGTACCTGATTAGGTTTATGGATACAATAACAGGAAGCAGCTGAAAGGGTATGTGAAGTTTTGAACCAATTGGAAGTTGGTTGAAACAAATATTTGAATCATTTATGTGCATAACATTGTGAATTGCTTGAACAAGTTTTGAACCAATTGCTTCTTCCAGTAAGCCTTACCATGCTCATACTAGGCTGCACAGTACTTCGACTACGGCAACATCAGGACTTGGCCATCCTTCTAAAGACACATTGTGGCATACGAACTATTGAGCTGATGTTGGCGGGGGTAATCTGCCATTTTTACACAATCAAACAGTTCATACTACTACAATTTTATTCTGAAAAACAGAATTAGACAATTACTACAGTTACTGTTCTTAAGCATTACTACAAACAACACTGAAAGAAATACAAACAAAATCTCATAGATCAATCTCTATAGCAAACTCCATGCGAGCATCAGTTTCAGGCATAACAGATTTAACTGTCTCATCAGCACAAAATTTGCCAACCCATTTTGTAAGCCCTGGCATTTTTGTTTCATCAAACAATTTGATTCCATTCATTTTCTCTGTAACTCTAATCCAACCAATATAATACCCAATTTTTCATCAACAACTGATTGTATTACCTAGTTAGTCTACGCTGAATAAGTCCTTACAGCTTATCAAGACTAGCTAGAATATCTCCAAAAAGTTTTTAGTTTTCAATGTTTATCTTTATATCGTAACTGAATCTCAACAAGAGATTATCTTTTGTATCTGCTATAAAAAGAGAGTTTTCTCTCCATTAATATTAAGCTGAAAATCTTCCAAACATCTTTCTCAAGTTGGTATCAGAGTCAGACACATATAAGAATAAGACCAACGGTGACTCGTACATACAATGATCCACGTGTTAGAGGTCTACAGAGAGTGTCTTACACGTGAGGGGACGTGTAAAGGATAATAGTTCCACATTGTTAATATCTCCATAATAAATTTAAAATATAATATGAAATGGTCACTCCACTCATTGTCAATTGGTTTTGAGTTGGATGCCCACAGACTTTGACTGATTTTGAAAGAAGTTCACTTTTACTACCAAATGGTTGTTCAACAAAATCATATTTGACTGATTTTACGTTGAGTGCAGTTCTAGGATGTTATGTTTGTGTGGAGCCTGGTAGTGCACGACCCCGTTTCGCATTTGATCCGATTTGACTGGCGGCCCGTTGGGAAATTAAATGAAGCTTTTTGAGAGGTTTGTTTATGGAACTGAGTGACGGGCCGATAGGCCCGGATCCGGGAATGAACATAAACAAACCTCAACGGGGTCCGGAGAAGCGCCCCGGCCCAAAATTTCCATAGTCTCTATATATAGAGAGTTGTCATATCTAGGGTTTGTATTAGGATTATTATCATCGTTGTATTCCTCTGGAACTCTGTTTTTGAGATCATAGTGAAAACCGCAACCGCTCATTAGGCGTAGCCTAAATTGAATGAACCAAGTAAATCTTGTATCTTTTATTGCTTACGTTTTGTTTTCTTTACGATCCTAACATAGGCCTCATCACAAATGGACTTGGCCATCCTGTCCATCCACCTAAAATCCTTGCCTCTTCACTTCCTCATCCTGATACGACTCTCTTAAACTTTCTATGTAAATTCTATTTTTCCAAATTCTATTAGGTGTATGGTCTCTTGCTAACAGATTACTATGCTAGTTTATATGGTTGCTAACATATTACATATATTAAGGTTTAACAGAGATTAATTTTCTTGAATACTAATTGTTTGCCATTTTACTCAATTAAACAGTGCATACTACTACACTTTTATTATGAAAAACAAAATTAGACCATCACTAGTTCTTAAGCACTACTGCAAACAACACTCAAGGAAAAACAAACACAATCTTACAGATCTCTAAGATCGTTTACATCTTTTCTAGTTTGAAGGACGAGGTTTAGATCCAAAGATCTTCTTAGCAAACTCCATGAGAGCATCAGTTTCAGGCATAACAGAGTTAACTGTCTCATCAACACAAAATTTGTCAGCCCATTTTGTAAGCCCTGGAACTTTTGTCTCATCAAACAGTTTGATTCCATTCATTTTCTTTGTAACTCTAATCCAACCTATATAACACCCAAATGCAATATCAATATACCCAATTTTTTGTTGGAGTAGTACCTTCCTGTAACTGAGAAACACAAACACAGAGAACTTGAAGAAGATTAACGGAGGGTTAGAATTTAACTGCACACACACTCAAACACAGAGAGGTGAAGTCGCCTGTTCAACAGACTGCCCTTAACTCAATATTTGCCAGGTACACCTTCAGGAAGATGCTGCTATACCGTTTCAGTGACAAACTTGAATTCAGGATAAAATCACCTGATACCAACCCAGCTAGCAAAGCTCGTTGGCCCGTTGTGAACTTAACAGAAGATGAAAATAAGAATGTAAAACTAGTGCGCAAAACAAAGCAAGAAGAGGGGAAAAGTCGTCAGGACAGTGGCTGCGACTGGGATAAACGAAAACCTTAGTAATGTTGTTCTTTTATAGGAGAAGAAATCTTTTGAGTTTTAAAACGGTGAAAATTTAATTTGAAATATTAAATCCCCATTAAAACACATACGTTAAGATTCTTTTATTTAAAAAATATTTATGATTTTATTTTTCATTTAATTCAAAACGGTAAAATATTTATTTAAAAAATAAAGAAACGTTTTCTCATTGATGGGTACACGTGTGCACACGCAGGCACACGTCAAGCTCACGTCAAGCTCACGCCAATGGTCACGCCAAGGCTCACACCAAGGGTCACGCCAAGGCTCACACCAAGGCTCACACCAAGGCTCACACCAAGGCTCGCACCAAGGCTCGCACCAAGGCTCACACCAAAGGTCACACCAAGGCTCACACCAAGGCTCGCACCAAGGCTCGCACCAAGGCTCGCACCAATGGTCGCACCAATGGTCGCGCCAAGGATCGCGCCAAGGATCGCACCAAGGGTCGCGCCAAGGCTCACGCCAAAAACACACGCAAAAGCACACGCAAGCACCGCAAGCTCCGCAAGCCCGCAAGCTCCGCAAGCCCGCAAGCCCGCGGCCTGCGGTGCTTCGGTGCGAAGCACCGCACATGTATGCATTTTGCCCACTAGTCCATTTCCCAAGTCCATATCCAATCCACTAGTTATTTTCCTTATATAGAACATATGTGGTAATATGCATGAACTTCCTCCTTGGTTTGCCCTATGTGGGATAATCAAAGGTTTCTCATTCACTAAGAAGTGAAAATGGATGGCTTTAATTCCACCCAAGTTTGGACTAGTGATCCTAGCACCCATCAAGCTAATTAAAGTAACAAAAATTAATTTAAGTAAGAAACTATTAATTTTAGTAATATCATTTTTATTCAACATTTTTTCACCACCAAAAAAGTCTTTTCCTTTACTAGTTTTCTGATAAGCTTCTTCAAGTAGGCCAAACGTTGCAGTCGCATGTTCAATGGTTGCTTTTCTTTCTTCTGCATCCTTGCTTTTTGCAATCCCCATTAAAGATGGAAAGAACTTTAACAAAAGCAAAAACCATTTGATTTTCACCTTCTTCCGTCCAGGTGAGAGGGTACAGAAACTGTTGGATTTGTTTGATAAGATTCGACAAAATTCGAATCATGCTGAGCTGCTCGGCTCAGACTGAGACGATCCTCGGTTCAACCTAGGCCGAGCAGCTCAGCATATCTCGATCGGTTCAACTAACCTTGTTTAGTCAATTTCCCACTGTCTAAAAACAAGTTTGTTCGTCTATATGGCTTGACATTTTGACAAATTTTTTAATGCCCACTCAAATTGCTCCCAGATGAGTTTAAATAAATAGTCCCAAATTAATTTAGAACATTCCTCAAATTGGGCGGGTAGAATAACTTGAGAAAACCTTCCAAGGTGAACTAAAATATCAAATATTGAAGACATCTCAGAGATCCGAGAAGTAACTACAAGTTGACAAGTAAATTACTGCAAAACTATCAAAATAAAAATGAAAGAACATTTGGAAATTTGTCTTGGTTTGGCCTTATGATCTGTCCGTGTTTTAGCTTTAGATTTGGGCAGTATTTGCCATTTGGTACTCTAATAGTCTCCATTGTTGACGGAGAAGAGTACCAATGTACCATTTTGGCCCACCGTCCAATGTGATTTCCATATTGAATTCTAGTTTCCTTTTAATAAAAATCTTTGTAATACTAGAAATCTATTGGATTATTCATTCGAGTGAATCAACAAAATTATATTGCTCAAAATCCCCTTACTTGTTCCAAACTAGTGCACAAAATGTAAACGCGCAACAGTTCACCTATATTCCTTGTGATTACCAAAAATCTAGGCCTTTGGATCACAACCATTAAAACTTGAAGCATAATGAAATCAAAGATCTTATAATGAAATCAATATATTAACACTTAAAACATATTAGCAATAAGTACAAGAAATTATAACATGAATTAACACAAGTATTTAACGTGGTTCGGCAATCAAATTGTCTACATCCACGGGTGGTAAATATTTGTATCATTTTTATTAATCCTTGTATGTTACAGAAAGAAATTATGCTATATGATTAAAGTCAAGTTAATCAAAGAACAATTATACTAAGAAATTTACACAAGTCTCATACCTAAACTCTTAGCTCTGATCCTATGTCTTATATCCAATTATAACCAAATTTTTCCAGTCCCTCTTCCTGTTTTAGAGCTTGGTATTTATAGCCAATTTTATGGGTCCCTCCAATCTAGCTTTCCACATATTTGTTCTTATCCAGTCTTTGGGGCGAAAGGCAATCCCGCAAGATTTATTTGTATTTCCCGCAAGACTTGATTTGCGTACTTCATCTTTCCCTTAGTTTCTCGATTGATGTCCCGCACTTCTAGGGATTTGTACTCAAGTCGTTGTTTTTTGGATTTGGATAAACGTTGCGGTCTTCTTAAAATCATGGCATGTTGGACATGTGGCTACTGAAAATGACTTGTCATGCTTTGGTTTCTTTTGTTCCGCAACCTGTTCAGCTTGAGACGTGTCTCTCATGCATCAATATTTGTCAGTCTTGTCAGGATTTCCCGCAACTTATGTGTCAGGGATTCAACGAAGTTATCTATTTTGAGCAGTGTGCTATGCTTTCCCGCAACCCACGTGTCGATCATGCAACGAAGCTGTCTGTTTTAGTACTTCTTATAAAGCTTTGTTTCAGTTTTCTTGTTTTATTATAATCTGATGCTCCTTCTATAGTATTGGACCACGTGTAGTTTGGGATTTAACACGGCCCCTTTTTTCTTTTGATTTTGACACTTGGTAAAAATTTAAAAAAAATAAAATAATTATTACCCTTTCAACTTTCACGTTTGCAATAACTTCTCTTTCCACGTTTAACTTTCCCGATTTTTACGTTAGCAGTAACTTTTCTCCCCACGTTTTTGTCAGTTGGCGGTTTCGAGGAAATCAAATCTCTGATAAAGCTTCTCTCTCTTTCAGTTTTCGACGGTTCGTCAGTTTCAGTCTTCTCCTATTTAATGTTAGTCACACTCCTCATCTCATATTTTTTTTATATCCTTTGTCTTCTTCTACTTAAAGTTTTTTGTGTTTTTCATTCTTCTGAACTTTTCAAAGATTCCTCTGTGCCTTATTCTCCTAAACTTATGCAATTAAGGATTTTTGCATCGGGATCAAGTTTTCGTTTCATTCAATCATCAGATCTTCCTTCTGTCTTTTACTTTGTTACAGGTAATCCTCTTAACTTTTTCCCTAATGTATTTGTTTATTTATCTACTTCTGAATCTTTTAGAGTAATTAGTGATGATGATGATGATGATGATGATGATGATGGTGTTCTTTTTTATCTGTTTATTGTTTGTTGGAGTGAATGGTGGTAATGATAATAATGATATTTTAGTTTTGATATGTGTTTGTTCTGTCATGATCTTTTTCATTCCTTGATCAGAAAATTGTTTACTGGTCTGTATTCTGATTCAACGTACATCTTGTTGTTCTTCTACTTTGTAACATTTCTGCTTTGTTCTTGCTTTTGATCATGGTGTACTTGTTTTTCTTGTTTTCCTATGTAGATAAAATTTATCATGGATGGAAAGAATGATAGTAAAGTGGTTGGTGATGCTTCTCATCATGATGATCATCCTTTGAATAGGAAGTCATCCCGCTATACTGCGGTGAAGAAGAAAGGGGTTGATGAATCTGGTTGTTTAAGAGTTCATCCTTCTAATTTAACAAAGTCTGCAAATGTACCTGTTGCGGCCAACAAACCATCTCCTAAGAATAAGCGATCACACGAAAGCTTGAGCTTTAAGTCGATGGACTTTGCGGAATTTAAAAAAAAACTCAATCTTCAGCAATTCAAAGTTTTCTTCTACGATCATGCTGACGGAGATGAAATTTCATTGGAGATGATGAAGGAGTTTAAGTACAACAACATCATGTTTTTAATACCTGCGGGAGCATTGGATGCGGGTTTGCAGCTTCCTCTGTACCAGAGCGAGAATCCTTTCCAATTTGAAGTTCTCGCAAGCCGTAACAAGTCCCAACACGGTTTAGACCGATCCATTACCTAATATAACGGGAATTGGTGGCGCGTGTTGGATGAATGCAGCATGCGAAGCCATGGAAAAACCAACTTCACCTGTTACATTCCCGATTCTGCGGAACGTAAACATTACACAGTCGAATACTTCCATGCTACATATGCGGACAACATAGCCAGGAAGAACTATAAGAAGTGGAGTGTTGGTCCGGGCCGCAAAGGTGGTGATAGATTCCCTTTGCGATGGGAGATTGATAATTCGAAACTGAAATTCATTCCTGGGACGCAGGTTCCTTTAATGGAAAAAATCCGCGATGATCATGATTTTAAATGGTACCGCACTCCTCTACTTATTGAAGTTCCATGGGTCTTCGGGCTCATTCAAGAAAGCGTGGTTTACAACCTTATAACGCGTTTTGATGCTTGCTGGCCTTGGCGGTTGGACTTTAATGGCTTCACTTTTTCGCTTGTCAATGTGGTACGTAAAATTCTATCTATCTTTTTACTTTATGCTTTAAACATTGCTTAACCGTTTTTCATTTTTTATAGCCGCAAGCTAAAGGAAGTTCGAAAGTAGATTCGGGGATTAAGCGCAAAGCCAATACTCCTTCAGAAAAGGTGTTGATTTATCTAAATGAGTTTTAATGATCATTATGAATTTTATTTAATGAAATCTTACGGCGTATTGACAGGGTTGGAAGAAAGCTAAAGGTACACCCCGTGCTTCCACTGACAGGGAGAAAGGAGAAATTTATAGTTCTTCTTCATGTCTCTCCGGAATAGAGGTACCCTCACCAACCAATTTTGTTAGCTGAGGGTACCTCTATTCCGGAGAGACATGAAGAAGAGAAGAATATGCCACTTCAAATGATAAATTTTAAGTCTGTGGAACAAGTTAGTGCTGCAGTGGAAACTTCAGATGTTGCGATCGATTTTTTGCACTAAACTGTTGTCCCTGATTCTTCTTTCCTTTTTCAACTCTCTCCTTTATTTGGAGTTGATCTTCTTGAACCTCCTACAGATGAAGATAACTCAACTGATAAAGAGGATCCCCCTATTCATGGTGATCCGGGAAATGCTTTAATAGAATAGGGTGTGGAAGCACATGCTGCGGTGGAAGGATGAGTCGGCAACTACTAGAGCAGTAGGAAATGAACCTGCAAGCACTATGGTAGAAACTGCTCCTACCGTAATTAATGTTGCAAGCGTGGATGTCGCTGATGCAGTGCAACCAAATGAAGAAATCTCACAGAAGAATAAAGGCAAAGGAATTGCGGGAGATTCAAATCTCATGAACGAAGAAGAAAAATCCTTTCATAGGTTTATGCCAAAGGAGCTACTATCTATTCCATGCGATTCTCTGCCAGTGGAATCAGATAGTCCCGCGGTTGCTAACTTGCGGAAGTACATGCGGTCTGCACCGTATGACACACTGAAACATGCCTGGATAAGAGGCTAAGGTCAACCCGTCGACCCCTCATTCTGCACAAATTAACCTTCTTCTCTTGCAGAGGCAGTTGTGCTTGCAGATGGTGAAGTGTATTCTTTCCCGCAACAAGCTCTCTTATAGGTATTTGTATAGTTTTAATAACCTTAGATTTAATTTTATTCTCATCTATTTATAAATTTAATCCTGCAAATTGCAACTTGCCCAGGGTCAAAATGCTGCACATATAACTTATAAATTTTATAAGGCACGATCCATGAAAATGGAGACCCAATTTAGGTATGTAAAAAAAGAAGCTACGGGTTTGAAGCGGGAAAACGATGCACTTCGCCAACAGTTGCTTGATCTTCAAAATCAAGGTTTAATTCTTTTCATCTCGTCAATTTTCTTAATTTATTTACTTGTTTTCTGAATTACATTATGGGATCAGCGGGGGATTCAGACCTTGTGACTAGGCTGCAACATAAGGTTAAGCGCTTGACAGATCATGTTATAAAAGTCAATAATGAAAATGTGGAGATCAAGACAAGATTTAATAACCTCCTTGATAGAAATTATCTAGCCACACTGAAGTACAATGAATTGGAATCGAAGCACCGGCTTTTATATGGAGAGTATATCCGCAAGAAAAAGGAATTTAATGTTACTTTACTGTGGACTAAGGATTGCGTTCCTGAAGCACGGGCTCGGTCTGAGAGATTGGAAGAAGAGAATCGCAAACTTTGTGTGGAACGTCAGAATATCCTTGTGGGATTTTCTCATTCCGGGTCACATTACAACTCTCAGTTTTCTTTGTACACAGCGCAACTCATTAAAGACAGAGATGACTTAGCTTCGGAGGCTCATGCTAAAGGGAAAGCACTTGCGGATTCTCAAATCAATATTCGCAGCCTATCTGACACTATTCTTCTGTGTGAAAGTGATATCTTCCGCTTGCATAAAGAAGTAGAACGGTGTACAAATGAATCAAATCAGTTGCGGGATGATGGTTCATCAAAACAAACGGAGTTAAATCGATGTCGTGAAGAACTTCAACAACTTTCAGACAATTATCATAAACTTTCAGGGGAATATGATTTCCTTGATACTTCTAGAGACGCAATTGCTATCGAATTAGCAGAGTTTGAATCCCTCGCAAGAGGTATCTTTTTTTATTGCACACTTGAAATTGTATACCATTTCCGCATTGACTAACCTATTATTGTTGTCACATATTTTGAAGAAAAATTCAAGGATGCGTCTGCAAGAGCTGCTAAGGCTGAAGGAGAGCTTGGTGCTGCAAATACTAAGATGGAAGAACTCACAAGGCAGCTGGAGCTTGCTACTTTCAAGACTAATGAAGAGCGAAGTCAGCTGGAGCTTCTATCCTCTCACGCCAAAGAAATGGAGAAAAAATGGAAGCAGAAAACCCTGAAGACTGAAAGCTTAGCTCGAACTTAGCTTCAGAGAGAGGAAAATAGTTTTTTGGAAAACGAATATCCAACAATCTACAGCGGAAGTAGATCAGTGGAAGAGGGAGATTGAAACCGCAAAGGCTTATATTAATTGGTTGAGGATCGAAGCTCGTGTTGAAGTTGCTAGAGCGGTCAACATTACTCTTGATAGAGTATAAGCCGATGGGTTTTCCAAAGTCTACAAGCGCAAAGAAGTCCCTCATAATTTTTTCTTTTAAATTGCACTTGTACTTCTATTTTTCCTTGTATTTTTGCCCCTGCAAAACAATTTAAGAATATAGATATTGGTTGTTAGTGCATTGAATGAGTGTGAATTGATTATCCGCAAGGCAATTTTGTACCTTGGGTTACTTTGTGGGTTGTAGCGCATGTAATTTCTCTCTGGCCAGGAGGAATTTAAGATGCGGTCCCAAGAGCACCTTCTGAAGTGGAGAGTACTTGATACAATAATTAATGTCATGATAGGATCCCTGTGGCGAAAGATCCAATAGTCACTCATAGACATTTACATGGACTTTCTAGAGAGATTGCATTTGTTCTTCTTTACCTAGTATGAAGCCAAATTATTGTATGATTGCGTTGATAGTTTAGGGGTAATATGGTTTAAGATATTGTGCATTCCAAGGATGCCGTAAAATTTCTCCATCCATATTCCGCAAGTGGTATGAACTTTGTCCCGCAATATCTTGTACAACATAAGGTCCTCATGTAGGTGCAAAACTTCTTACTTTCTTATCCCTTTGGTATTCCGGGATTTGCCGTAAAACATATTGTCCTTTCACAAAGTTCCGCAAGTGCATGCTTTTTCCAATCTTCTTTGATAATTTTTTATTTTTTCTTTTTATTTTGTTGTTGTTGAACTCGTTCCTCATTCATGCGAATTTCTGCGAGGATACAAGATTTTTCTACATTCTGATCTTCTTTTAGCTCCATCTCCTCTTACGGCGTCGGGAATCGCAAGTATTGGTGATATGTTGAGGTTACCCCTTTCAATTGGTGGACCCAATGTCTACCAATAATGGCATTATATGGATATGGAGCCTCTACTACACTGAAATTAGTCAAAATACTTATTGGTCCGGCCATAACATCAACTAAAACTTCCCATTTTGGTTTTGAGGCTATCCCATTAAACCCATAGATAGTGTAGTAGGAAGGTGTAAGCTGATCGTCCTTTAATCCCATTTTTTGAAAGATATCATAAAATAACACATTAAGTGAACTACCCCCATCCATGAGGATCTTCTTGACATTCCATCCAGATACTGGTAGAATAAGCACCAACGGATCATTATGTGTTTCAATTTCCTGATCAACCTCATCTGCTGAAAAAGTTAACGGGGAAGCCATCCATCCTTCCCATGTTTTCGTAATTCTTCCCGCAACTTTGAAGACTTAATGACTGTGAACCCTTTTATGCAGCTTCTTGTCAATAGCTACGTTCATAGATGATTGACCCGATTCGGTATAGGAAATCATATTAATAGTTTGGTCATTTTGTGGAATATTTATAGCTTTTCCCATATTGAGCCTTCGTGGAGGATTGGGAAAATAAAGAAATTCTTTCAGCTCTCCCATATCAATCAATTTTTGAACTTGCATCTTCAAATTCCTGCATCTGCTTGTGGAATAGCCCTGATAGCAATGATATTCACAATATTCCTTTGAATTATGTGTGTGTGATGGCTGCTTTCCTTTTGTCCATGGCCAATGAAAATCTTGCATGTTCTGAATTGCATTTAGAATTTGTGAGTAAGGGGTGTTGAGTTTAGTGAAAACTCGATCATCAAATTGGCGGTTGAATTTTATTTCATCATCTGTCTTCCCTCGTTGGATTCAATATAAGGATTTTCTCCCACAACCCTCTTTTCGAAACTTGTTGATGGTTCTACAAAATTTGCTCTGTTGGCAACCCTCTGATGCTGGGAAATTATTCTCGGATGCTGTTTTTGAATACCTTGCAACCTTGCTATTTTTCAATAATTTCCCTGAGGTTCCCTTCAGTTTTCGGATTTTTCCCATGAATGTCTTCAAAGAGGGGGCTCATGTGGTTGGCTATCCCCCATTTGTAGCAATTAATTAAAATTTTTGGAGTCATATTCCATATTGCTTGACAGATCACTTGCCATCGATCAGTGTAGTCTCAGATTGACTCCTCTGCCCAGGACGCAAGTGAAAATAACTTATCCACTCCAGCATCTGCTGGTCTATTGTACATGTATGTTTCTAAAAATTTACGGGTCAACTGCGCGTACGAATTTATTGACCCTTCCGGCAAATTATCATACCATGATAATGCTGACCCTTTCAAGCTTGAAGGAAAATATTTGCACATGATAATATCATTTTGTTCCCATCGGGTCATGCTGCGGTTGTAGTATTTCAAATGTGCCGCTGGATCCTTCGTCCCATCATAGCATTCAAAGATGAGAATATTGCACTTATGCGGGATATTCGTATGCGCCAGGTGTGAGGCCAATGGTGTTCTGCTGGCCTCTTTCAACACTTCTTCAAGTCTTCCACCCTCCTGTTTATTTTTCAAAGCTTTGATTTCTTCCCTCATTTTCCCCAAGTCCTCACAATATTTTTTCCACTTGTTGTTGTGTGGCTCCGGATCATCAAAATCTAGTCCATCAAGTTCATACCGCTGATTTATTTTGTTTTGTCTTGAATTAAAATATGTGTCATGTGCGGGTTCTACTAGCATCACTCTTTTGATCCTTATTGACTCTAGCTTTGCTTTTTGCGGATCTGTTTGAGCTAACTTCTTGCCCTTGTATTCTTGTTACAGATGCTTTCGCATCTTGTTGGGCCTTTTGTTTAAGTATTTGGTTTTCTTGGGTTAAGAATGCAAATTTTTCTCCACAAGTCTGTTGTACTTTGCGCATTTCATTCATTTCTTCTAACAGTTGATGAATGGGGTCAACCCTATTTTGAGATACTTCTTCATGTGATTGATTAGCTGACTGATTAGCTGGATTGTTTGCTTGATCATTCATGGGTTGTGGTTCTTGGGACTCTTCCACTACTTCTATTTTCTTAAGGAATCTTTATTGTCTGATTTCCCAAGTTTCCTATATTAACATCTTTTTCTTGCATGGTTCCATTTGCCACTGTTTCCATTTATGTAATATATTTTTTTGAGGTATTATGATATCTTCTTTGTTCAATCTTGTGTTGTCGTAGAAATTTCTTTGTCAATGTTCTAAACTAGAGCTCAGATAATGAGATATGTGTTTCATGGACTTTTAACATTCGTAATATGCATATAAAACAATTTGAATGATAGAAGTCATTTAGTTAAAATTAGATATATCACGTAAAACCTAGACAACTTTTCAATTTAACTCTGATTTTATTAGTTCATTAAATCATTTTTTGCAATCATATCAGAAATTAGTTCAAAAATTCAATTAAGGACTTATTTTACTGTTTTGCTAAGAATCAAAACTTGGTAGCTGTAATACAATTTTAATTCATGCAATCAATTGATCCAGTATATAAATTTCATGGTTTTGAAATATAATCTTTTACAGAATCATTATAGAACATGATATTTTGAAAGAAATTTATGAACGAAATTTTTAAACCCATGATTAAATGATCATATAAGATAATCAAAATATTAATTTTAATAATAGATATTAATCAAAGAAGTACTATGTATGAACATATCAGTTAATTCCATGTAAATATCAAATTGAAATTTTTTGAAGAAAAACTAAATGTAAAATTTTGAAATATCACTTAAGAAGAAACTTACTCCTGATTTGATATATGGGGTTTCATAGATAATAAAATTCAAGGTTTTAAAGACTGAAGATTTGGACAGGTAGAATAAATTCTTTTACTTATCCCTATTTCTAGCGCCAAATTGTGATTACCAAAAATCTAGGCCTTTGGATCACAACCATTAAAACTTGAAGCATAGTGAAATCAAAGATCTTATAATGAAATCAATACATATTAACACTTAAAAAATATTAGCAATAAGTACAAGAAATTATAACATGAATTAACACAAGTATTTAACGTGGTTCGACAATCAAATTCTCTACATCCACGGATGGTAAAGATTTGTATCATTTTTATTAATTCTCGTATGTTACAGAGAGAAATTATGCTATATGACTAAAGTCAAGTTAACCAAAGAACAATTATACTAAGAAATTTACACAAGTCTCATACCTAAACTCTTTGCTCTGATCATATGCCTTATATCCAATTCTAACCAAATTTTTCCAGTCTCTCTTCCTTTTTTGAGCTTGGTATTTATAGCCAATTTTATGGGCCCCTCCAATCTAGCTTTCCACATATTTGTTCTTATCCAGTCTTTGGGGCGAAAGGCAATCCCGCAAGATTTATTTGTATTTCCCGCAAGACTTGATTTGCGTACTTCATCTTTCCCTTAGTTTCTCGCTTGATGTCCCGCACTTCTTCTGCGGATTTGTACTCAAGTCGTTGTTTTTTGGATTTGGATGAACGTTGCGGGCTTCTTTGAATCATGGCATGTTGAACATTTGGCTACTGAAAATGACTTGTCATGCTTTGGTGTCTTTTGTTCCGCAACCTTTTCAGCTTGAGACGTGCCTCTCATGCATCAATGTTTGTCAGTCTTGTCAGGCTTTCCCGCAGCTTATGTGTCAGGGATTCAACGAAGTTATCTATTTTGAGCAGTGTGCTATGCTTTCTCTCGTCCCATGTGTCGATCATGCAACGAAGTTGTCTGATTCAGTACTTCTTATAAAACTTTATTTCAGTGTTTCTCGTTTTATTATAATCGGATGTTCCTTTTTATAGTATTGAACCACATGTAGTTTGGGATTTAACACCCTCGTACTCCTATCCTCGTTGAGGCACAGAGCATGGTTGCTCTACTGGGTGGGTAAGCCATGGTTGGAGAGGTCACAACCCCTTAACAGAGATTAATTTTCTTAAATAATTGTTTGCCATTTTACTCAATTAAACAGTGCATACATACATACTAGCACAATTTTATTATGTAAAACAACATTAGACCACCACCAGTTCTTAAGCACTACTACAAACAACAGTCAAGGAAAAACAAACACAATCTGACAGATCTCTAAGATCGTTTACAGCTTTTCTAGTTTGAAGGAGGAGGTTTAGATCCAAAGATCTTCTTAGCAAACTCCATGAGAGCATCAGTATCAGGCATAACGGATTTAACGGTCTCATCAGCACAAAATTTGTCAGCCCATTTTGTAAGCCCTGGAACTTTTGTTTCATCAAACAGTTTGATTCCATTCATTTTCTCTGTAACTCTAATCCAACCTATATAACACCCAAATGCAATATCAATATACCCAATTTTTTCACCACCAAAAAAGTCTTTTCCTTTACTAGTTTTCTGATAAGCTTCTTCAAGTAGGCCAAACGCTGCAATCGCAAGTTCAATGGCTGCTTTTCTTTCTTCTGCATCCTTGCTCTTTGCAATCCCCATTATAGATGGAAAGAACTTTAACAAAAGCAAAAACCAACAAGAACCCACTTTAGCAACAAATTAGAATAGCAGAACAATATTAAAAAGTTTAGATTTTGAGAAATGATTATTACCTTATCATCAATGTAGGTTGCCCAGA
>JAJJMC010014777.1:1400210-1434106 GCA_023531435.1 Papaver californicum | reverse complement strand
ACCAGAAAACAAAGAAATCAGAAAATTAGAAAAAAATACTCGTGATGAAGAAGATGAAGAAACCGTGAAGGAAAAGTTGAAGGAACCATTGCTAAATCTTTAAACTTAGCAATGTTTATCTTCACTTTGCAACACTTGATTTGTAACAACGAGTCTGTAACGGCCATATACCATTGCAAATTTGCTGCTTTTATTATTTTTATTTTTTTTCACCTTTGTAAACACTTTGTGAGCTATGTACCTATCTTTTGAGAGTGTTTTGGGCATGACGAGCTAAACCCCAATGGAATAATGGATGAAGCTATTTTTCACACTTGTTTGATAACTATATTCGATTCTTTATGACCTTTTGCACTTATTTTAATTGTTTCAGGATTTTTCTTAATTGGTTGTCATTTTATTTGATGGGTCATACTTAGCTTAAGTATTTTGATGGTCCATAATTTGGTAAAAATCTACCTTTGGCAAAGAAATGGAGTCCATAGAAGAGCTATAATTGTTAAGAATATGAATAATGGTGGAATCCTAAGTCCCAGTAATTCGTAATATTTGCTACCATCTTTTTTATATTTGCTAGTTTTAGTATTATGAATTAAATTTAAATCTAGAATCAACCTTCACAAGTCTTAGAGTTCGAATATTTATTTACCGCCATCTACAATCACATCAGTTTTTGGCGCCGCTGCCGGGGACTTGTTTTTAGGTTAGGGTTTTAGATTTTTTTTTAGGTTTAATTTTTAATTAGGATTTATTTTGTTTGTATTTGTATTTGTATTTGTATTTTATCTTTTAGATTTTACTTGGATATATTCTTAGCTTTGATGTGCAGGTGATCTGTTACATTAATTGTGAAAATTGCCTACCAAAAACGGTAAGTAGTATAACTCTATTTTTACAGTTTTTTCATTAAAAAAATTTATTTGTATATATTTCTTTTAGATTTTATTTTATTTTGTATATAAGAAAACATTTTGCACACACCAATTGCATCGTCAGACTACCGATTTTAGGAAAACCCATGGATAAGTAAGCTGAACCCGTGCCTTGAGCCTGATGGGATTTACCAGCTAAAAGTCCACTAGCCTTATCCTCGTACCTTTGACCAGTCTTTGATTGTAGGTATATTCTGCTAAGGTAACCTGAGTTTACCTGTTTTAGTCGAACCTGCAATTGCATGTGCACCAAAAATAAAAAAATGTCAAACTGGTATTATGAGGACCAATACAACGATTATCGACCTGAATTTCAAAATGGGTGTTATACGTACTATGACTATAGTTTGGATAGTACTTGGGAACACTATCAACTCTCTGGAGGTTATGGTTCATACCATAGTGATCCCAATTACTATTCGCACGCTCACCAGTCGTACGAATGGGTAAATGAGCAATATTATACTGAGTAAAAATATTAGTTCTATTTCTCTAGAAGAGGCCCTCAAGCAGATAACTGAATTGAAACGTAATACTAAGATGTTAGTGAAGAAATTTTATGAAGAGTCATTAGAACAGAATAAAGAACTTGCATCTTTACCTACCACTCTAAGCAAGAGTAAACTCCAAAAAAGTACATTTTCTAAAAAAACGAGATCTTTTATACCCGAACCCATCTTTATTACACCTCTTTGTCTTCCAAGAAATTTAGATCATAAAAGTGAAATTAATGCACGTTTAGATGAGGATAAAATTGAAGAAGAACGATTAACTGCTAATATTGCTCAAAATGAACTTAATTGCCAAACTAGTGTATTCAATTTTACCCTTGATAATAATGACAAATATTTACCTAATCTAGAGGACGAGGTTAGAATTGAAGACACTACTTGTTCAAATAAGGTTTAATCATCCTCATACTATTATGAGGATGAGGAAAGTATTGACGAAGAATTTGAAATTCGTAGTCATAATGACGAGGAAATTTTTACAACAATTGGGCTTCATTATAATGATGGTGTTTCTAGTTCCAATCCTAATAATGTTAATGAGTATTTACCTATTCAAGAAGAAAAGGATTTAACTAGAGACACCATTCTTATAGATGGTAAAATATTTCCTTGTTATTATGAAGACGATGATGGTTTAGAGGAATGAGTTTATCCCGAAACTAGTGTTTTATAGTCCAACGATTCAGGAACAATAGTCTCAAACAAAGATGATAGACTCATAGAGGTTTTAAATATGAGTGAGGATGTTGTCATAAACTGTAGGACTATTTATGATCCTCTAGCCTGCACTGTGTTTAACAATCAATTATTTGATGAACCTTTCAGTGAATCGGAGGAAGTCGACGAGGCTTTCTTTGATAATTTATTATATGAATGTGATGATCCTCTTGAGATCACTGATTTGGAAGAAGAGGCTTTTAGGAACACCTTGGATAACCCACTATATGGTTTTGATGATGACTCTTGTGACTTCCAAGTATCCAGGCTTAAAGTCCCTAAATTAGCACTTGACATATGTGCCTCTACAATTTTAAGAGATTATCTTCAAAATCGTTCTCCCGAACCAAATTTTGTTCGGAATGAAATTCAATCGTCAGAAACCCATCCTCTGGTTGATGTGGTCTACCCAAGTGATAATAACATAATTGACTTTGTTGTCCCACCAAAATGTTATTTACCAAATGTGGGAATATATGAATTTCAAATGTGTCAGATATTAAATATTGAAGCTAAGCCTAATTATTTTAGGAAATCTGAATCGACATATTTTCATGAGAATGACCACCACTCTACTATATTCCATTGTGGTCAACTGAGTGAGCCAAATTCAAATGACTTCAAGGATCCGCAATTATTCATATTATTTTTGTATGATTCTTAAATTGTGACTAATCCTTTCTTGGTCTGGCTGAAGACTTTAAACTTAGTGCTCTATGGAGGAAACCCATATGCTTTTGGTACACGGTGCTGGTAATATCATTCCTTATCTCTTTTACTTTGTTCATTATTTTCTATTTGTTCATGCTTTTATATATTTAGCTTTAGAACATCGAGGACTATGTTCAATTTAAGTTTGGGGGTATGGGAGAAAAAATTTAGTTGTACGAAAAACTCCAAAATTTAGAAAATTGTGAACAATTCAGGATGACACTAACCATTCTAGGTAGATGGAAACAAAATTCTTGTCTATAGGACTTGGTGTGGCCAGCTAAGTGGTATTCATAAAAGGACAGAACTTAGGTGTTAGAAATAAGATGATAGTCGTCAGCATATCATGTTCAGTTTTTATTTTTGTAAAAATTTTAAATTTCTCTAAATGAATTGGTGGAGCACTAGTATCGTCTTGTTTTCGCCTCTAAGATGAAGTAAAGTGATTGAGATCAAGCCCTATTATTTTACTTAAACTTGACCAATAATAATAATAATAATAATAAATTGACACTTGGATAACAATATGTGTGTGTTCTCCCTGTCTTCGTCGTCTAAGCAAGCGTGGAACGCAGGATCCATGGGAACTATCATGTAATCTGTTGATAAGGAGCATGTGCTTAGATTAAAAAGATCTAATCATGTTGTCGGAAAATAATAATAAAATTGATCATGCTTTCATTTATCTTTAGAACATCGAAGACTATGTTCAATTTAAGTTCGGGGGTAAGGGAGAAAATTTTTAAAAATTTAGGTGTACCAGAACTCTAAAATCTAGAAACTGGTGAATAATTCAGGATGACACTAACCATTCTAGATAAATGGAAACAAAATTCTTGTCTGTAGGAGTTGAGGGACCCAGCTTAATGGTCTATTCATAAAGGAACAAAGCTCAAGATGTTAGAAATAACATGATAGTCGTCACCATATCTCGGAGTCGTCGCCATATCACGTTATGTTTTTTTTTTTTGCAATTTTTTGTGCTTCTCTAACTGATATGGTGGGCCACTAGTATCGCCTTGTTGTTGCCGATAGGATGAAGTAGAATGATTGAGATCAAGCCCCATTATTTTAATTGAACTTGACCGATGAAAAACAATGATACTTGGATAACGACATGTGTGTGTTCTCCCTGTCTCCGTCGCCTAAGCAAGCGCAGGATCCATGGGAACTATCATCTAATCTGCTGAGCATGAACTTAGATTCAAAAGATCTAATCATGTTGTCAAAGAAAAATAATAAAAAATAAAATAAAATAATAATTGAATATATTCAATAAATCGACCGATGGGGGCCTTGTATATACCAACTAAGTTGATACTAGAGTTAGGATTTAGATCAGTAGGTGCGTATCTCAATCCATTAGGGTTCATATTGGCATGATGTTCATACAGATATTCTGGGAAACACCGTTCACCTTAGTCAAAATGTGCACAATTCTATCTCCATATCAATCTTCTTAATCTATTCATGTGATTGTGGTTTTTTAAATTCCGAGTAGCGTGGTCCATTGTACGACTTTCTAAGTAATGCTTTGTTTTCTTATATAAAATTTTAGTACGCTTGAGTGCAAACTCGTGTACAACAATTGGATTCAAAATAGGGTAATTCCTTCCATACACAAAGAATTTTGTAGCTAACTAAATAGCATGTTTAGTGTCTACCCTCAATTGTTACAAGTAGTTAGGATTTGGAGTAAAAGGTTTTGTATGTATATCTCTTGTAAACCCTCTCGAGACAAAACTCGTCTGATAGGGACACCTATGGGTTTAAAGGCTTGTTGCACATGCTAATTGCAATCGCGATGCCTGCGACAGTGAGTTAGGTTTTGTTTTCTAGATTAGATTTGCTCGAGGACTAGCAAATGATAAGTTTGAGGGTATTTGATAAACACATTTGTATGTATGTTTTGTCTCAATTCTTTATATTGATAGTGCTCGATTGTGTACTAATTGTGTTATTTTATGTGTTTGTAGGTATTTTTGGGAAATAAACATTTGTGGAAAAACTGGGCTTCAAAAGTGTTAAAGGCAACCAAGAATTTGATAAAGGCACCCAAGTGAATTGATAAAGGCACCTCAGATTTGGATGAAGGCACCCACCTACTTAAGATTCAAATACTAGTTTTTGGCGGGAAAAATTTCATTCTCTAACAAGCTGTGATGATTTTGTGAGATTCTCTTTACGAGTTTTATAGGAAAATCTTCAAGTATTAAGACAAGATATTCTTGCCTTATCAGAAACAAGTTTCACTCGACCATAACTAAACCAAAAATCTCTCTCGTGATATTTTCCATCAAAAACAGATCGAAAAAAATCTCGGTGATGCTATTTTACCATCTTTGGTCAACATCTTGTGGTAAATCAAAGAAACAACACAAGTGGAAAGGGTAATAATATTACAGAGAGTTGTTCAAAGGAAACAAAATCAGGATCAAACACCGTGAAAAATCACAGAGAGAAAGAAGGAAATCATGTGAATATATTTTATTAATGAGACGAGATTTGGTGTTATTTGGGGTTCTAGTATAAATAGGGAGGTCGAGAGGAATCAAAGGGGGGGCTAGCTCTGCCAGAAAACAAAGAAATCAAAAATCAGAAAAAAAAAATCGTGATGAAGAAAATGAAGAAACCATGAAGAAAAGGTTGTAGGGAACTGTTGCTCTTTAAACTTAGAAACGTTTATCTTCACTTTGAAACCTTTATCTTCAGTTTGTAACATTTGATTTGTAACAACAAGTTTGTAACGACCATACACCGTTGCAAACTCGCTGCTTTTATTATTTTCTCTTCTTTTCACCTTTGTAAACACTTTGTGAGCTATTTACCTATCTTTTTAGAGTGTTTTGAGCATGAAAAGCTAAACCCCAACACTGGATAATGGAGGAAGCTATTTTTCGCACTTGTTTGGTAACTATATTCGATTCTTTATGGCTTTTCGCACTTAGTTTAATTATTTCATGATTTTTTATTAATTGGTTGTCATTTAATTTGATGGGTCATGCTTAGCTTAAGTGTTTTGATGGTCCATGCTTAGGATTTACAATCAATGTTTTAAAAATCTACCTTTGGTAAAGATATAGAGTCCATAGAAGAGATATAATTGTTAAGAATTGATATATGCATCACTCGAATATGAATAATGGTAGAATCCTAAGTCCCAGTAATTTGTAATATTTGCTACCATCTTTTTTATATTTGCTAGTTTAGTGTTATAAATTAAATTTAAATCTAGAATCAACCTTCACAAGTCTTAGAGTTCGAATCTTTATTTACCATCATCTACAATCACATCATCCATGTACAATAAATAAGGAAAATACATAGAAAAAACTATTTTGGAATTGGGATTCCGCCTATCTAATTGGACTACAAAAATTCAAAATTCCACCTTTATATTGGGGATGGAGGAAGTAAACACTTTGATTTATAACTGGGATATATTATCATTCACAACAACTAATTCTTTGTTTAATTTTTTGTTTATTAATTATCTTTTTTTCGATGATTGTTATCTTTTAACGAAAATGATATATACACCGAGAGATTATCCCGAGATATATACCATGTGTGAGGAGTGGTGGCACCCATAACTACCATTCCCTATCCCAATACTATAGTCATTCTCCTCTATCCATTGGATCTCCACACGAGATAAAGCTCGGGATTATTCCCGATCAATGTAGCATTCCCATTTATCCCATTTTTTGATGAGATTTTCCTTTCTTCTTTCAATTTAAAAAAAAATAGGAGAAAAAATAGCTTGAAAGTGATTGTTTTAAGACAATTGATGAGGGCTTTTTTGATAGGGGCATGGGGTACAAATGACATGTTTCCATTTGTCCCTCCCATTAATTATTTCCAACTAATTATGTTTTCAAATATAAAAAATAACTCAATTTTATTTCTAAAAACAAACCTCCTTTATATTTTTGGAAACATAATTAGTTGGAAACAGTTAATGAGAGGGACAAAGGCAACATATCATTTGTCCCTCACACCTCCCATCTAAAAACGCCCTCATCAAAAATTTATCCTTTGTTTTAGAACTTGAAAATTTTATTTTTTGTCAAGCCAGATACTGGGCAAACTGGTTTTTACCACTATGATAAAACAGGAAAATATTTGATGATATGCCAAACATGAATGTGGTCATATGGCAACGGTGTTGCCACCTAACGGCAGAGGCGTTGATGCAAAATTCTTGGTTTCTCCCCATAATGGAGGCAAATTGCCCACTCCATAGAAATTGACCTTATTACTACCAAAGATGTAGTAATTCACCTGGGCACCCACATATTTATATTTTTACCAAAAATGACAGCTACAACTGATCTACGAATATTATAATCCACTTTGCATGTTTACTTCATGCAAAGTGTCGTGGGCCCTTGAATGGTGGGCATCCATAATTTTGAGCTACTTAAAGTACTCTTCTCTTTTAGATGTCTGCCTTCTGAAAAACATTGCTTCACAAAAACTTTGCCAGAAAAATATGTTTAGATAAAAATTAGTTTAAATAATAAGACTGTGATAAAGGTTACCAAGATGGGTGACTGCTTGGGAAGTCTTTGTGTTTCCTTTCTAGCCTACCCTAACTTATTTGAGACTAAGGAATTAGAAGAAGAAGAAGTAAGATCGTAATACTTAAAAAATTAGAGTGGCATTGACCATCACGAATTTGTTGTCTTAATATAACTTTGTTAGGAAAACCACTTGGAAATAACCTGAACCGAAAGGTCCCATGAGGTTATACGATCATCGGTACTCAAAGAAATCCATGGATATATAAACACATCTATTTAGATGATAATCAGTGTTCTAAGATTGTTATATCATTAAAAACCTCGTCAAGAAAATCCAGATGGACAAAATTTGAATATAGGAAAACATGAAAACTTAGAACAATGATAGACCTGCAAAAATTGTCTCATAAAAATCTTATCTGAAAAACCCAAAGGGACAAAAACCAGTACGAAGGGAAACAAGTACAACATTTCAAACTATAGATAATAGTAAACTAGTATGCCTCATTAAGACCTTGACAAGGGAAACCTACTGGGAAAAACTTGAAAAATTATAAATAGTAAAAATTGTAGAAGTCCAAAATGTCCAATATCCATAGTCTTCTAAAACTTTTATCCCCCTAATGATTAGACGTTTTGGTTAATCATTGTGATGATTAATATTGTATATATACTGATTTCTAACCATCTTTGTATATTGTGAGTAGCCTCATTTACTGGATTAACTTAGTCCGATTTTTCTATGTGTCAGCTTTTCGATGATCGTGTGACTGTACCCGTTTTTCATTCTCTACTAGCTTTATCTGAAAAATCATAACTGATTTGAGGATGAAAATATACAAACTACTATCTAGGAGAATATGTAGATGATTTAACTAACCTGCTGAAAATCAAAAGTTAAACAATGTGATTAGTTTATATCTATAAGATATATTCTGCGATCTTTTATGAAAATGATTAAGCTTAACGGGACCACAGAGGTGTTGAACTTTTTTGGACCGATGTTTCGATATTGGTAATGGGTAGAACTATACTTATTTACTACAAACTCAATATTAGGTATTTATAACATAATTCAGTTAGTGTACAATGTACATATCTTTGATGTAACACTACATCTTATTTGTTGAGATGTAAACCAATCAATCTCAGAAGTAAGAGATCACATAATTGTAATTTTGTCAGCTTGTCCATTTGAAAATATCCAAATTTTTAAGGTTGACAAAATTAATGGCATGCTGGTTATACAATGCTCAATCAACAAATTGAGATCTTGTTTTATGATAAACACATTTATGTGTCTAATTTGCTCTCAACTTTTATAGTGTTGGAACTCATTTTTTACTAATATTTTGTTTTTATGTATTTGTAGGTATTTTTGGAAAATAAACATTGTTAGAAAAATTGGCTCGAAAAACCACTAAAGGCACCTTCACTTTGGATCAGGGCACCACTTCTTCTTCCCATTTCAAACACAAAAATTTGGCGGGAACTTCAATCATATTTTGCGTGAACCTGGAAGAAATTTTTTTGGAGATATTCACGGAATTAAGACACAAGAAATTTTCTTACCTAATAAGTGGGAGTTTACGAGTTTAGGGATCTTAAAAGATCAACATAATCTCGTGAATATCTTTTCACATCAAACAAAACAGGGTACGGGATTTCTCTCCTCTTTCACTTGATCATGTTTCTATATCTTTGGAAGAATATTTAATAACCAGACAACAACAAACATCACCGAGATTTAGTTTTAAAGAAGATCAAATCGAATTATCCGAGAATGTTGTCGTTGAGAGAAATAATAATTCCGAGAATATATTCTTTCTCTGGGATAATTGAAAGGGAGATATTTTAGAGATTTAGGGTGGTTTTGATGTTACACTATAAATAGAAGATCGATACAAAGGTTTTAGAGGGGGGCTGGAGAGCTCACACTGAGACGGAGAGATCACAGAAAAAAATTCCAGGAAGAAAAGCTTTTGCTGGTGAAGAAGAAGGTAAAGAACATAAGGCGCCCAGAAACTGTCGCTGATAGTGTCGCTAACGCAGGCACTGAAGCAGTCTTATTTCAACAACACGTTAAGTCCGTTCTTTTCTCCTGTTTACTTTTCTTTCTTTTGTAACGCAGAGAACACTTATCTGTAACGCTTATAAGCGTATCAAATCTCATGTGTTACTATTATTTCACCATTGGAAGCACTTTTTGAGCTATGGAATATATTTTTTAGGGCTTTTCCAATACAATGAGCTAAACCCCATATGCTGAGGTGACGGAGAAAGCATTGTTTCAATAAAAGTGGTATAATTCTATTTTAATTAATTTTTTGCAATTTCTTTATGATTATTTGCCTTGGTTGAAATTTGATTAATGATTTTCGTTAAGCAATTGTGATTTCGTTAGATGGTACATGCTTTGGCATAGGTTTTAGATGTTCCATGCTTTTGTTATACAATTGTTCTTTTAAAAATCTACTTTTTGCAATATTTTAGAATCAAATTAAATGTTAGAATTGCATAAATAATAATTAGATTAAATCACTTTAATTGGTTAATGGTGAAATCCATAACCTCAGTATTTGTGAATATTATTTTCATATTTTGTACATATTTTTAGTTTAAAAATTAGTTTATTAAAATCTAAAATCAGTCTTCACAAGTTCGAGAGTTTGAAACCATTTCTTACCACAACTACAAACATATCAATTTTTGGCGCCGTTGCCGGGGAGCGGTTGTGGAATATTGTAATTAGTATTTTGATTTTATAATCGTAGTTTAAGTTTTATTTTTATATTTATTTTTATTTTTTATATATTTTTATTTTATTTTTAGGATTTTGGTTCTTTTTTACTAGTTTTGTGTCTTAGAATTTTATTTCAGGTACATTTGGGGTGGGGTGCACAAAGGTCGGTTCGGTTCGGTTCGGTTCTTGGTGGAACCCTGTACCTGTACCTCCCCATGGTCGGTTCTCAAAGTTTGTACCTGTACCCTGTACCCCGTACCTGGGTTCGGTTTCTGTCTTGTACCTTGTACCCTGGGTTCGGTTCCGGGTAAGTACCCTGTACCCTGTTTTTTTTTTTTTTGCATCTAAATTTTAAATATAAATGTAAATTGTTGAAGTAAAAGAGATAAAAAGTTTAAGTTTTGCTATCATTCCAATCTCATTACGAAATGTATACAGTATTAACTTCCATCAAATAAACACAAAAAAGAAGAATAACCAATATAGAGTTAGAATGTAAAGGTTTTAAGGGTTTCATAATGAGATTCAAGAAAGTAAAGATTTCGATAAAATGAATTTAATGAACTTCAAGGATCAAAAGATTCTAGCGCTGGCATAGGACACAACAACTCTGCAACATCCATTAAGAAATGAATATTATGTTAAAGATTGAATTGATAACTAATAAAGAAAATAAAAAAAAAAAGAAGAAAAAAATTTACATTACCTTCCTCAACATTAGAGTTATCATCTAGTATATAATCATATAAAAGATCAAGAACAATAGGTTTTAATAACCAACTTTGTAAAAGATCATGGGGAGGTACAGGTACAGGGTACAGGGGTAGTACCTGTATCTTGTACCCGGTTGTACTCGGTTCCCATTTTTTGTACCCGTACCCTGTACCTTGTACCCTCGGTTCGGTTATTTTGGGGTACGGTTCCTTCGGTTCCGGTCCGGTTCTTCGGTTCCGGTCGGTTCCTGTGCAGCCTTAATTTGGGGTTGCTCCTGGTCGCCTAGCTCAACAAAATTCGTCTGCTACAAAATACTCACGAGTTCTTTGTTTATGATTTATATATTGAACGATTTGGACAGGTTGGACGCTCATTACCCTAAATTGTGAATGTTGATACGAGGTAATAGTACTGCTTTTCGAAGTGGGAAAATACTTAGTTGAGTTCTTTGAACTCTTCCATTCCAGTTATAAGGGTAGGAGCAATTTTTTATCTTTATTTTATTTTCTTTTGTATATATGGAGTCTGTTTGCATGATTGATTCTAGCAACAATGATTCGTTAGATGTCTGCTTGGCCCATTTTGGAGCCTACTACGATGAGGATAGGTATTATGAAGAAGTTAATGCGTTGTTAGATTCTGTACCCGTTTTGGATTATGGAAAATGGCAACGCAAACCTGGTAATGTATGTGTTAATTCCAAGGAAACTTTAATTAAGTTTACCGACTTAGATTTCGTTTCTAAACCCCTAAACTTCCAAAAGTTACATAATTTAGGGTTAGAATTATGTGTTTCAAAAGTTTTGTGGGATTACTTTGCATCCAATTACCCAGAGGACTTGCTTATTCCTGACACTGTGCATGAACCAATCAATACTTCCCTAATATTATCCCCATATTTTATTGTTTACGCACTTCCCATTGTAGTAAAAACTTGGTTTGGGGGTAATCCTCTATTTTTGATAGTTTCAGTATCTCTGTGTTGCCATGATATAATTGTGAAACTGTCATTTTTATATATTTTATTTTGGGTTGATCCCCAAATTTTCAGGTTGTTAGTGTATGGGGATTCTTTCTGTACATATCCAATAGGTAGATTTTTATTTTCTTTTTAGACTTTTTTTTATTTTTTTTTTATTTTCAGTGTTCTTTGTTATTACTATCACTTGATGTGTGTTACAGAGAATACAGTTTTTCTTGCGTCAATCAGATGAGATGTTTCAATCCCTTCTCGTTGATTTACATTTGTTTCTCTTATTTATATTTATTGCATACCATCTTAGGTTGCACGGTTTGAAACATTGAAGACAATGTTAAATTTAGGTTTAGGGATAGAGTTTCAGAAAATTGATGCCAATAAGAAACTCTGAAATTTAGAAACTTGTGAATTATTCAGGATGACACTAACCATTCTAGGTAGATGGAAACATAGCTCTTATCTATATGAATTGGTATGCCCAGCTGAATGGTCTATTCATATCTGAATGCACTCAGGTGTTAGAAATAACATGATAATCATTGAACAAGCATATCTCGGAATCAACATAATCATATCACTTTCTATTTTTATTTTTGCAATTTTATGTTTCTCTAAGTGATTTGGTGGGGCCCTAGTATTTCCATAAGGTCGTAGCTTGGATGTGTTAGAATTTTCATTTTGTTGAAAAAAAAAAAAAAAAAATTTAACACTTTGATAGCAATATGTGTGTGTTTTCCCTGTCTCCGTCGCCTAAGCAAGCGTGGAATGCAGGATCCATGGAAACTATCATGTAATCTGCTGAAAAGGAGCATGCGCTTAGATTCAAAAGATCTAATCATGTAGTCATAAAAAAAAAGAAAAAAAATATTATGTATATAAATAATAATAATAAAAATAGGAGCATCCGAGCCGGACTTTATACTAATATTTTGGGAAACATCGTTCACCTTAGTCAACATATGCACCATTCGTTACTTTTATTTTCATCTTCTAATATATCACTATGTTTGAATTTGATTGATTTCGATCAATATGAATTTTTATCCAGTTTTGGACGTTAAATGATTATTTGAGTAGAGTTTATATTTTTATATGAATTTTAGTACGATGTGTGTAAACTCGTGTACAACAATTGGATTCATATAGGGTAATGATTCTTATAGTCGAAGAAATTAGTACGCCAACTAAATAGCTTGTTTAGTGTCTATCCTCAATCGTTCACAGGTAGCTAGAATTTGGAGTAAAGGTTTTGTGGGTATATCTCTTGTAAACCTTCACGAGACAAAACTCGTCCGCTAAGGCCACTTAGGGGTTTAAAGGCTTATTACACATGCTAAATGTAGTCGCGATTCCTGCGAAAGTGAGTTAGGATTTTTATTTCATTTTTAGATTAGTTTTGCTCGAGGACTAGCAAAATATAGGTTTGGGGTATTTGATACGGACTTAATTTATACATTTTTATCTCCTAATTTATATTTGCTAGTACTTCATTTTGTATTAATAATGTATTTTTATGTTTTTAAGACGATACATCGGAAAAACCCGACATTACAATTAATATGGCTAAAGGGGATAAAATGGTGATGAAATTCACCTACTCATTTGCGCTGCTACTTTACGGACGTAGTCAGTATGGTCTGGGACGTTAAAAGAGAAGTAAGTAGAGGACGGCTGGATCAATGACTAGTTCATGGAGAACAATCTGTGTGAAATGATCGTACTGTGTTAGGGCCAATTAGTATAAGGGAGAGTTGGTTTCAGAGAACAAATAAGAACATGTTATATCAATTTGTAATCAAAAGTCCAAGGGTCACTAGCTAAGTCTGGACGTGTTAAAAGGGAGGATAAAAACTCTTGAGTCCAAAAGTAGGATTTTATGGTCATACGTGGCATGAAAGTAAATAAAGGATCAGAGGGTGAGATATGGCGTGAAATAGAGTTGGATATTGGCTGGAAGTTAGAGAAAAAAAGTAGCTGACGTGTGTAGAGATGGGTAAGGTGGTCTGGTGGCTGCTGTTAAGGTTAAAAGAAAAGAAAGTCTTCTTTTGAGTTTAGCTGATGGAACGTGATTTCGAGAGAGGGAAAGAAGGATGATTGGGTGCTGTGTAGGACTAGTACACATGTGAAGAGGTTTTGTTGGAGGCTGGTTCGTAGGTACGGTGGTAGGAAGTAACTAGGGAAACCTAGGAAGAATATCTAGAAAGCTATACCTAGCCTAGGGATTGTGACATGAGTCTAGAGAGGGGATATGTCCATATGTGATGAATTAAAGAGAGCGGTGGTCAGAGGATGAAAATAAGAAGGGTGACGTGGAAAGAATTGTGGGGTCTGGTTGCTTTGTTTGTTTGGATAAGATTGAATGGCATGTGAGTTGAATAGAGAACGAGGGTTCTAAGTGGAGACTATAAAAGCAAAATCTTGACGAAACAGAAAGGGGGCGCTGCTAGGTCTTCTTTTTGGAGTTCTGTTTTTCTTCTTGGGAGGCGGACATTGGGGACGAAAGGGTACAGTGCATCAGGTGGAGAAAGAAAAGGACGGAGGGAAAGAGAAGACGTCCGGAATCCGTCGTTTTCGCTACAATAACATCAGTTTAATCTTTTCTTCTCTACTTTTGTTATATATTTTTATGGGTTTTAAGAAATCCAACCCTATGTCTTGCTAATTAATTTGTA
This sequence comes from Papaver californicum, assembly GCA_023531435.1. NCBI lineage: Eukaryota > Viridiplantae > Streptophyta > Magnoliopsida > Ranunculales > Papaveraceae > Papaver > Papaver californicum. Next base: position 1,419,600 of record JAJJMC010014777.1, on the reverse strand, counting down.
ACTAGGGTTTTATGTCGAAACCACTTTTAGTACTAGACCAATTAAATTGAATTATTTGGTAATAGACTATTATGATTTGAATATAATTAATTCTTGATATCGTTTATTGATTTATAGAAAAATTAGTTGTTGCTTCACCGGTTCTGTACAATATAGTAACATATGCACAAAATTAATAGGATAGCAAATATGTTTGTCTACTTATTTGATATTCCATGCTTTGGTCAAATCCTTAGATGGGGTATGCTTAGAAGAGCCAGATATTATTTGTGAACCTATAATTAGTTTCGTATTATTTTCTTGCTAACGCAATTAGATGGTGTATGCATGAGACTTAGGGATTTTTGATGCGCCATGCTTAGGGCGTCCCAGTGATATTTGCGACTCTAATATATATAATAGGTGATGTCGATAGAACGAACAATAGATGAATATTCATGAGTTATGTTTCACTTTAGTAATTAAATAGAAATAGTGGTGGATATTGAAAACCCTGGTTACTGTTTCTCCCATTTGATTTATTTTATTAGTTTAGTTTATTTTTCTTGTTTTAATTTTATTCCGAAAAATCCAAAAATATTATTCTTGATTAGTTGATTGAGATATTAAATGCAATATTTTCCCGCTCCATGTGGGTTCGACCCGTACTTGTCGTTGTCTACTAGTTCGGTGATGTTTGTTGTTGTCTGGTTATTAATATTCTTCCAAAGATATAGAAACATGATTAAGTGAAAGAGGAGAGAAATCTCGTACCCTGTTTTGTTTGATGTGAAAAGATATTCACGAGATTAAGTTGATATTTTAAGATCCCCAAACTCGTACAACTCCTACTTATTAGGTAAGAAAATTTCTAGTGTCTTAATTCCGTGAATATTTTCTTCCAGGTTCACTATAAATATGATTGAAGTTCCCACCAAATTTTTGTGTTTGAAATGGGAAGAAGAAGTGGTGCCCTGATCCAAAGTAAAGGTTCCTTTAGTAGTTTTTCGAGCCAATTTTTCCAACAATGTTTATTTTCCAAAAATACCTATAAATACATAAAAACACAATATTAGTACAAAATGAGTTCCAAGACTATAAAAGTTCAGAGCAAATTAGACACATAAATATGTCTATCATTTTATTGAGATCTTTCATCTCAAACTCCATTAAGATGTTTTGTTTTTTGGACAACTCTTCAGAAGTACCAATCAAATTTGATGATGTATAAATCAAATCTAGTAAATATAGAATTTGCTTTTTCTACTCGGCATACATGATTGCTCACATATTGTGGCTTAATAAATATTAGTGAGCCGATTATACCACATTCCTCTAGATTATTTCAAACCGTAAAAGACTTGATTTAACTTTTAGTGAATACCTATGATATGGTTTGTCTATTGATAACTCAAAACCATTAAGGATTTTCATGTATCAAGTTCACCATAAAAAATTAAATGCATATTGAGTCCTTAAAGGATTACCAGACTATTAATAAAATACTGAGATGGTAACTGCATCAATAACAAGGAACATGTTTCTTTGTACCCCATCTTCGGTTTCTACGAAATTTTTTGTTCCATGAGTTAACTTCACTATTCTTATTATCCGTGAACATCATCTAGTAGACAATAAGAAGAACATTTTAGAATTCCAAGTTTGCAAACAACCATCTGTGACCAAATATAGCTTACCTTATCGAGTCTTCGGGTGCAGTTCCAAAAATATATGTTGTGCAAGAAATTATTATTATGCCTGAATCCTTTTTTTCCATTTTAACCAGTTATTCCTTTGATGCCATTCCCCCAATGAAGTTGTTTTATCACCATCATCGTCTATGAAAATTATCCCTGGACAATTTGAATATGTCACAAACAATTATTGTATTACGATCGTAATTTTCTCTTTTGCACGCATGCTTTATGTCGATTTCTCATTTTAAGATTCCATAGTCTCCGTGGAGATGGTGCCTTTTCTAGGAGAACTATATTCATAGAAATTAGATATTCTCTTCAAGACCTCTATCTCTCAAAGATTATGATTAGTTCTTCCTTCTTAAGAGAACTTAATATTTTCAATTAACTAACCTTCCACGTTTGAAGTGCGTTTTAAATAACACACTGACTACTAAGTACATTGACGACTTCCCAAGAATACAACTTGATTAGTATTTCTGAAGAAATCAAATCTTCTACATGTCATAAATTGGTGCAAAATATTAAGATGAGGTAGATCCGGGGTAAACCAGGATAATTCACACCGTTTTTCAAGCGGTAGCCTTTCCTCCCCCAAACGGCGAGTAAAATTTTTAATCAAATTTTAATTCTTGTTAGTCGCACCAACACTACAACTTCATATAATATAATTTAGCATATCCCTAGGCACAAACATGGCATTGTTTTTGTGAGTAATAAGTTCAGCGTACTTTATATATGATTCAACCAAACCATTTAGTGAATGCACATGAACACAGAAAGATTAGGTGATAAGTTATTATATTTAGCCGATATACTAGACTTGACCTTTTTTTGTAGTAAATATGTTAGTGTAGGAAATTGGGCTTAAGATTGTTTGTGGGGAAAAACAAATTGAAGGGTAATTTTTAGGAAAAAGTGGAGTGAGCAGGTGATAATTCATCAATCCTTAAACATTTGTACTGTTGAAGTATTTTTTTTTAGATTCGAGAAATCAATCTGTACAATCCTGGCCTAAACCAAGAAATGTCTATTCCAGTCTTGGTTTAGTCACAAAGGAGAAGGAGAAGGGTTGGTCTGAGGGAGGGAAGCGAGAAAAGGGTTGAGGTCAGAGTATCAGACTCTGTGGGATGTAATAGGTGTGAATAGCTATGAACGATACTGCGTGAGAAGGTTGAATGATTGAGTTGTTTAACTTGAATTTTTTTTATAATAGACTTGTCTCATAGTTCGACTTGATCAATTCAGACTTGTTTTCAATATATTGAGAAATCTATTTTATAGTCATAGCTATTGTAACCGTTCACTTGACCTCTTCTCTGAAGAAAATGTCAAAGGTTGAGTAGTGGTGAAGTGGAGAAGATGGAGAAAGTGTTGACAACTGCTCCCCACTTCAACTAAGGTTGAATGGATGGTTTCTCAACTTACCACTCATATACTCAACTGCTAATCGAACTTTCCAGATTTTCTCTTTAATAGGTGCACTGCAGCACACATGCCGTAGATCGCCATACCGAATACCCTAGTGAATATCCCCCCATTTGCGACGTTGACGTCTCATGTAAATTTTGTAGTATTGAGTACTACTAATAATATTAAGTCGAATGAATGAGACTTACTTAATCTTTTGACTGAAGACCTGTCTTGCTTGACTAGGATGATGAGTCTAGCAGACTAAAATATAATAAATATGTATTTATTTGTGTACAAGGAACAATATGTTCAACTAAGTCAATTCTGCATTGACATGATAATTTTTTAAAAATAAGGTATGCTTCTAAGCATGAGAAAATGTATGTGAGACCATATATAAAAATATATGTGTGAGAGGCCACATATATGAGCGAGACCTTGCATGGCCTTTGATAAACAAATTAGGGTTTTGAAACTTGTATGTCTGAAGCAAACCCAAATAGGAAAATATTGGAAGCTAATATTAAGGCTCCTTAGTTGAAAGGATTTACGTAGACTCCTTAGTTGAAAGGAGTGTATTACACGAGTTTTTCCTATGAACCAAGACGCACAAGTTTGTCTATTTAGCTAAGACACACAAGTTGGGTCAAAAAAGTAAAAATACCTCTCTTTGGTCGAATAGGCAAGGCATACACGTTTTTACTCTTTGTACTAAGACTCACACGTTGAGGTCGAAAGAGTAAAATACATTTTAAGACAAGAGAGGCATTGACGCACGAGTTTGCTTCTGGAGAAAAGACGCACAAACTTTCCTGTTACGTGGTAAGCACTAGATGGTGGCCTGTTAGACGAAAATAAAATGACATATGACTTGATAATTCAATGGTTAGATATTACCATAGGAGTAGTAGTCGCCTTGAAATTTTTAATAAGCAAGCTAGATAGTTATGTTGGATGCTAATGCTACATGGCAAAGCAAGGCTCGGAATTAGTCGAACAAGCATAGGTTAATGGAAGACAGATGATCATGACTCAAATTTGAGGTAGATAAGCACGTCTATGCCTGAGATAGATGAACGATCTTTGATTGAAGCTGCACGTACAAGTTTGAGAAAAACTGGACAAACATGTTATAAATGAAGCTGGACGTGCAAGTTGCAAAACTGGTCGTACAAGTTTGATGGAGTTGATGTACGTGTGGGCCTTGGTTGAAGAGGCTTCAACCCTAATGTTGGACGGACAAGCATGACTTGAGCTCGAACGAGTGAGTTGAAGTTGAAGGTGGACGAGTTTTGTATTTGATTGTGAGACGTACAAGCTTTAGTTGTGAAAACAGATGAGGTTTGAAGGAAAGACAAAGCAAGGGGAGCCACGTTTTAGTTGGCCGAACTAAAGGGAAGTCTATTCCCTTCACAAACTTGAAATATTTATTTTCCTATAAAAGGAACCGTTGCTTTTCTCTTCTCTTCTTTACTAGTTTCTCCTCTTTCAATATCATTACCCTGTATTCGACTATCAGTATCAACCGATTATTAATAGTGAGGTAAGTTTTGTCTTGTTTCTTTTTCATGAGTGTACAACTCTAGATTGAATTCATGTATAATTTTTTTTTTTCAAAAGAACTTCTCATATGCTTGTTTGAATCAATAAACTTCATAAACCATAGTTTTTCTTGTGCAAACTCGTTAACTTTCTTGTATTTGCGTAAGAACATTAACTTTACAATAAACTATTGCTCACGGGTAGGTTAGGGTTTGGACCAAAACACTTATTGTTTTTTTTTATGCCGTGTGTTGATTCTCACATTTCTCTCAACTTTGGCAGCATCGTTTGCTTCTTGTGAGGCCGAGCTTAGTCTAGTTGTTGGTTCCTATTTCACCAGGTATGTATGCTTTTGGATTTCTTCTCTCTATTTTATTGAAAACGGAGGTGACCAATTGTTAGAGACATCATTGCTCTAAATCACATGATTTTATGTCTCTGTTGTTGTACATAAAATAATTAATTCTACTTTCTGATCTTCTTATACAATTTAAAAATGAGCAAAAGTATTCTTGTTGATTCCGTTGAGATGTCCCACGATAATAATGATGATTCTGCTTCTATTAATGGAGAAAATAATATTTATGGCTCTGGGAATGCTAAAGATATGCCAAACATGAACGATGGCTTCTTTATGTTTGCCTATTCTCAAGCTAGATTCGACCCTGGTCATGTCATGCGTGTCTTATGAAACTTGGGTGAAGTTGTGAACCCTCTGTTAGTTTCTCCTGAACATGTGATGCGGTTTTGTCTTCAAAGAAGAGAATATGATGTTAGTCTCCTTTGAGTGGTTGGGATGGGTGGTTGAGGAGTATGCTTGGTAAAGATCACATCGTAGCTTTTTTGAAGGATGCAAAAATTTATGAAGCTATTAAAGTATCTGGTACCCATTGGCTCAAGAAGGATGTACGTAGTGTGGTTTTTCATCTAAAGCTCCTTAGAATCTCTAAAATAAATTTCCGGTATAACTAAAAACAATTATTAGAATTAACCGCATGTCTAGGAAAATAGTATGTTAAGTTCCTAATTATTGTTTCAACGGAGTAATTTCCTTCGCTTCAAAGTTAAATTTTCCATAGATTTATTTATCAGACGAAAGGCATATCCCATCAAAAATTACCAAGCATGGCATATCTATTTATAGGTATAAATAATCAAAGTCACCACTTAACTGATATATAGTCTTAAAGAATCACATATAAATCTATAAGGATACACCGTCAAAGAACCTAATACAAGCACGACATATCAAATGGAAGACATATATGATCAATTCAACTATTTATTGAATGAACATCCAAGCAAATACGAAGCAAAATTACAAAACATTAAAATCATTATTTAAAATATTGTTATAAAATTAATATATGAGTCTACACAAATCAGATTAGTTTTCACCTAAAACCCTAGTTGCAATAGTATTACAACATATGTTGGGATACCGAAACTACAATACTACTGACTTGCTTACTGTTTCCTTATTACTTGATTTCTTTATTGAGTTCTCTTCTAGTTTCTTAAGTTAGACTACTGCTTTATTTAGATTTATTATTTTTGAAGTCAGTGGGTTATATATAGTGTTCTCTGGAACTATGTAAGACATTCAATTCAATTCAATCTATTAAGTTTACTTAATTCTGGTGGCTAATACTCAATTTAAAGGATTTTAGATGGTTGATCTCCAATCAATTGATCAAAGTTAGTATTAGGATTCTTTACTTTCGGTATCAGATCCCATCAACGCAACTATTCATTACGCCATTTTGATCATTTTATAACGAATATTTTTGTCCCTCAGAATTTAAGTAACAGAAATGTCCCTTGCAAAAACGGTGTTGCACATTACAACAACGTCTAGTGCATCATATATAAATGTTGCTTAAATTAATTAAAGCAATGGATATAAACATTGCTTAAATTATTTTTATACGTTGGTTAGTTATAATTTAAGCAGCGTATATCCTAAATTAAGCAACGTTTATGTAAGTGTTCATTAGGTTAGAAAAACATATTTTTGGGCCCCACAATAAATGTCGCCTTCCATATTCTACTGTGCAACATCTATATACGTTCCTTATTTTAGGAAAACTCAACAACATATTAGTCACCAACATTTATATTCGTTGCAAATTTAAATTAGGTTTTCAAAAATAAATAAATTGGATTTGATAAATTCCTACAAAATTCTACACCTATATATATATATTTCTGCACCTGCATATCATTCTAAATCAAGTAAAAGACCTAATTTATCCATATGGAAGAAGTTACATGAACCATAACATATTTTAGTGATCATCATTCATCACCATCAAGAATAATTGTTATTATATATGGTTCCAAATTATAAAAGAGAATCAATGGAAATGACTAATTTAAAACATGTAATAGATGATATAACGTAAACCCACCTAACAAAAGTTGGAGTCAACTTAAGCTGAATAAGCACAAAGTAGGAAGGGCTTCATAACCCCATGAAAACATAAACAGGAATCATGATAGATTTAAAACATACTATGTTTCTGAATTTGCTGAGTAACTAATCCTGATGCGGGGTTTAGAATTATCCCAAACTTCTAATATTGCAGTGGTACCTAAAAAGAGGAAGGCACGTCTTATCAGCATAAGTTAAATACTCAGATTGATTTAAGCTACATATGAACAAAAATACAAGTAACTTTAGTTCTTATGCAGGGCTTAGTAATAGCCCAGACTGCAATAGTTTTAGAAAAGTGGTAAAAATAGTTTGTTCGCTGAGACTTGTGAAGATTCTTTTTAGACCTAATTTTGATTTAAACTAGAAAATACGTGAATGATTTTAATAATATTGGGAAGAACTGGAACTCAGGATTCCACCACAATCACTTCTGATCGATTTCTACAATAATTCTTTAACAATTATAACTATTTTATTGACTCTGTTTCTTTGCCAAAAGTAGATTTCTTAAACATTAACTGTAAATCACAAGCATGGCGTATCAAAAGATCTTACGTCCCAGCATACACCATCAAACAAAATCACTACTAATTAAGAAAAATCATAAATCAATTAAAAATCAATGCAAAATTCATTAAGAATCAAAAATAGTTACCATTCCTTCATGAAATATGGCTTCCTCCATTGTCCCAGTGGTGGGATTTAGATCATCATGATTTACACACTCTCAAAACAATTATTCATGGCTCAAAAGTGTGTAAAAGAAGAAAAATAATAAAACAAATGGTTCGCAACGGTGTAACTGCGTTGCAGACCATTGTTTTCACTGTTACAGAAGAAAAATGTTTTCAGGGAAGATAAACGTTCCAGATGCTAAGATATCTGTTACAGATGGGTTGAACAAACCATTGCAGCTGAAGAAAAACGTTGCAAAGCTGAAGATATCCGTTGCAGATGGGTTGAAGAAATCGTCGTCGTATCCCTGTTCTTCCCGTTCAGCAGCAGAACTTTCTTTTTCTCCCAGTTTTTCCAAGCTTCCCCTCCCTTCTTTTTCTTCTTCCTCTTTGCTATTTATAGGTTCCACAAACCCTAACAACTCATCCTTAATCGATAAGGACCCAAAAACCAATCCAAAACAAACTCAGATTCATGTAAATCCAAGTCAGATAAGGAAACTCTTTTCCGGCAAAAATATGGATTTTCCAGCTTGTTTCACGTCTTTAAACTCTTGTAATTTACGTGTTTCATCCTCTAATGATTGTTGCTTCATGTTGATAAGGTTTAAACTCTTTAAAATCCCCCCAAAATAGTTTTTAAAACACCTCAATAACTTTCATACGTGAAGAATTGGTTTCCCGCCAACCTCAAATTTGAACCAAAAAGGAGGGTGCCCCTAATCCAAAATTGGGGTGCCTTTACCATATTTCGTGAGTGCCTTTAGTAATTTCCTCTGGGTACCTTTATAAACTTATTGAGCTAATTTTTCCACAAATATTTATTTCCCAACAATACCTATAAACACATAAAATAATACAATAAGTACCAAATTGAGCACTAACAAAAAAAAAGAATTGAGAACAATTTAGACACAAAAATGTGTCTATTAAATACCCCCAAACTTATTATTTGCTATTCCTCGAGCAAATATAATCTACAAATAAACTAACAATCCTAACTCACTTTCGCAGGAATCGCGACTACATTTAGCATATGTAATAAGCCTTTAAACCCATAGGTGTCCCTATTGGACGAGTTATAGTCTCGTGAGGGTTTACAAGCGGTATACTAACAAAACCTTTACTCCAAACCCTATCTACCTGTGAACGATTGAGGTTAACACTAAACAAGCTATTTAGTTGGCATACTAAATTCTTCGGCTATGGGAATCATTACCCTATATGAGTCCAATTGTTGTACACGAGTTTGCACTCAGCGTACTAAAATTCATACAAGAATTCAAAACTCTACTTAGATGGTCGTTCAACCATGATACTCAGAATCTTTCAAAGTTCAATCACATGAAATGATTTAGAAGATGGATATGGAAATGATGAAGTTTGCACATGTGGACTAAGGTGAACGGTGTTTCCCATTCTGTCTGAAGGTCGGTGCCAGGATGAATCCTAATGGATTAAGATACGTTCCCACTGTTCTTAATACTAATATCAATATCGACTCAACTGGTATATACAAGGGTCCCGGCAATCGATTTATTGAAAATAAAATAATTATTTATTATTTAAATGTACTGACAACATGATTGGATCAAATGAATCCAAGCGCATGATCCTTATCAGAATCAAAAATAGTCTAAATAATCTCACACACTCTACTCCATCCTGGCGGAGATAACAATTCGATATTGGTGCCCCACTAAATCACTTAGAGAAACACAAAATTACAAAAATAAAAACGGAAGGTGATATGGTCGAGATAGACTCCGAGATATGCTGACGACTATCATGTTATTTATAACACCTGAACTCTATCCTTTTATGAATAGACCATTTAGATGGGCATACCAATTCCTATTGAAAAAAAGCTAAGTTTCCATCTACCTAGAATGGTTAGTGTCTTCCTAAATTTTTCACAAGTTTCTAGATTTTGGAGTTTATTATTTCAACTTAAATGTTTCTCCCTTACCCCCAAATATAAATCTAACGTTGTCCTCAATATTCTAAAGATGAATGATTAAATACATGAACAAGGAGAACTATTACCAACCGAAGGAAAAGATCTAAGGAAAGATATTACCGTGTCCCAAGAGCATGGGTTACCTCCCAAGAAGTGCTAAGTTTAAAGTCTTCATCCAGACTAAGAAAGAATTAGTTACCTCATAAAATCATATAGAAATAGCCGGAACAACTGTGGATCATCTGAATAAAATAATGCTATCCAAAATAGAAGGAAACTGCAGCAGGCCCAAAAAGTGAACAAACAGAGTACAACCTTACCAATATCTAGTGTCTTGTTTAAGACAACTACAGCTAGTTGAGGTTCAGGTTCAGGCTCTATAAAAGGGTCTAGATAAAATATTTTCATGGGCTGGATTTCCTCATAGGCATGATCAACAGGATCATGTTGTAAAGTCTGGAGTAACCCAACTAATAAATTTGAAGCACATAATAATAACCTGAATAATTGTGGATCCTCAAAGTCAATCAGATTTGACCCACACAGTTGACTACAATGAAGGTAGTAGTCCTTTTTAAGAAAATATGTCAATTCTAATTTCCTAAAGTAATTAGGCTTAGTCTCAAAACTTAATAACTGACACATTTGAAATTCATACGTTCCCACATATGGAAGAAAATATTTTGGTGGGAAAAAAAGAGTCAATCTTTGTATTATTTCCTAGGTAAACCACATCGATCAGAGGATGGGTTTCTAACAACTGAACTTCTTTATGGACATCAACAGGCTCAGGGAATCTAGTTTGAAGATGATCTTGAAAAATGGTAGAAGTGCAAATGGCAATCCCCAAGTGAGGGACTTTAAGAAGGGATACTTGACAATCACAAGAATCATCGGTACCCCCAAACTTAGGGTGGACATTACTCTCAGATTGAATAAAAACTATTGGTTGGATTCTAGAGTCCTTAAGGTCAGAACTATACTCAGCTTCCTCTATAGAAGGAAATAAGGTGGACTTATAAACTGGCAGAAGTTCGAACTTAGTTTTCCATATATTATAAGTGTCCATCAAAGGTACAAAATATAACAAAGTATTCACCTCATTAATAACACTATCATCGTAAACATCAAACCAAAGTGGGTTGTTTAATGAATCTTCTAACAGAGTGCTTGGTAATGACTCCTGAACTAATGTTTTTAGTACCTATCATGTACACCTCTTCAATGCACGTGTCATCTATCTCAGGTGGTTGGTTACTAATATTAAAAATATTCAACTCAATAGTAATATTACCAAAAGATAAGTTCATAATACCATTTCGACAGTTAATGCTTGCATTAGATGTATCTAAAAACGGGCGACCTAATATCACAGGTATCTGATTCTCTGGGTCAGGGACAGGTTGGGTATCAAGGACAACATAATCCACTGGATAAATAAATTTATCGACCTCAATAAGAACATCTTCTATGACACTACGAGGAATTTTCACAGACCTATCAGCTAATTACAGTGTTATCTGAGTAGGTTTTAAATCACCAAGTCCTAGATGGAGGTACACATGGTACGAAAGTACGTTCACATTGGTTCCTAAGTCAAGTAACGCTTTCTCAACACGGTAGTTACCTATTGTGCAAGAAATGGTTGGGAACCCTGGGTCTTTGTACTTAGGATTTGTATTGTTCTGGATAATTGAACTCACATTACTAGCTAAAAAGGATTTCTTTTGTACAATAAGCTTTCGCTTTCGCGTACACATATCCTTAAGGAACTTGGCATAAGTAGGAATCTGCCTAATTGCATCTAATAAAGTAAGGTTGATAATGACTTGCTTAAAAACCTCCAATATGTCGTTAAAATTGGATTCCTTCTTTTTTGGTGCTAACAGTTGTGGAAGCGTGGCTATGGGCACAAAATCTGGTTTATAAGGAAATGCATCAGGCTCTTTAGATACTTCATCAGTCTCTTCAGCTACTGGCTCAAAAGAATGAACTACCATATGTTCACTATCATGCATGGTTACCTTGTTGTCTACCACTTTACCATTCCTAAGGGTTTTAATTGCATTCACATGATTTGATGATTTCTCACCAGAATATACTTCATGAACTCCACTAGGATTGGGTTGGGCCTGACTAGGAAACTTACCTTTTTCTCTTTCTATCAAAAACTCAGCGATTTGACCAACCTAGGTTTCTAAATAGAAATAGCCTGACTGTTAGCCTGAAAAATCTTTTTATTTTCTTGTAAACTTTGGTTGACTGACTGCCGAAAATATTTAGTGTCCTGATTTAATAAGGAGAGACACTCTGCTAAACTCATGATCGTCTTATCTATCGGATTCTGAAATTATCCCAGTCCTGAAGGATTCTTAGTATATCCAAAACCTGGGGGAACCTTAGAATTGCTAGACTGACCTTGACTCTATCACTAAGACCAACAAAGGTTAGGATGGTTTCTCCAACCAGGTTATAGGTTTCTGAATAAAGGTTAAACTTCTGATGGTTATCAAATCTAGTGTTATTATAAAGAGCATGGGCGTGCTCTTCAACAGTATGTCCTTCCCAAAATTACTTGAGCTCAATTCCACAACTAGATTGACTCAGTTCTAAAGCTTCTAACCTTTTTGATATAGTTGTTATTTTGGCATCTGATTCAAATGATCCTTCTACCCTATTGATATTTCCTCTACTTAGAAGATTTTTTTCAGGGGATCCCTATTGTTTTCCCACTACTGGTTTTTTCGGCGAATTCATTCAAAAATGTCATCGCACCATCGACAGTTTGATTTTCAAACCCACCTGTGCATAAAGACTCAACCATGGTTGTTGTCGAATAATCTAAACCCTCGTAGAGGATCTGAACTAGCCTTATTTTTTCTAAACCATGATGAGGACATTGTGATAATAAGTCATTGAACCTTTCCAAATAACTATATAAAGATTCTCCCTCTTGTTGAGCAAATGTGCAAATACGCTGCCTAATAGATGGTGTTTTGTGCATAGGGAAAAACTTCTGGAGAAAAGGAAGATGTAAGTTGTTCATAGGTTTCAATTGGCTCGGAAGTTAAACTATATAGCCAAGATTTGGCTTTCTCTCTTAGTGAAAAAGGAAACAGTCTAAGTTTCAATGCTTCATCATCTAAGCCCTTAATCCTGATGGTACTACAAATTTCATCAAAATCCCTAACATGGAAATAGGGGTTTTCATTTTCTTTCCATAAGAAGATTGGGAACATTTGTATGGTCCTAGGTTTCAACTCATAGTTTGCTTCAGTTTCAGCTAACTTGATACATGATGGACGAGAAGTCCTAGTCGGGTTCAACAAAGCTTTTAAAGTTGCCATTGCAGGCGCTGTCAAAGGACTATAAGTAACTTCTTCACACAGTGTCAAGTTCTAAAAATTAAAATTTCCAAAAACAGGGCCCTCATAAGAAGAGTCTTCGAGGTCCTCGTTTCCAGGGACAGAACTACTAGGTTTTTCACTAATCAAACGACCAGAGTGTCTCTTTCCCAAGCTCGCTCAGTGATGACTTCGAGCGGTCTTGGCATACACTATAAAAAAACTAGAAAAAATAAATCCTAATTGAAAGGGAATTCTAAAAAATCACAAGCAAGGCTGACTTAACCGAATCAAACCTATCGAATCTAGCAAACCAAAAGCATGATGGCTCCACTTAGATTGTTTATAGACCATCTTCTATTCTTTCAAAACGCAACTAGTTACAGTTTTAGCAAACCTCTTAGAACGATCCAGATTAGATTAATTCGAACAGAAACAGGATAATCTCTATGGAGCTTTGACAACCCTGTCTCTTTGGCAACTTTTCCTTGGGTTACAAGGCGGCTCTAATCAACTTAAAATTATCTTCTTGAACCTTAAGTTAGGCTAACAAAGTAACCAATACAGTCCTTATGAACGAGTTTCCTGTAAGCTCGTTACCATATCGGTCTTTTTCTAGTCAAAATTTTAAGGTTTAGGTTCGCGTTTGGTAACGTGTTCCTAAAGCGGGCAAGAAGGAAACTGTGATGAAATCCGAGTCTTTATCTTGTATGGCCAGTTCTTGTCCTTTACTAGAAAAGTAAATCCGTATTCAGAACCTCAGCATATATACACACAAAGTAGTCCAGAAAACCCACTGACAGGGGATTTGTTGGTGGTTAGAGTCTTACCTCCCTTTCCAGACAGGCGATGAACCGTTGAAGTCGACTCAAGCCACCGACTCCTATGTCAATGTACGAACTTGAGGGGCTGAGACAATATCGTAATTGTCGTCCTTCCCTGTTGCAGTTTATATTTAATTACCCTTCTGTAGGTTTAAAAAAAAATAATGAGTCCAAAAGTCCCCAAAAAAATAAGTCCAAAGTCCAAAGAAAAAGTCCAAAAATAAAAGAAAAATTATAAAAATAATAAAGGATTTCCTATTTTCTAAAAATAAAAATAAATAAAACCCTACAAAATTAACTAAAGAAAAAATTCTTGTCTTCTTTTTCCGTTCTTTTCGATTTATCTTTGACTCCAATTCTTTAATCAATCAATATGATATTTGGCTTCCAATTTCTTTTTGATCCAAAACCCGTAATACAAAGAAGAATAACCAAAAACGCAAAATAGAACAAATAAAAATAAAAATAAAAATTTAATTAAACTAACTAACCTAAAAAAACTTAAAACAAGTCCCCGGCAACGGCACCAAAAACTTGATCGTTTTAGAAAAGTGGTAAAAATAGTTCGTTCGCTGAGACTTGTGAACATTCGTTTTAGACCTAATTTTGATTTAAACTAGAAAATACGTTAAAGATTTTAATAATATTGGGAAGAACTAGAACTCAGGATTCCACCAAAATCACTTCTGCTTGCTTTCTATAATAATTCTTTAACAATTATAGCTCTTTTATTGACTCTGTTTCTTTGCCAAAAGTAGATTACTAAAACATTAACTGTAAATCACAAACATTGCGCATCAAAAGCTTTTACTTCCCAGCATACACCATTAAACAAAATCACAACTAATTACGAAAATTTATAAATCAATTAAAAATCAATGCAAAAGTCATTAAGAATCAAAAATTGTTACCATTCATTAATGAAATATGGCTTCCTCCATTGTCCTAGTGGTGGGGTTTATCTCATCATGATTTAAACACTCTCAAAACAATTATTCATGGCTCAAAAGTGTGTAAAATAAATAAATAAATAAAATAGATGGTTCGCAACGGTGTAACTGCGTTGCAGACCACTGTTTTCACTGTTACAGAAGAAAAGTATTTTCAAGGAAGTTAAACGTTGCATATGCTAAGATCGTTGCAGATGGGTTGAAGAAATCGTCGTCGTATCCCTGTTCTTCCCGTTCAACAGCAAAACTTTCTTTTTCTCCTGTTTTTTTTTTCGAGCCTCCCCTCCCTTCTTTTTCTGCCTCCTCTTTGCTATTTATAGGTTCCACAAACCCTAACAAATCATCCTTAATCGATAAAGACCCAAAACTAGTCCAAAACAAACTCAGATTCATGTAAATCCGAGTCAGAGAAGGAAACTCTTTTCCGTCAAAAACATGGATTTTCCATCTTTTTTCACTGCTTTAAACTCTTTTAATTTACGTGTTTCACCCTCTAATGATTGTTGCTTCATGTTGATAAGGTTTAAACTTTTTAAAATCCCCCCAAAATCGCTTTTGAAACACCTCAGTAACTCTCATACGTGAAGAATTGGTTTCCCGCCAACTTCAAATTTGAACCAAAAAAGAGGGTGCCCCTTATCCAAAAGTGGGGGCCTTTATCATATTTCATGGGTGCCTTTAGTAATTTCCTCTGGGTGCCTTTATCAAATTTTTGAGCTAATTTTTTCACAAATATTTATTTCCCAAAAATACCTACAAACACATAAAATAACACAATAAGTATCAAAATGAGCACTAACAAAACAAAGAATTGAGAAAAATTTAAACATTAAAATGTGTCTATCAAGTAGTACCTGAAAAGAGGAGAGTACATCTAGTCAACATTATTAAAAAGAGAAGTAACTATGTAGCAGTTCTATTCTACAAATATAGGGCTATCGACCATATTTTATATCGAGTTACATGATATACATTCCTTTGAAATAGAACAATGTTTAATGTCACTAGTATAGGCTCCTGTTATGATTACTAACATCCTCTAATATATATTTACTCAAGTCCTCTAAAATCTGTCATAGGGAGAATCCCATATTGAAGAGAACACCAAACTTTGGTATGTGCTATCAAAGTTTAGTGTGTAAAGAACTGGTAGGTAAATCATTCAAAAATGAAGTTGTATTTTCCCGCAGCACCCACACCCATCGAGATACAAATTAAATATAGTACGTAAATATGGAAGGAGAAGACCTAAATACCATTAATTCCATTTACGCAGCATACATCGTATAGAAGGAAAAGACCTAAAGGGTTGTCAACCTAATTTGAAAAAGGTGCAGAAAATTACATCATCCGAGATATTTGCCAAACATTTAAATAATTAAAGCCTAACCATAAATTTCAAGTCTCAAGTCATTGGCATTTAGTAGAAGCTCATGCATTGAAAGAAAGTAGTATGAAAGAACTTATAATGCCGCTGACACCGCCAAGCAGTAAATGTTTTATCCCAAGTTTATCAACTACAAGGACCACTACTCTAGTCATCATCAACTACAAAAAAGAAGAAAATTCAGGCTTTCAGAATTCGGGTACAATATATCAATAGTTACTCTTATAATTGAATGTTTTACACATATATAAGTGTAAACCAATACTAAAATGGGGCTTATAATAGATAGGTTGCAATTTATTAGATTGTATAAGTTACATTTGAATATGGAATAAAGAAATGAATATATAAGTTACATTTGAATATGAAATAAATAAATGAAAATCTTACGACTCTTACCTGAATTGAATCACAAAAACAACTTAGATCGAATTTCTTGCACAGACCCAAAACTACCACACCACCCTTCATGTATCAATATTCAACAATAAATAAAGACATATAGAAAAAGTACATACAACCACTCAGCTAACCAATTAAGTACTAATCACTATATATATATGAAAAATAAAGAGGGCTCATATATAGATAAAGCTTGTCGTCTTTACTTAAGACATCCTGACAAAAACAGAAGCAATTGTTGTTCTTCGCCTTTACGGAATGATGCTAGCAACACCACTTGATTTAAGCGTACGTTGGAGAACCAATAATAATATGGATGAATTAGACAACCAATAGGATAAAGTATCATTATTATCCTGGACCTGTGCATAAGATTGGAACATTAATCCAAGCATGGATATGAGTTTGTTTTCCAAACTAATTCATATTTAGTGAGCCATCGAAAGAAAATTAAGTACAATGAGGAACACCTAACGTATCAAAATAAAAAGATCAGCTTAATTGGTACTCCATACCTGCTGCTTCTTATTAAGAGATCTCTATGGCGTTTCCTCAGTTTCAGGCTCCAAGGATTAGATACAACAAGACTCATATCCTGGGGCACTATCCAAAATTAAGAGTATTGGTTATATACAACCTCATCGACTAAGATCAGTATGGCAATATCACAAAGTGTCATTTACATACCGTGGAAGTCTTGGTTCTCCATGTAGAAACTTTCCATTTTGGAGAGTCTCTGCTAAAAATATAACCGCACAAATTGTCATTAAATGAATAAGAGAACGATATTTTAGCACTGTGCCAATCAGTTTAATTATTATACACGAACTAGCAAGGGTTGTACTGGCAAGCAAGTAGGTTTATTATATTACAAATATTATAACTTTTTTGTACCTGAAAAATTGTTTTATTTTTCCGGTTAGCGAAAGATTTACTAGTTGGTGAAATAGCCAACGCTTGCTTATAAAGCGCACTTAAATGACATTTGGAGACAACTGCAACAACATGCCTCATAAACCTACAAATCAGTTTATGCTGATAAAAATGAGAGTTTTTGAGGGCTAATTCTTACCTCCCCCTTGATATTCATTCATAGGTCTTGTCATAGTCAGCATAAAAATCTGAATTAACAACATTCATCCCAATTACAACCTACACAAAGACAAAAGAGTTAACTACAAAGAATACACTTCAAAACGCCACAATGATCAAGAATAATGCAGTGTATCTAACTTTATTCTTTCTTTTTGTGTGTCAAACTGTGACATCATTTATACTATGTAGGATAGACAAAGTCATTACCATATTACGTATAGAGCGTGGTTCATTTGTGCCCAATCCAAATATTCACATACTAAGTAATTTCACTTGAGCTTCAAACTAATTTCTCCTACAAGCATCGCATACTTTCTTTTTCATATAACAAGATCCTGACTCAATGCAAACAATATAATGCCAGGATAGTATGCAAGTATGCTCAATATATAACAGTTATATTTACTATATAATTTTGGAAATGGTATAAGGAACACATTAGCTGCCCACATAACGCAGAAGTCAAAGTGGACATGCCACATCATTTTTTTTATTAGAAAAGGAATATCATAAAGCAGCCAAAACTTCTAAGGAAGTGCATGAGGTTATAAGGAAAATCAAGCAAAACAAAATGCTAGAAGAAAAAAAGGTATATATGTGGTTTTAAATGTCTTTGTTATCATATAAATCAAATCCATGCAATTATATATCAGAATTTCCCCATTTTGAAAATGAACATATCGGCTTAATAAATGGACATTGGATTATGGATGGTTAGGTAGTGGTAAAGCCTTTAGCCCAAGAGCGCCACTTCCTGTGCGTAAAAAATCCTTATAAACCCAATGATTAAAAACTAAAAGATGCAATGATAAGACATCAACTGCATATAGAAAATTAACAAAAACTAACACCAATCAAGATTAAATTTAGGAATCCTAATGCCTTTTTCACCCCCTTATGCACATTTCCACACTGCAAGGCTTGTGTTTCCACTTACAAAATCAGTCTAGGTAATCATCTTGCTTGGATAATCAATTAATAATATATACAATAAATATATCAACGCTAGTATAAACCTTCATCAAACATAAAAATTCCCTTATATATACCAGAGATTCTGTAGAGAAAAAACATGAGTTAACAATTATACAAAGAACCTATTAATAAATGATTCTCAGCAGCAGCAACAACACAAAAATGCTCTTTGTCCAACCATTTTTTTGATTGTCAATGTTACAGTCTCGGACTCTCTGAACTCCACCATTTGTAGAAGAATTTACACGAGTACCTGTGAAGGAATAATTCCTAAAACACAACAATGGTTGAATGCGAAGTTAGTTACCAAAACTAGATAAACACTGTTTTAGCAATTATGATTGTTAACCTACAATTTACATATGAAAAACCTACCTTTTTAGTTGGGGATTTCATGAACAAAATCGATTTTCTATGGTTACAAAAAATTCAAATTATTATTGGATAGATCGACAATTTTGGTATATGGGTAAAGAAGTAAAGGTTTAGATTTGGGGGTTTTCAGGTGAAATATTTTTGAGAGAGAAAAAAACAAGAGAGAGAGAACGAAAAACGAGTCGTAAAAATGAGTTTCTTTTTCTTATAAGCATGTTGAGTTATGATTTTAGAAAATATATTTAAGTGGTCTGAATATATTTATATTTCTAGAAAGTATTTAATTGAAACCAAACTATCTTGGAAGTAAATTCGAATAATAAAAAAAAATTTGGG
>JAJJMC010014777.1:1381444-1400110 GCA_023531435.1 Papaver californicum | reverse complement strand
TTAGGGGGAGATTGTTTGGTAGGTGAAAAATTGAGCGGAGAAATTGGGGGGAACCAATTTTAAGAATTCTAAAATGATGTTGAATGTTAATGCAAAAAATCAGAAAACTCAAAAAACATATGCACTCCTAAAAACCCTTAGAGTAACCTAATTCAAAAAAAGCCACAATTTAAAATGTATATAAACGTGCAAACACGTTGCTTAATTATTTTGAGATAATTATGAATTAAAACAACGTATATCCGTTGTGCATCAAAAAATTGAAATGTTGAAAGATTGGCCATTTGGCATAGTGATTGTTTTCTCAAAACCCATAGAAATAATTAACAAAATAATAACGACCCATATCCTTTTGAATCACCCAAATCCAAGGTTCAGAGCTCTAGATATGGTAAAAAAAGGTGAAACATATCAAAATTAGTCCCAAATTTTAGGCCCATTACGGGTCACTAAGGTCTTAGACGAATTTCCACCCCGAAAAACCTTTTTTTTTTCATGGGTCTCTAGATGGTGGGAAGCAACACCGGGGAGTGGAAAATGGAAGGAAAGAAAAGGAAGAATAAAAAAAAAGAACAAAATATAGAAGAAAACCAAAAACTATGGAGAATGAGATGGAGCTCGGGTTTCTAGAGAGGAACCCTAAGGAGAATCAAGATGAGTTTGTAGCTAATAAAGGAAGAATGCTAAATCTCTTTCTCTTTGGGTGATTTTTCTTATACTTGATTTAAGTTTTCATATGGTTTTGTATAGTTAAATTTCGGTAATTTATTTGTATAATTTTATGTTTTTGATCAATGATCATCTTTCTCATGTTACTATTAACATGCTTAGAAATCTGTGGTTAAATTTGAGGATAATCCGCCGCATATTTACTGTTGAATGTATCTTTTAACTTGGGTGATATTTTCTGAAACTTTTGGATAGTTTCGCTTTGTCATGATCTTGACCCTTTTAAGCAGTCTTGATGATATTAGAATGATTTTTGGATTTAACAAAAGTTGTAGATTGGTGTCTTATCTTTTATTGTGTTTTAGATTTTCTTAGTTTCAGATTATTGTGAAATGACTATGAATATTTTGGTAACATGATGTAACCTGACCAGTTTTTAGGATGATCTTGTAAAATCAATATATTTTGTTTGAGCCATTGGTTTGCTGTAAATTTTGGATATCCCACAATTAATTTTTTTGGGTATACTCGTATAGATTTTAAATATGACCAGACCATTAAAATGTCCATAAACATCTGAGTTATGAAGGATTTTTCTATAGAATTTGTAAAACGTAAAATAACTACTGGGACCTCTATTTAAGAAGCTATATTTGTTATTATTCTCTGACTTTTGGATGGTGTAAATTATTGATCTAAGTTTAAGATGTAAAAGTTTCATAATAATGCGATCATGTTAAGTACTCTAAATCGTTGTGAGTCTGCAGTTGTATGTGTAGAAAATTTGTCTTGTATAAATATATGGAATATTCCTTAATTCAGTATCTAGACATTACTTTCCTTTCAAACTTATGTGAAATGTAAACATTTTGATTATGATTGTATGATGAAAATATCTTTATGATCCACTGAGTATTGATTGGTTAATCTGACAAGAAAAGAGGTCGATGTAGTTTTGTACGTGTAATCTTTTTTAAGTTATCGCTAATTTTTGTTACGAATTGATGTTGGCTTTCAAAGGTCGGGTTTGAATTTATATTAATGATGGGTATATTTTACAACCTATCCTTCCAACAATATAATTGTATTTCATAATAGGATCCAAGAGATCAGGTGTTTTCTATAAGTTTTGTTTTATGCATATTGAACATATTTTCTTTATCACGAAGTTAAATGTGAGTCTATTATTTTATCATGTTTATGAATATTATTGTGGTATTATCCTAACGCTTGAATTGCATAAATATTATATATGTTGGAACGTTGTAGAGTGGACAAGGGACCTTGGATACTCTAGTTGAAAGATACAAGTTACCATTGGGTGAGCGAATGATTTGTTTTGATTATATTTGACGGGATACGAGTTATCCTTAGGATGGATATTCCCTAAACCCACGTAGGGCTCCCTTGGGAGAGCGGATTTTGTTTTTTATATTGAAACAAGCTCCTAAAATGCTAGCACTGCTGCTGAGTCGTCGGACTTATCCACCAGGCCAAAAGGGACTGGGACAGGGGATTCGTGGAATTTCTCTTTGTGGATTGCGTTGGGGGAAATCTCGAACTTCAGCCCCTTCGAGTTGGCCACGAGGCTCCTGACTATGAAACCAAGGATACTGATATCTTGGCAGCATTCCGAGTTACTCCTCAACCTGGAGTTCCACCTGAGGAAGCAGGGGCCGCGGTAGCTGCCGAATCTTCTACTGGTACATGGACAACTGTGTGGACCGATGGATATTTTACTTTCTAGGGTGTTAGAAGACTCCAAGAGGTCGAACGGCAATTTAATGATTTGAACAAGCTTCCCAGGTAAGGGTAACTATAACAGTCTTGGCTATGTTCCAGATAATTGATTTTTAATTGAGAAATATTAACTGATGAACTATGGTCGTTCTTGATCCTTGTGAGTACGTAGGCAGCCGCGTTGCGGTGCAACACGTGTGATTATGATACAACATCTGGTCTTGTACTCATATTTCGAGTTATTCATGATTTTTTCATAACTGATTGTTACCAGTATTTTGTGTGGTCATTAATGATGTTTCATTGATATTTAATTAATTTAAGTTGTTTACAATGAATTTTAGTAGTGAAATATATGAATGGCTTCTATCTAATGGACTTGGATTGGACAAATCGGGTTTGGACTCCAAACGCATATGTAGCATTTCTCATTTTGGAGTTTGGATTTCTGGTATAAATCCATATCCAAAATTTGGGGCGTTACATTTAGTGTTGTCTATGACACTTGTTTTTCATGGGAACTCAAGTTATTTTTGTTAGTTTTTCTTTTTATTTAAAATATTAATTATATATAAAAAAATCCATTGGAGTGTTCGTATTCAGTCCGTACATCCACACATCCAATGGTTGCAAATTTGTTGGATGCTGAATCAAATGCAGATGCCAAACTTGAAATCCGTCGTGTATTGGACTGTATGCGGATGAGACTAAAACCTGTCCAGTCCGTATACTCACCCCTACATATAATTGAGGAAAACAACATGAGGAAAACAACATGAGGAAAACAACAATAGTAACATGATGTTCTGTAGCAAATTTAAGAATTGATACATAAGACCAATGCAGAATTTTGGGGAGCAATTAATACCTTTGATAAGGTGTAATATTTACCGATTATGGTTTGGGTGTGACACTATTTTATATTATTTTTGTTATCTCAAATAAGTTTTAATTCATTGGTGGCTATTGACACACCGGAAAAGTTGTTTTGAATTTTTTTTAGGGCCATCCAATTCAAATTCTCTCACTATAAAATAAGTGCAATGATTATGCAGATATCATGGCAAAATAGGGAGCAAATGCTACAAGAGATCACTGGTTGTCAAAACCTCCAAATATTATGTAACATGTAAAAAGGGAAGGTAGAGTTGCCTTACCTATTTTTAGATTTCGTTAAAAGATTCCTTTTTTTTTCTTTTTTTCTTTCTTTTCCTTTTTTCTTCTTTTTTCTTGGGTATCAAGTTTATGCCCGCTCTAATATCTGTTTTCCGTTCCTTGATTAATAAATCGCTCTTTGTGAATTTTCCTTAAAACAACAGGCCGTGGGTTATAAGCCCAAAGGTGTCACTATCCAACTAGATAAAACCCAACAAAGCAAATTTGGTACAAAAAACCCATTACAACCCAACTGTCCATATTACCCCTCATATGTAAACCGTTCACATTCATTAACTGCCATAAATTGAATTCGGGAACAACTCATAATTTCCATCTTTAACTACTCTCTTCAACATCTCCCAACTGTGCGATTCAAAATTTTTAAAATAATCACAAAAAACTCCTGAAACAACATCATCGTCATCATCACCCATATCAAAAATCATCATATTAATCTCCCTGAAACAAAAATCATCACATAAATCATCATCATCAGTAGAATTGAGTCATCATCATCCTGAATTTTTGATTCTCAAACGGTTGTTCATTATCAATAGTAGAATTGAGTCTTCTAGTTTTAACTCATCTTCAACTCCCCGAAGTTTCTATTCCATTCTCTAACAGTTTAAACCTAACCAAAATCACTGAAGATCATTAAAAATGGTGAAGAAACAAGACAAAAAGAAAGATAAAAAGATGAACAAAAAAGTTAATAAAACAGTTAAGAAAGAAGAATCTACAAAAGGTAAATCGAATTTTATGGTTTCATCATATTCAGTGATTTTTTTTGGTTGAAAATCAAAATGCATCAATGATTTTTAGTTTCACGATTTTGGTTTCATCGATGTATTTGGTTAATAAGGTTTCATTTCTTTCGAAATCACCGGTTTCATAGTTAGGTTTCAGTTATATTTTTCTGAAACTAGGTTTCACTGATTTTCATCTAGGTTTCATCTGTTTGTAACAAGGTTTTAGGTTTCATCTGTTTTG
This sequence comes from Papaver californicum, assembly GCA_023531435.1. NCBI lineage: Eukaryota > Viridiplantae > Streptophyta > Magnoliopsida > Ranunculales > Papaveraceae > Papaver > Papaver californicum. The sequence goes on along the minus strand of JAJJMC010014777.1, from coordinate 1,395,553 downwards.
ACCTAATTTATTTACTTAATGTCTATTACATTTTTCTGAAACTAGGTTTCACTGATTTTCATCTAGGTTTCATCTGTTTGTAGCAAGGTTTAGGTTTCATCTGTTTTAACCTAACCAAATTTAATGCCTGTTTTGATGGAACCAAAATTGGTTTCATCATATTCTGTGTATATATGGTTGTGACCAACAATGTTGGTGTTTTTTTTACTTAATACCTGTTTTTATGGAACGAAAATTGGTTTCATCATATTCTGTGTATGTATGGTTTTGACCAACAATGTTGGTGTTCATTTACTTAATGTCTGTTGTGATGGAACCAAAATTGGTTTCATCATATTCTGTGTATGTATGGTTTTGACCCACTGTGTTGGTGTTTTTTACTAAATGCCTGTTTTGATGGAACCAAATTTGGTTTCATCATATTTTGTGTATGTATGGTTGTGACCAACAGTGTTGGTGTTTTTTTACTTAATGCCTATTTTTATGGAACCAAAATTGGTTTCATCATACTCTGTGTATGTATGGTTTTGACCAACAGTGTTGGTGTTTTTTATTTGATGCCTATTTTTATGGAACCAAAATTGGTTTCATCATATTCTGTGTATGTATGGTTTTGATCCAATGTATTGGTGTTTTTTAGTAAATGCCTGTTTTGATGGAACCAAATTTGGTTTCATCATATTCTGTGTATGTATGGTTTTGACCAACAATGTTGGTGTTTTTTATTTTATTCCTATTTTTATGGAACCAAAATTGGTTTCATCATATTCTGTGTATCTATGGTTTTGATCCACTGTGTTGGTGTTTTTTAGTAAATGTCTGTTTTGATGGAACCAAATTTGGTTTCATCATATTCTGTGTATGGTTAGGACAAGTTCTGTTTGTGCTTATGGTTTACTTATTATGTAACAGGAAAAAAAGACTGCCAGAACCATATAGGTGCTCGTTACAACATTTGTGTATAGAGGCACCAAAGATAAAAGCTTTGATACAAAGTAAAGAAAAACACATGAAGGAACTTGTTGCTTATCCATTCTGGCGCTTCTTCAAACCGTTCTTCGATGGTACCCTTTAAGAAGAAAAATTGAAAAAAGGACCAGAGCAGTTCAGATGATCTTGGGGTCATTTTATAGAAGTGTCAAGGGTGATAAACCATATTGTTTCAAGTTGATGAGAGCAAGGAATATGATACTGTCATTTTTGGTCTAAAAATGATGAAGAATGTAGATATACCCAGAGAAAGAAGACGGATGGTCAAAGCTCATGGTGGTTGTCTGTTCATGGAAGAGAGTTTGGGTTAGAGTTTGTGAAAAAAAGAGGTTGAAACTAAGAACAATGTTAATCAATTAGTTTGTGGTAAAGTACAATGGTTGTCCGTAAAACATCTTATTCAATTATTTGTAAACAGAGGGTAGATAAGAAAACAGTCTTTTCATCAATCACTACTCTTAAGTTATAAAAAAATTTGTGATATTTTTCTCTTAATCAAGGATGAAAATCTTATTCCATGATTTGTTTCATCTTATTACAGTATGATTTTTAAGAGATGTTCATCAATATTTTTTGTTTCATCTTATTCCAGATGAAAAAAAAACGATGAAACCAAGAAGGGTTTCATCATTTGTTTTTGTTTCATCTTACTCCAAATGAGAAAAAAACGATGAAACATATATGCATACAAAGGCGTCCAGAAAACCCACTGACAGGAGATTCGTGGGTTGATCGAAATTTACCTCCCGTTCTAGACGGGCGACGAACCGTTGAAGTCGACTCGGGCCACTAATATCCTTTTTAATAGTATGCGAACCCGAGGGGCCGAGACAATATCGTAATTGTCGTCCGTCCCTGCACACAGTTTGATATTCAAAATTACCCTCCGTAGGGTTTAAAAATAAAATGTCTAAAAGTGTCCAAAAATAAAATAAAAATTACAGAATTAATATAAACCCTAATACAATTTTCTAAACTAATTTAAACTAATTAAAATAAACTAAAATCTAATTTTAAAAAAAAATAAAATCTTCGATCTTCTTGTTCGTTCTTTAAGCTTTTCCCCTTTTTTTTTTTTTTTAATTCCAAGTCTTTAGATTTAACTCCAAAACTTGGGCGTAATCTCTTTTCGATCCAAAATCGAACCTGTAGTCAAAAGGAAAAATACCAAAACAAACGTAAAATAGAACAAAGTAAAATAATAAAACTAAAAATAAAAACCTAAAAATAAATCTAAAACCCTAAACCTAAAAACAAGTCCGCGTCGGCGGCGCCAAAAATTGATGTGGTTTAGAAAGTGGTAAATAAAGATTCGATTCTCGAACTTGTGAAGGTGATGATTTTAGAAAATAATGATTTAACTAACTCTAGAAAATTCCAGGAGTAAGAAAAAGACTAAATAACCTAAAGATGATTTTTGAATAATTTTAACAATACCAGGAATCAGGAATCAGGTAATTCTAACAACCTATGTGATTAATCATATAATTCTTTTTAAATTAATTGAAGCCCAAATAATTGCCAAAATTGGTTTTGTTATGCTAACAAACAGAGGTAAATCACAAGCATGGATTATAAAAATTAATTAACTAAGCATAATCCATCAAGCAAAAGCACAACTGTTGAATGAAAACCGTTTTTACTATTCAAAACTATGCAATTTTAATGATAAAAGAATTATAAATAATTATTAGAAAATAATTAAATCACATAAAATTGAGAAAATTACCTTATCCATCATCCCAGTAAATAGACTTAGCTCATGGTGGAAAAAGATTGCTCAAAAGTTGATTTCATTGCTCAAAATATTGATTACAAGGTGAAATAATAGTGCAACAGCCAAACAGCAACGGGTATAAACGTCACAGGAACAGGGTTCAACTGTTACAGCACGGTTTTAAGCAACAAAAGAGAGAAGAAATGGTAACAGACAGATTTAAAACAGCAACAGTTAAAACTGTTGCACTGTCTTCTTCTTCAGCGGCGATGGTGAAGAACACCGATCACCGGGAGCAGCAACAGTGACCGGCCGATGTCGGAACTTGAACGGAAAATAGCAAAAGTGGTTCTGGAGCTTCGTCCCTTTATTCTGAAGATTGTAAACTCTTTATATAGGCCCTGTGAGTCTTCTAGGATGTTCTAATCCCATTATAACTCGGTGATTTGACGAGAAATCGATAGTTATCCAAAACCGAAACATGTTCCTGTTTCCGTCCAAATTCATGATTCTCCAGCCCTTATCTTTGGCTTCTAGAGCTTCTAATCGATTATACGAACCTTCAATTAGATTGGGTACTTATCAATTTGCTGAAATCCCATCAAATTTGCGATTTGATTTGAGTCCTGTTTGCCGATGAAGCTTTGACCTGGTCAACTGGGTTTGACTCGGTCAACTGACTTTGACCGAGTTGACTGGGCCGAGTTGACCCGCTGAGTTGGTCCGATCCAGCCCATCCCGATCCAAGGGTGCCCCAATCCAAAGTGTGGGTGCCTTGATCCATTTTCCCGGGTGCTTTGAACACTTTTTGAGCCAATTTTTCCACAAATCTTTATTCTTCTAATGTCCCTACAAAAGCAATAAAACACGTAATAGACACAAAATCGAATACTAACTCACTAGAAATTAAGGTGCAAATTAGACACTAAAATGTGTCTATCAATGATCTGGAGGTGTTGGTGATGTTTGTAGAGGATAAAAGGAGGAGGAAGAGGTGTTGTGGGTGGTTCTGGACATATAGTGGTGGAGGAGAAACAATAACGAGGAGGAAGCGATGGAGAAGGAGGAGGTGTTGTTGGTGAAGGATACAAAGGTGTTGTTGCTGGTGATGGTGGCGGAGGAGGTATTGTTGCTGCTGGTGATGGTGGTGGGGAGGAGAAGAAGAAGAAGAGAGATGTTGGTGAAGGATACGAAGGTGTTGTTGTGGCGGAGGAGGTATTGTTGCTGCTGGTGATGGTGGCGGAGGAGGTATTGTTGCTGCTGGTGATGGTGGTGGGGAGGAGAAGAAGAAGAAGAAGAAGAAAAACGCCACAAAATTACCATACCTAGGTTATATAGGGAAGGGCAACTCGGGTATATTGAAAAATACTAAAAACTAAATTTAATCATTATTAAGGGAAATGGGGTTTTAGTTTCATTTTTAATTAAAATGGTTTTTGTTTATAAAAAATAATATAGGAGGGTTTTTTGTATTGGAAGTTTGTTCACCTTGGTTTTTTATACCAATTTTTGTTAAAACAATTCAAAAAAATAATAAAATAATCCTTGTATACCGACCTAACTATCCTAGCCACAAATCAAATGGGTCCACATTCTTCGATTATAACGTATAATTCCATTCTAAGAATATCTCGGTTGTAAAATATCATGTGTGGAAGTCTTATTAAGACATTTATTTATAAAGATTTACATATATAGGAAATATATGACCCATAGCTAATAAACTATATCCAATAGTATAGGTTTTTAAACTTTAAAACATCTTATATAATAAAATCTTAACCGTTTAATTTTATTTTAATAAATTACTAAAGAAAAAAAATTGAAAAAAAATGACATGAAGGGTCTAACCTAAAGTCTAGTTAAGACCTCTTCTAAGACCTTTTTTATTTCATGTCATTAGAGCAATTTCAATGGGCATAACAAACTGGAAGATTTGCCAGTTTTGTGCCCACAGGGGACTAGCAAACTAGTAAACTGGATGGGAAAACCTTCAAGTCTAAGGATTTGCCAGACATATCTCAAGTTGAGCCGAGTGATAGGATTTTTAACCTATAGCCGTAGTCGCTCGACAACTACAAAGTAGAAGCGGCAAATACGGGTTTGTCCATGGAGATTGATTATAATGTTTCTAATTGATTACCTAATTATGTGCTAAGACAAGAAATTTTTGTTGTTGATTTTATGAATTAAATTTAAAGACAATTACTAATATAAATCGATTGATTGGAAAATAGGAGAAAATTCTAGGGTTTAAGATTCCACTACTTTTGATGTTTGTAAAATTAATTATCACTACTTCAACTATTACTCTCAAATACTCAAAACAAATTTCGAACCCAATCTCATGTTTTGGAAGATTAATTGTTTTAAAACTTAATATTACAACTTTTGTTGTTATTTCAAAAGTCTAATTTTCCTTCGCTTATAAAAAATCAACAGCCTAAAGACTATGCAGAACAATTATTATGAAGCTTTTAAAAAAGGAAAAATTATTAATCATTTAATAGCTCAATATTGGAGTAAATATGTCAAAGAAATCAAAAACTAATAATTACACATCAAAAAATAGTTTCCTCCTACACCCTAGAGAGGGAAATTACCTACTCATGGTGAAAATAACAAAAGAAAATTGAATAAACATTTGATTTTATTAATATGGAAAAACTTACAATTCTCTTTCAATTTTCTGTTGAATCAACAATGGATTTAATGAGTAGTAAATGAAGCACGGATCAAGAGAGCAGCTGAATAAGACTGTTTGGTGTTGTTGTGAGGAAAGAACGGCTCTGTGGTACAGTAGAAGCTCGAACTGTCACTGAATTAATGAAGGAACTGTTGCTATTGATATTGATTTTGAAACAAATGGTAACGGTTTCAACGACAATTTGTAAGGGTTGTTTGTTCTTTTTCTTCATCACTTCGGTCTGAGTTGAAGAACAACTATAAAAAAAATTCTCTCGATCTCTGCTCTCTACAATATTTCTGTAGTCTCCTCTAATGCTCCCCCAACACTTATTTAATACACCACATCTCCCAAACTCTCGAATCTTCCAAACAATCTTTGTATTCAATTAAAAAAATAATTATGTGATTTCCTTCATCTTGATATGGTCCTCGATGATTCTGTTTCCTCTTTTACACTTGATATAGTGAATGAGGAGATATGAGATACGATCCTTACTTATTACAAATAGATATCCTTTGTAGCAAATAAAATCAACCTGAGAATAAATGATTTATTTCCCGAATGACTTAGCTGAGATTCTGTTGATATTTTCTTGTTTCCATAACGTGCACAACTCTTTTACTTCAGACAAGAATATATTCTTGTATTAAAAACCAAGAAAATTTCTTCCAAATCATTTAAAAAAATTCGCACAGTTGAGGTACAATTTTTCCCGCCAAGAAAATCTTATTTGAATTTGAATTTGAGAAGTCTGGGTGCCTTTATAAAATTTCGTGGGTGCCTTTAAAAAAATTCATGGGTGCCTTTATCAATTTTAATGGTGCTTTTAACACTTTTTAGCCATTTTCCCTCGATTACCAATTCTCCAAAAATACATACAAAAGAACAATATTAGTAGAAAAATTAAGAATTAACAATATAAATATGAGATCAAATCAGACACAAAATGTGTCTATCAAATACCCCCAAACTTATTATTTGCTAGACCTCGAGAAAATCTAATCTAGAAAATAAAAATCCTAACTCACTATCGCAGGCATCGCGATTGCACTTAGCGTGTGCAACAAGCCTGTAAACCCCTAGGTAGACCTAGTGGATGAGTTTTGTCTCGTGAGGGTTTATAAGAGATATACCCACAAAACCTTTACTCCAAAATTTAACAACTTGTGAGCAATTGAGGGTAGACACTAAACATGCTATTTAGTTGGCTACAAAATTCTTTGGCTATGAGAGGAATTACCCTGTTTTGAATCCAATTGTTGTACACGAGTTTTTACTCAAGCGTACTAAATTCATATATAAGAAAACAAAGCACTACTCAGATAGTCGTACAATGGGCCACAATAATCGGAATCTAATAAACAACAATCACATGAATAGATCAAGAAGATGGATATGGAGATGATGAAGTTTGCACATGTTGGCTAAGATGAACGTTGTTTCCCATATTTTTCTAAAGGTCAGTGCCAGGATGAATCTTAATGGATTGAGCTATGCTCCCATAGGTCTTTTAATCCTTATACTAATATCGACTCATCTGGTATATACAAGGGCCCCAACTGTCGACTTATTGAAAATAAAACAATAATAATTGATTTTTTTTAATTTATTTTTGGTGTAAATAATATACATTAACGGGGCTTGATGCCAAGAAATTTATTTCCATCTACCTAGAATGGTTAGTATCATCATGAATTGTTCACAAGTTTCCAATTTTTCGAGTTTTTGGTACAACTAAATCTTTTTAATTTTTCTCCCTTACCCCAAACTTAAAAGATAATGAATAAATGCATGAACAAGGAGAAAGAAAGAGCAAAGTAAAAGAGATAAGGAAAGATGTTACCATCATCGTGTACCAAAAGCATATGGGTTGTCTCCCATAAAGCGCTAAGTTTAACGTCTTCATCCAGACTTGGTTACCTTGTAGATTAGTCCTGATAGTCAGGATCATTCAATTCTTATTCTTCCATTGTATGAGTGGTCAACTCCAAAAATGGTTTCAACCATTGACCGTTAACTTTGAAAGTTTCTCCATTCTTTGGATTTTCAACTTCTACTTCTCCATGTGGAAAAATGATTTTGACATATTATGGTCCGGACCACCGGGATCTTAACTTACCATGAAAGAGATGTTAACGAGAATTGTACATAAGCAATTTTTGACCAGGTTCAAATGACTTTCGAATAATCGATTTATCATGAAAGATTTTAGTTTCCTCCTTGTAAATTTTCACATTTTGGTAAGCATCATTACGAATTTCTTCTAACTCATTGAGTTGAAGCCTACGGTTGTCACCATCGGTTGGTAGGTCAAATTTTAGCCCTTTAATGGCCCAATAATCACAATTCTACAGGCAAATGGCAGGCTTTACCGAAGACAATTCTATATGGAGACATCCCAGAGGAGTCTCAAAAGCGGTTCAGTAGGCCCATAGATCTTCTATTAAGCGCAAAGACCAGTCTTTCCGAGTGGGGTTCACGGTCTTTTCCAAAATCTGTTTTATTTGCCTATTAGACACTTCTACATGGCCACAAGTTTGTGGGTGGTAAGGTGTAGAAACCTTATGAGTAATGTAGTATTTCTTCATGACAGATTCGAAAGAACGATTACAAAAATGTGAACCTCCATTACTAATAATTGTTCTAGGCATACCAAATCGAGAGAATATGTTGTCTCTAACAAACTTGATCACAACGTGGCGATCGTTTGTCTTGGTAGCTATGGCTTCGACCCACTTGGACACATAGTCAACAACTAGTAGAATATAAAAGTTGCCAAAAGAGTTAACAAAGGGAACCATAAAACCAATACCCCAAACATCAAATATTTCTATTATCAAGATAGGAGTCAATGACATCATATTACGGCGGGTCAACTTTCCTAATTTCTGACATCTTTCACAACTTTGACAAAATATATGGGCATCTTTGAATAAATACGACCAATAGAAACCAGACTGCAATACCTTAGCAGCCTTTTTCTTTGCACTAAAATGAACCCCACAAGCTCCAGAGTGTCAGAAAGTGAGCACACTGGATCATCCCAGAAAAATGTTTGACCTTAGACAAGAACTTTACTCTATCCTGTTTAAACCAATTCTCAAGCATTTGAACAGTTACCAAAATTAATAATGTCGGCAAAACAGGGTAACTGAGAGATGGAAAAAAATTGTTCATCAGGGAATGTGTCAAGGAATAGTCTTTCATCATCTCTAGACTCAACAAGGATACGGGATAAATGGTCGGAAACTACATTTTCAGAACCCTTTTTATCATGAATCTCTAGAGTAAATTATTGTAACAATAAAACCCATCTAATCAGTCGGGGCTTCGAGTCCTTCTTGGACAGAAGACACTTGAGCGCGGCATGGTCAGAGTAAACTATAACCTTTGACCCAAGGAGGTATGATTTAAATTTATCAAGTGCAAACACGATGGATAAAAATTCCTTCTCAGTGGTTGTGTAGTTCACCTGTGCATCATTTAGGGTTTTACTAGCATAATAAATCACAAAAGGTTCTTTATCATGTCGTTGTCCAAGGACAGCACCGACCGCATAATCAGACGCATCACACATGAATTCAAATGGGATGTTCCAATCAGGTGGTCGGATAATAGGGGAAGAAGTTAAAGAAGATTTGAGCTTCTCAAAAGCTTCAACACAAGCTTAATCAAAAACAAAGGCAATATCTTTAGCAAGTAGGTTCGACAGAGGTAAAGTAATCTTGGTAAAGTCTTTGATGAAACGACGATAAAATGACCAAGGAAAGATCTAACACCTGTTACATTCTTAGGAGGCCTTAATTTAGAAATTAGGTCAACCTTGGCTCTATCAACTTTTATTCCCTTAGCGGACACCACATGTCCTAACATTATTCCAGATTTAATCATAAAATGACACTTTTCTCAGTTTAAGACTAAGTTCTTTTGTTTACAACGTTCTAGAATTAGTGTAAGGTGGTGCAAGAATTCATCGAAAGAAGAACCGAAAACGGAAAAATCATTCATAAAAACCTTGGGAAACCGCTCCACCATGTCCGAGAAGTTACTTAGCATGCAATATTGGAATGTTGCGGGTGCATTGCATAACCAAAAGGCATACACCTATAAGCAAAAGTACCAAATGGACATGTGAAAGTTGATTTCTCCTGGTCTTCTGGTGCTATAGGGATTTGGTTATATCCAGAGTATCCATCTAGAAAACAGTAATGGCTATGACCACCTAATATTTCTAGCATCTGGTCAATGAATGAGGAAAATGGTCTTTCCTAGTGACTAAGTTCAGCTTACGGTAGTCTATACAAACTCCACCCAATAGTAAATCGGATGGGGATCAATTCATTGTTCTCATTCTCAACTACTGTAATCCCAGACTTCTTGGAGGCAAACTGGACAGGGATGACCCACTTACTACATAGATGGGGTATATGATACCCGCATCTAACAACTTAAGTACCCATGTGAAGACAACATTTTTCATGTTAGGGTTCGAACGTCGCTGCATTTCTCTTAAGGTCTTGGCACTCTCCTCTAGGTAGATTCGGTGCATACATTCAGCATGATTAATTCCTTTCAAATCTGTTATGGTCCACCCAAGGGAAGCCTTGTGCTCTCGGAGAACACTAACTAGTTTACTTTCCTTATTGGGCTCTAAGTCAGAGGCAGTAATGGCAGGAAGAGTATTCTCGTTACCTAGAAGCACATATTTCGACGTATCTAGTACCGACTTTAATTCAAGGGTGGGAGCTTTAACTAAAGATGGAACAGGCTTATCTGTAGTGGGTGGACGAGCTTCAGGTTTACGCTGTCATTTCCCATAATCCAAAAGTGGTGCAGAGTTTAGCAACGCATTAACTTCTTCAAAATGACTATCCTCTTCGTAGTAGGCTCCAAAATGGGCCAAGCAGGCCTCTAACGGATCCTTAACACTATTGGTGCTAAAAGTGTTCTCAACTAGAGAATCAATCATGCAAACAGACTCATAGTTGTCATGGTCTGAAGGGGCTTGGAAAACCTTAAAAACATTCATCGAGACTTTTTGATTGCCAAAAGAAAATTCCACTTGACCCTTTTGACAATTGATTATCGCATTAGCAGTAGTTAAAATGGACGGCCTAGGATGATTGGAATATTGATTTCACGGTCTGAGATAGGTTGAGTATCTAGAATCACAAAGTTGACTAGATATATAAAGTTTTCTACTTGAACCAAAATGTCTTCAATAATTCCACATGGAATCTTGACTGACCTATCGGCTAACTGAAGTGTGATCCTAGTTGGTTTCATCTCTCCTAATCCAAGTTGTTCATATAACGAGAACGGTAAAATATTCGCACAAGCCCCAAGATTTAATAATGCATTTTCTATATGTTGATTGCCTATAGTACATGTAACAATGGGACAACCAGAATCTTTGAATTTGACTGCGTACTGTTGTGAAAGTATGGAACTAACTTGTTGGGTCAAGAATGCCTTTTTATGCACACTAATATCTCATTTGACCGTACACATATCTTTCAGGAACTTGTCATGGATTGGCATATGTTTAATTGCATCTAACAGGGGAAGGTTGATCTTAACCTTCTTAAAGATGTCTAGGATTTCAGCATAAATGCCAAGCTTTTTCTTGACAAGTCTTTTATGAAATTGTACGGGTGGTGTAAACAATCTCTCAGGGATATTTTCCTCATTTGGGATTACATTTTTCTCAGGCCCATTAGTGTCACTAGGATTTTCGTCGACCTCAGACTCTTTTGCAGTTTGATTACTAACCTTAGGTTGCTCTACCATGTTTTCAACTGTTTTGCCACTCCTGAGGGTAATGAATGCTTAAACGTGCTCAGTAGAACTACCTGACCCATTTATCTGGTGGACTCCTTTTGGGTTCGGAGTCGGTTTCCTAGAAAATATCCCATTCTCCCTATCATTTAGCTTATTTGACAGTTGAATCATCTAAGTCTCTAAGTTTCTAATGGCTTGAGCATTATTTTGTTGGTTACGTTGACTCATCAAGACAAAGTCATCGAATCTTTGGATGCTCTGGACATCCTGATTGGCTAAGAGTTTTAGAGATTCCTTTAAAGTTATCAACTTAGTATCAGCTGAGCTTGGTTCTTGGGCTTGATTTAGGTTCCTAGGAAAACCGGGTGGTGGGTCGTTAGATGCATTTCCATGATGGGCCCATTTGGACCACGAGAAATTTGGGTTATATCTCCAACCATGGTTATTGGTATTAGAGTATGGGTCAAACTTGGGTCGACCCTCATATTTAGAGTTCATACCTCCATGCAAGACACTAACCTGGTCATGGGTAGTTTTATTTGGGTAAAACTACGGCTCATTGTTGTAACCCATAACATGACTTGACCCTTTTTGACTCCTAATCTCTAAGGCCTCTAGACGCCTAAAAATATCTAAACCATTATCAACTCGATTAACCCTATAGATCGGGTTTCTAGTTATATCTGGTTCTTTCATTGAAGGCCATTGTCGCGTTTTCTCAGCTAACTCGATAAACGAGTCAAAACAAGTGTCTGGATCCTTATGAGTAAACTCTTCAGCACTCATTATTTCTACCTGTATACGGGTTTCACTATCTAGGCCTCATACAAGATGTGGACCATATGGGATTTTTCAAACCCGTGATGCGGATACTAGTATAACAACTCATTAAACCTTTCTACATAATCGTGTAGGCTTTCACCTAATTTTTTCTTAAAGGTATGGATAGACTGACGAACAACATCAATCTTATGGTATGAGTATAATTTCTTAATAAAGGCCTCTACAAGGCCATCCCAAGTGGTGATTGTCTTAGAGGGAATATAATGATACCGCTCTTTGGCTTTCTCATCAAGGAAAAAAGGAAACAAACACAACCTAAGCACATCTATCGAGACATTTGGATAACTCATAGTCCCACAAATCATTTCAAAGTGTCTAATGTGGGTGTATGGATTCTCGTTGTCTAACCCCCTATATGTACGAAGCATGCTAATTGTTCCAGGTTTGATATCAAATTTCCCATTAGAAACGGGTAAAACTACCTCATATTCACGTACTACTCTAGACGGGTTCATACGGTCTCTTAGGGTTTTGGTTACATTGGTTTCTTCACCCATTTCAACAAATACAGATGAAATACCAACAAAGGTGCTTGGAGTCGAACTCAAACATACAAATCGTTTTCTTCAAGTATATTTCGTATACGTTTCCACGAGCATACACAAGCAAAAATACTAGTGTTTGACAAGGATTTGTGCACGTGTAAAATACAGGGTTTACTAATTTAGGTAAGCTTGGTTTACCTTAACAGAATATACCTATAGTCAAAGACTGGTCAAAAGTACAAGGTTAAGACTTGTGGACTTTCAGCTGGTAACTCCCATCAGGCCCAAGGCACGGGTTCAACTTACTTATCCACGGGTTTTCCTAAAAGTCGGTTATCTGACGAAGGTGCAAAATGGTTTGTGCCAACATGTTTTTTTTATAATAATAAAATTAAAAATAAAATATGCACAAATATACTAATAAGGAAATAAAATAGAAATTAAAGAAATAAAAATTGGATTTACTAACCTTTATGGTAGGCAATGTTCCACAAAATATTTGTAAAATACTATCTTCACAACAAAGACAAGAAATACCCAAATGAAATCTAGAAAAGAAAATAAAAATACAATAAAATTCGAAACTAACTAACCTAATTAACACAAATTAAAAATTAACCAAAAATATTATTTCTCAATCCCAGGCAGCGGCGCAAAAAATTGATAGGATTTTTAACTTATATCCGCAATCGCACGACAACTACAAAGTAGAAGCGGCAAATACGGGTTTGTCCACGGAGATTGACTATAATATTTCTAATTAATTACCTAATTGTGTGCTAAGACAAGAAATTTTTGTTGTTGATTTTATGAATTAAATTTAAAGACAATTACTAAAATAAATCGACTGATTGGAAAATAAGAGAAAATTCTAGGGTTTCGGATTCCACTACTTTTGATGTTTGTAAAATTAATTATCACGACTTCCACTATTACTATCAAATACTCAAAGCAATTTTCAAACCCAATCTCATGTTTTGGAAGATTTATCGTTTTAAAACTTAATATTACAACTTTTGTTGTTATGACAAAAGTCTAATTTTTCTTCGCTTATAAAAAATCAACAACCTAAAGACTATCCAGAACAATTATTATGAAGATCATTTAAAGCTCAATATTGGAGTAAATATGTCAAAGAAATCAAAAACTAATAATTACACATCAAAAAATAGTATTCTCCTACACCCTAGAGAGGGAAATTAGCTACTGATGGATAAAATAACAAAAGAAAATTAAATAAACATTTGATTTTATTAATATGGAAAAACTTATAATTCTCTTTTAATTTTTTGTTAAATCAACAATAGATTTCATGAGTAGTAAATGAAGCATGGATCAAGAGAGCAGCTGAATAAGACTGTTTGGTGTTGTTGTGATGAAAGAACGGCTCTGTGGTGCAGTAGAAGCTCGAACTGTCGCTAAATTAATGAAGGAACTGTTTCTATTGATATTGATTTTAAAAGAAATGGTAACGGTTTCAACGATAATTTATAAGGGTTGTTTATTCTTATTCTTCCTCACTTCGGTCTGAGTTGAAGAACAACTCTAAATTTTTTTTCTCTCGATCTCTGCTCTCTACAATATTTCCGTAGTCTCCTCTAATG